>JNEY01000046.1:374116-427104 GCA_020875895.1 Aphelenchus avenae
GGGGGGTCTATTAGAGGGGGGGGGTGTTTATTAGAGGAAATACGGTATGATTCGGCCTAGGTTTCACAATATTTTATTCGATGTCTGCAATAAACACATCTGCTATGAAATGCGCATGCATTGCACTTCGGGTCAGGAACCTTGCAGGACACAGAAGCGATGCGGATACAATCGTCACACTGGATGGGGTAAGGAAAACCTGGAAGGCCAAATAACGTCTCTCACAGAAGGCGGAAAGTGAACAGGAAAAAGGGCGGCACGAAATCGATCAGGTACGTCAGCAACTTAAACGGATAATGACAACCGGGGGCAACCTTGCTTACGCGGGGAAGTGGACAATGGACGCGCGACACAAAGGTCGCGAGTAATTGCGCAAGTTTAGAAAACGAAACTTTCCCTTATGCGGTAATTTGCGGTCGGGGTAATTACAAGAAAAGAAAGGTCAAGTAGTGAAAGTTGATTTTGAAGAATTCAGGATTTATCCAAGTCCGTACAGGGACTTTCAACGACAAAAGTCAGGTTCCGAAGCGTGTCTTTAAGGGGAGAGAAAATACTAGCGGCACTGAAGGAAATACTGAGCAAGTGGTCACTGGATTCAGGGTTCAGGATTTACATGCCGGGCTCTACGAATGATGGAGTGGGCACGATAACATCAACGTTGTTCAGCCCATCGTTGTGCTGCTCCTTCACTTCATCGAGAGCACCGTCTTGGTCCTCCTTCTCGCGACGGCCACTAGCAGTGGGAGATTGCTCCGTGTCCGAAGATTGGGACCCGTTCGATTGTGACTCGTCCTCCTCTTCCTCGAAGCAGAAGGTGTTCGACTTGGACATCATCTTGCTCCAGCCGCGGACTAAAAATTCATGTAATGGAAGTACCTTGTCATTCCGCACAGTCTTGCATACGCACGGATACTTACCTTGCTGTCCAACGGAGTCCTGTCGGGTGGGCTTGTTGCGCTGACGCATTGTGGACGCATGGTCGACCGTCGACTCGTGCGGCATGAGCATCATGGGCGCGCGGAAGAAGTAGAAGGTCGGGTAGTGGACCAGGTTGTAGCACGACGATGCATAGATGTCCGCATAGCGCTCCACCTGCGAGGCGAAAAAGGTGGTCCTAGAGCCGCTGCGGAACAGAGAGCCGATTGCGCTGTACTCCTGGTCCATCTCGCCGGTTACCTTCTAG
The DNA here is from genome assembly GCA_020875895.1 of Aphelenchus avenae. NCBI lineage: Eukaryota > Metazoa > Nematoda > Chromadorea > Rhabditida > Aphelenchidae > Aphelenchus > Aphelenchus avenae. Next base: position 375,300 of record JNEY01000046.1, read on the forward strand.
AAAATAGCGGAATAGTGAAACTGCTTGTTAACACAACGAAGGTACAAAGGTACAACCTAACGCGTACCTTGATCGACCTGAGCATCTCGCCGATCTCAGGCTTGTCCTTTGTCGTACTGTCAAGGTTCTTGTAGATATCGGCCAGACAGGAGTCCAGCTCGCGCAACTTCTCAAACAATGTTCGGCCTTCAGTCCACACGGTGAGCTCGTGGTTCAGTTCCGGGATGACGAGGAAGGTACGCCATCCTCGTGCTTTCTTAGATCGCAGCACGTCACCGAACACGTGGTCGCCAATGTATAGCACGTCCTTTCCGCGTGCTTTCACCAGTCGTCTGAACGCATCGCAGGATCCTAGAAGGCTCACCATTAGTACGCTAGTTGTCCGAAGATGTTGATACTAAAAGCAACAACAATGGCGACTAACCTCCAGCATAAACAGCGCCTTGACGTAGCGGCCCCGCATGTATGCCAATGTTTTTCGCGCCTGTGACGGTGTTGACCTCGCGGAACACCGTGCCTTCGGCAAACCACAGCGGCTTCTTTGCGTCAACGATCGTGATGTCGAAGTAGGACGTCCAGTCAGGGCCAAGCAGGTACCGCATGATTCCCTAAACGACGCACGTTTCGTTTCTGACTACCTGCTGTTCAACGTACGTTTGTGTACGGGTAGTCGCTGTTGGTGAGAAGGAACGTCTTGCGGCCCGACTTACGCAACTGCGTCAGAAGCGTGACAATGCGTTCGTCTTTCGCGACGTACTTCTCCATGTTGCCAAGGATGATACGCTTCATGTCGCTCTGAAGAAAACCAGTTAGCATCCAAGACTTTGTTGGGCAATCGACATACATCGAAATGAACCCAGTCAACGGCGCTACGGACATCCTGGAAGATGGACTTGTAGGACATGAACACTTCGCTTTCGCCGCTCTTGCTTTTGACGCCCGTCTTGTCGGATGTTCTAGAGATCAAGGTTGGCGTCGATGGTGCTACTCATGCAGTATCCATGGCTTGTATATGATGTTAAGTCCCAAGTTTCATTCGTCTCAAGTCGTCTTCCTACTGCTCGTGACCGATAGACAACCATGTCGCGGATGATAACCTAGCACAGCACATCCTACTCGTGTAGTCATGCTAATTAACCAGGGCTAATTACCAGCGTCCTTCATCCTAGTGTTTTTGTTGGATTGGGTAGCAGCTCTTCTTTACACATCAGCGGCCGTTACCGAGTGCTGACTTCTGCGCCACCAGCTAATTACCCAACGAAACTGCCATAAAATTTCGCTCCGCGTCAAGGATCACTCAAAAACGCCTGGCTGCCTGCAGCCATCATTTATCACTCGGCGATTTCTGTACTGATAAGCTTGTAGGGTGGGTCATCGGTCAACGAACGCACACTGATTCAGTCACTTCCTACGAGTCCATGGAGGTAATGGTGTGACACACGCCAACCAGACATCCGACTGCGTCAGAACGTGCCAGAGATTGATCGCCCAAACAAAAAAAAACGAGTAAATACTATCTTAACATGGCAACGAAGGGTCCTTTCGCGACCGTACAGTTGCTTAAACAAATGACTTACTGTTGGTAGTCCCCATGGCGGTCGAAGTAGTCGACGACGCATGCGACAAGGTAGGTTTCCGGCAGGTTGAAGAGTGTGTTCAGCACGTAGACCCGCTTGTCCGACAGGCCGAGGAACTTGTTCGGATAGAGCTCCTCGATCTCGGCTCTGAAATCGGAATTCGATTAGCAAGCATGCCTCCCATCTTCACATTGATTTTTACTGACAGACTTACGAAGTCATGTAATTGAAACCGTGCAGGGCGACGAGAATGTTGCCGAAACCGTCCACCTTGAGCAAGTTCCCGTAGAGGTGGTCGAACCAGAGACCGCGCACCGCGAAGATCGGGTTGTACTTAAAATTCTTGAAATCCGCGGGATAGCCGATGGAGATCATCCGCTCCACGATCAGGTCGAACGCCATGGACTCCATGTCCGGCGACTTGTACACTAAAACAAGCACAGCTAATCCTTGCAACAAGTATGAACAGACGGTACCTGCGAGCGTGTAGTCCATGTCGAACCCGAAGAACTTGATCTTGTCCACTCGCAGATTTCGGTTCACAAAGATTCTGGAATTTGGCGTGTCAAAAGCATTCGCAAACTAGGCATTTCCTTCAGCCACTACAGCTAGCATTTGATACCTTTGCTCTGGTGGCCTCTTGTGGGAAGCGGCCTCGTCCATGGTGATTTTTGGAACACACATGCAGACTGATTTAAGCTAGAAGAAGCGCTAAAATTGTGTCTATAGAAGAGAATGCGGAAAATTCGGGTGCTATCACTGCGCATCGAAAATCAGCCGAATTCGCAGCAAAAAGCACACATGCAGAGGAACGGAAGAACTATAAGAGGACTAGACGCAGCAAAATTCGCGGTGGACGAACGGACACGCGGGTTTTTTTGCGGTTTCAAGGGTCGAGTTCGATAAGGAGTCAACCACGGCGGGTGCAGTTTTTGTTCCATCAAACGACTACAGTAGCCGTAATCAAAATTTATGAAGCCGGTCATTGAGATTCAATCGCAGCTTATTCTGAGACATGAATCCGCAGTATGATATGAGCGATAGTCAGCATTCGGAAAATAAAGATACCAAATGACGAATTCTAAGACACGCAGCGTGATCGGATTGAGCCTCGTGTTCAGAGCGAGCTGTATGTTTACGCAGTTCACGCATATTTTAGCGAAGGTTGCGATAAACACGTGGATAAACAATGTGATCTCCTCGGGAACCTCTCAAAGACTGCTCGTTATCACCGCGCGCATGTATCGCCAGAAGATAGCCAAAACCAGTCTTGGCTACAGCTTTCCCAAACTGTTTGCAAAAGCGCAAGGTTTCGTCAACTTAATTGGCCAGCTTACTTAACGCTTCAAACTAAATTGAACTAAATTAAGCATATGGCTGGGCTGCCCCTACAACTTAAGTGCTTATCCAGTTCTCCAAAATTCTGCAACGTTCCTTAACATATCTACAAGTCGCATGCAAAAAGTGAACGCTTCAGCGCTCCCACTGATTCATTATGCGAGAGTAGAGCCTGTCCCCATCGCATGTGTGTGCAGTCCATGACCATGAGCCATAGCTGCAATGGGCCGCACATGACCGCTTTTTCCGTCACGTGCAGACACGGCCACAATGGGATGCGAAGAGTTCGAGCATGGTCCTCCATATTTGGCGGGCACTCAGGGCCAGCAGTGCGTAGAACCAGCTCTCAAATGCGCTTCACCCTCGAGAGTGGCCTGCCAGCTGAGCGGGTGCTTTCGTCATTTCCGCCCCCATTGCGAAGGCCATAGAGAGCCGTCAAAATGTGAACTCAGCTGGACGCATATCGCACACAATGCACCTATTGTATTCCGCGTTGCGTAAAGAAGATTTTTTGAGGTATGAGTTGCCGCGCGAGCAAAAATGGAATCAAAAAAACTCGCTCTCAGAACACTGAATGAATTGCAAGCAACCACAGGATCACTAGCGAATAACATCCAATCTAGGTTCAAACTGCATACAATATCCGGGGCTGGTGTGCCTTTTTTGTGCCTAGAGTGGTAGGTTGAATAAGAAAAGTGCGAGGAAACTAGGTAGATAAATGGTAAGCACCGCATGCGCATGCCAGCGGTTCTGAAAAGTACACGCACCCATGACGACACTAGCTATGTGCATGAGAAGGCAATATCGCACAAACATGTCAACGGCATCTGAGTCAACGAAGCGAAGAGAATGCTTGACGAAGGGAAACTAGCTCGCTGTAGGTTCAAATTTAGGCTCACTTCCATATTTAGATTGTGAACAGGGGACATAACAGACTAAGCGGAGCCCGCTTTGGAAGACTAAATAGGTAGCCACTTTTTATATAGGGGTATAAAGATGACGACAGCAAGTGCTGTTCCAAACAGGTCTTTGCGTCATATCCCAAACCTCGAAAACAGGAAATGAATCTGACGCTGCTTGTGCGCTTCGGATTCGTCCCCGGAGAATCCATGCAAATAAAATTTTCAAAAGGACATCTGTTCCTTTCGGCATCGCATTTTTTGGATCCGAGTCGTAATGGAAAACTGCATAAAGAACGGGCGCGGTGATAGACTACCAAGCGAAACGTTTTTTGCAGACGGAAACAAGAGCGAACCAAGTGGTTCACAGCAGGGGATGCACCGACACACTTATGAATTCCAAGAATGAGAAGGAGCGTTCATAGGTTCTCGAATGACACGGCTAAACCGCTAAAACTGTGGTTCGTTTCCCGAGAATCGCGTGGCATAAGCGGATGAAGCGGGCATGACACAACTGATAACGACGGAACCGGTGTCGAAGGGTATAGTTTAGGCAGAAATGCAAATAAAGCAGACAAGATGGGACACGATGAAATACGAAGATGGAGGCGTCAGCGTCACGTACAATTTTTGAACCGTTCTGCATAAAAAAGAACGAAAGACGGGTCTGACGGACCTTTTGGCCATAAAATATGTTGAGGATAGCTAGAACCTTATACTAGGACCACCGAGGATGAGGCCGCTTGCACAAGTCAGAGTCCTAGTCAGTAGGCTTGCTACGTTATAGATCTTAGCAGTTCGTTTTCTGCGGCGCTTACCTGTGTGCCGGCTCGCGCTTGTAGACCATCCTTGGCTCGCTTCTCGATTCGCTCACCTCCGATAGCGTGTCGCTCATGTTGTCGTCTAAAGTGGACCGTCAGAAGGAGAAATTATAGCCATTGTTCAACGATGTGACCCGCGAAGTGAATATTGCGCAATGGGACGAATTTTCAGCTCGCATTGTTTTGTGCACGCGCCACTCATGGATGCGCTAAGCGCCGTATTGAGTCCTTTATATCGTCGACAACAACATGGTTTTGCGAGTCAACAGCCTCTAAATCTATTCTGGGGCAACATACAAAATATAAGATCCGAAGAAACCGATAGTCCTATTCAGAAATATGTAAAAATTCGTTCGGCCGTTCTAGCGCCACATTTTCTTTCGCTTCTAAGATCATATACTCAATCCCAGCGGAAATCGTCTGAAGTTCACACATTCCACCTACTCGATGCAGAAAAAAACGACTGGAACAACTTAAATTAGCGGTCAGGTGTTGCCAGCTCGAACCCCACCGATCATTCTCGAACACTCGCCCGGGTCGGAACGGATTTTGGACGCGTTGAGCGATGAAAAATCGGCTGAAATCACCCGCGGATAGCATGGGATTATTTGAGCGTGGATAAACAGCGGCGAGAGAAAGCGTCTTGTCCGACAGACAGCAGCGGCAGCTGGCGCGATGACGGCAGCGGCGGACACTCAGGCCCGCTATGGAGTATAGCACGTAAGCATCGAGAGGAACTCTCTTCCTCTCGCAGCGTCACTTTCATGACCGCTGTCCACATGTGGACAAGTCCGCAGGCATGAATCTTTTGCAAGTTGCGTCCGATTCTGCAGGACGATCTGCTGTTGCGGTTTAGAAGAACCGTAACATTAACATTCCTTAAGACACTAGCCATATACCCGCGTCGTAGACCGAAGTTGTACAAAGTGGCCAAGATTTATGCCTACGGCTTTGTAAATATCGGCACATTAGTGGGGCCCACATACCCGTACCGTAAATCCATACCATACTGACCCTCCCGCACCGTATGGCCGAACTCTCGTAGTTTAGTACGAGTGACGATCTCTATAAGGCGCACAGACGGACGGATATGACTTGGAGCAGTTTTGACAGAACAGTTAGCGGCACTCATGCCTTGCTGCAGAGAGTCATATATGCGGGCGCGGACTACGCAGAGACCGAGAGTGCGTGTGCTAATCCGCAAAAGGCAACCAGCCCTAAACTTAGCTTAACGACGCGGAAGCGGAGTGTTTTGACAGGCTATTTGCGTGGATGTTTACTCACAGCAATGCCAAAACAGATGCGTGAGAGACGGATAAGCATGCGTCGTCGTCACACCGTGTGACGCGACGTCTAAACTTGTCCATGGTCTGCGGATCTGTTGAAGATGGCTGTGACATCACTGTAGACCACAACCGACGCCATTACTAACCTACGGCTAGTATTAATCAGGGTGTAGAGGGCCGGACGAATCCCAAGTTCGGTTCGGCCCAATCGGGCGTCTTGAATTTCGGGGCCGGCCCACTTAGGTCCGCTTTAGCCGGGACGGCCATAATAGGACTCTGAAGCTACTGGTATTATTGAGAAGAAGAATAAGGTGGAGGACGCAGCAGAGCATCATACTCTCATAAGGTATCATCCCAACGCAAAGCTAAGGACAGCATTAGAATTATTTTACAGGTACAGGACTGCAATAGAAACTTCCGAAATAAGGACTACTAGTCGGTTTCATGATGACGCAAGAAAGGCGGCATGACGCATTTATTCTGTAAAATTCACTGCATTTTTCCTTTCGGCCTTGATCGTTTGCCTAATGATCATGAAAAAAAGAATCACCGTGAGCAAAGAAAAATCTACCTGCAAAGCTGGATAATTTGCCGAAACCTACGTGGACAGTAGGAGCAGTCAACAGATAGGGACTATGAAGGGAGTGCATGGAGTATCACCGAATGTAAATAAAATAGCGGAGGTGAACTCATACGGGAGACGCCAAGAATGTTTATGGAGAAAAGTCGGAAAAACATACCTGCGGAGATGCTTATCAAAGTTACAGGCTTCCCCCAAAGCGACGTCGGGGACACCAACCTCCAGAAACGTCTGAGAACGAGTTGGGGAACTTAGCATCCAGGAATAAGTGGCTACATGAACGCTGGACTTAGCTCAAGAATTCAGAACTACACGTTTTGCACGCTTCACTAGTCGCGTTGAAGGGACCAATAGGCCCATTCTTAACGCAAATACGTGAGGTATAGGCCAAATACACGACCGGTGAACGGACGCTAATAATGTCGTTGTGTGCAATGTGATTAGGCCGCACCCTTAAGTGATTTGAATAAACAGAAAGTAAGACTAGGAAAAAAAACTGGAAGCGGCTAAACGCACGCATCTGAAAAGCGGAAGTCACTTTTGTAAGACCTGCTACAGCTGGTCACTGTGGCATACGATGAGCAAATGGAAACCTATTAGCCAGGTTCTTCGCTCACCTGGCTGGCACCGAATGAACGAACGGACAGAGTCATCGCATCTGTTTCATTGCATAATCACACAAAGACCAATACCACCTCTCACATTGGCGGGTCAGGTGCTCAAAGACCAAAGTACTTCGCAGAACAAAATTAAACCAGTCTGTAAACTCCTCGCGCTTATCTCGAGCCATTTATAGTTAGTGAAATTTAATGATTTAAATGCGAGAGAAAAATGTTGATGCGTCTAGCTCATTTTTATATCCATGAGTACCCCGTACCTGCGGAACGGTGGTTCCTTATCGCACCGCACACGAGGCACGAAATGAGGCTTATCAGCTAGCTAGCTCCGACCTGGACGGTCTGGCAAAACGCTTACTTGGCGGTTACTCCGATCAACTATCGCGCATTGCTACAAGCAACAACACTACGGGCACACGCGTGGAACTATTTTCCGTTGTATTTGCCTCTGAGCGCAGTGCCATAGCGACCTCTCGAGTAAGCTCTATCAACGGTTGGTTGACAAGTTTTATGTGCTAATGAAAGACTTCAGATTTCAGGACACGAGTCTAAGTACCTCTCGTAATGTGTCCTCTTCGTACCGACACCCCTCGCTGGCTCCAGCTGGCGGCTTACTCTCTTCTGATCGGTCTGCTAGTCGCTCAAGTTCTCGCATGCCTCCACACGCATGCCATAGTCGGACGCCTCACTATGACCGACACGCTGCTCTTTGCCATCGCCCTGGGCCGCAACTTACGCCCTAAGGCCTCCATAGCGCTGGATCTCTACCTGCTGCTAGCAGGGATCGTGGCCTTCGAAGCACTGGTCTTCGTCAACTTTACACATGCACTTGAGCTCTTCTTCTGCGCAGAAGGGGACTCGCATTTTTCACGTAAGCTGCGCGCGGTATTGGCAAACGGCATGATTCATAATCTTCAGACTTCTTCCTATACGTTACCGTCGTCGACGTGGTCGTGAAAGCCGTTTTGCTGCTGGCCGGCCAATTGCCATCCCTGGAACTGGGTGTCCCGAAGCGGCTCCTGCTCCATTTCGTCGCTCCATCCGCCACGCTCGCCATGGCGTTCGTTAATGCTGAATACAGTGCCGATGAGAACGAGTACCTGATCATGATCGACCCTTACTTGAGCACGTTCCTCTGCGCTGTACTGACACTCATCGTGCTGCCGCAGTGTAAGTTTTCCGCGAGAATTTTGCGCTGGGTAGAGAGTCCGACTGGGTGTTTCCGAGCCCGGTAAGGCATACGAAGCTAAAGGAATCGACGTAATCCATGAAACATTTAATGGGTGCCTCATCCACGAGGTTAACGTTTCAGCGATGGATACTTCGGTCTATACTAGTGTCACTCTTACTGCAAAGCGCGCAGTCACAGAACCTAACGCGTCTGCTAAAAACTGGAGCTTATTAAGCACCATTTCGGTACCACATGTAGTACCCGCTGCCTCGCGGACCATCCCACTAGGGTGAGCCCTAGCGGATTAGCACTGGACAATCTGGTTAAAACTACAAAGTGACGCTGATGAATACCTTGAATTAGTTTTAAATCGAGCGGAGCAGTATATAATTGGAGGCCTTACGCATCTCGTCCGCCATACAAAACCGCTGGCACTCAGACAGTTGGCAGAAAACCAGGAAAGGTGTAAGAAACGAGATCAGTTCACATAGCGAATAGGTCAACCTCACGGTGACTTGGTGAAAACTAGCGGATTCCAAAATGTACTTAGCGTCTCATAGGTGTCTATTTTCACCAACTTCTGACTTTAGTTGTCAAGCATATACCGTACCTGATGGCGAACCAACCGGAGGAATTCCGCTTGGAAGAGTTCAAGGATGAAATCGAAAAGCAGGTAATGTTTCTAGGGTATTGGCTTCGAATGAGGCCTCAGAGTAAGACCACAGTGAACTTTATACTTCTATCTGTTGCATCCTTCCAATCCGGTCCCGCTGTCGCGCATGCATTAGTGGGCGGTGCTGTACGCAGACCAAACGTAAGAATGATTCGTTGAATTTCGCAAAGGGATCAGAATACGAGTGGGCCGTCATTGCAAAAGGTCTTGGTTGGAAACACCGGAAAGTCCGTCGTGGGGATACCCCTTTGTTGACGACGTCTGGAAGTAAACAACTAAGAAGGAGCACAGAATGCACGAGAGGAGTAAAGACCAAATCAACACGTCAAGCCAAAGTTGCTCCTTATGAACAGCGAGTTGAAGGATAACCTTTACGGACTTTCACGCCCAGCATACATACATGTTGTCTACCCAAGTCTCCTCTATTTCATAATACAGGAAGATTTGCAGTTCCCCGGCACCCGCTGCGTGCACGTGCATGTATTCCGGAAATGGCCTGGCGCTGCGTTCGATGCAATCATTCACGTGTCGATCGACGCAGACCCTACCGATGCCAACTGGTGCGAGCGCATACAGCTGAAGTGGAATGAGGTGCAGTCGACGATTCAAAGCGTGCTACGCCGTGCCGGAGCCGACCGAGTTACGGTCCAGCCCCACTTCGAAGGTGTAACCAGCATTGACAAGGACGGCACGCTTCCGAAGGCGAAGTCAGCCGCGTCATGGATGTCATGCGTGTCTACCGAATGCGACGAGAAAGAGAAGACCTGCTGCAAGACACTGGAGGATGACGATGACCAGACATCCGAACAAGAAGAAGCAATTCCCGGAGCGCGTGGAGTTGCGAAGGATGCATTAAATGGTGTCTCTGCCGTGTCAAGCGTGTAAGCTTCGAATGGTTTTTAGTCTAAGTATGGAATAGACTTCCTCATTCCATACTCAGCCCTCAGCACTCAGTTAAGCACGTTCATGTATTTTTGGCAGTTAAGTACGAACATTCTATGCGATGTGCCACAATTTCAAATTGCCTTGAAACATTCGCTTCACTGATTTATGTGTACTTATCTCTCAAGAGTCCCTTTATCTGCTCCAGTAAAGCCAGATCCAGTTTATATCCCATCTTGTCTCTTGTTGACTAACAACCCGGGGAATCCGCAGCAGCACGTGATGCCCCGAAGGTCACTCGCAGGGAGACTGGGTAATCCCTACCGGAAACAACGCTGGTCGCGATGATCGCTCAAATAATCAGCACACGGATAGCCGTGGGCTGGTGGTATTCCCCCGAAACGTGGTGACTGCTGGACGGTAGACACAAGGCAGGAAGTGGGTTAGAGAACAATGATCCCAACGAGATTTGCTGACCGTAGCGAGCTGTGGAATGCTACTGACGGATGAGGCCTACGTGGCGAAAGCTGCGAGGACGACTTCATCGCGTGGGATCTGACGCCCATGGCGCACCATTCGGTTAGCAAGCCGATGGATGGTTTCTAGCGTCGCATTAGAAAGTACACCAACGAGTTCCGCGAAAACTGCAAAGGCCGATGAACGTTCAGCATTTATGCGAAGCACCTTTTGACGTTATAATCGTGGGACTCCAAATCCGAATGAGTTTCTTTTGTAGTGGAAGAAGAATCGCTAACGCGCCGATGTCTGGTGCATTCTCTACCCAGTAGTAGGCCCAGCATAAAACAACCGAATGATCGACTGAAGAACAAGGGAACGCGATTTTAAACCGGCGGTAGAAAGTCCATTTGACGCAGTTGCGGAAGCAAGAAGCCGTAGGAAATGGACATAGGTGGGCGATGAAGTTCGAAGACGAATGGGCAGGCGCCACTTGACAAATGGTGTCCCTAGAGGGACAGAAATGTCTGGTTTCTCGAACGGGAACAGACATTTTTTACGCACATCACCTGCTGGCTGCAAAACGGAGCACGTCTCTGACATGTGAAACTCGCTTGCTATGAGAGCGGCTGAGTGGACGAATACCCCGAGGGCAGCAAAACGATATAATCGGGGACTTTCTTCTGCAGGATTTTTATGGGTGTTTAAATGCAGTGCCGACTTTTGCATACGAATAAAGTACCGGAATCAACTCACATCACATGCTTTAGGCATGTCACAATTGCGAAAGCGCCCGTTCGCTGAGGTTCTTTCGAAACGTACGGACTGTTAAATATTTGGAAACTAGCCCAAATACAAAGCAGATGACGATCTAAGGAGGGTTGGAGCGTAGGCTACGGGTGCGGGCTTTCCGCTTCAACGAATGCCGTAGTTCATGCTGCAATATACGCCCAGAGGCTACACCTCCTGTGCCAAAATCCATTTTTGGAACAACGTCAATCCGGCTTTTAAGACCCGCCAACTTGCGTTGAAAAACATTGTTGAATACTTTTTGGTATTAAACTAAAACTGATTCCAAAGGTGCGCAGTAGCTACGAAAGCTAGAACGTGGGTGTCATAGGCAAGGATGTGACGTCTGGACAGGTTTTTTGAGACGGGAGTGCACAATTCAATTCATGTTTTTAGGCTTGCCCTAGTAACACTTAACCTTCTTAAGTGTGGTGAGGACAATTTGTGAAAGCTTGGCGAACATGATCGCTTCCTACCCGTATCATGCTCTGTGTTCATAATCTAACGTAACTTCACGAAGAAAACCGTGCTGCGTTGCACGGCACTACATGTGCGCGATTCGAAACTACCTGGTCGCCATCGTAGATCCTGTCTCAGTTGTGACATAGGAGCATTGTAGTTTGCTGGATCATGTTGTCAGTGTCAATCAAACAGATTAAACTGCGGATGAGTGTCACTACGTAGCGACCATGGCATGTGTACATTGCCCATACTTGCGCATAGTTGTAGTAGCTACACCATCATCATGGTAGAAATGATTACCATACGTATTACCACTCACAGTAACATCATTGCACTGACAATGCCGGCATGGCCTGAAGGTTGTAGTCGTATCTGAAGTCCCCACAAAAACCTACGCCCATATGTAGGTACATCCATGTTTCTGCTAGTAGGCGAATTTCCCTTCGACGTTCAGGCAACTTTATTCGGCCTGAAGAAACAAGCAAAACCTAACAACAAGTATGAACAAGTAGCATATGGACGCGACACCAGCTTGATGACTCCGCTTAGTCTTTGAAAAGTGGGATCTTTTGATTGCCAATTCGCTTGGCGGCCTTAGCGCCTTCGACCATTTTCTCGAAGACGGACTCCTGAGGCTTCTCTTCTTCCTCCAGGTAGGAAGCACGGCCGTCGATCAACGCTTGCCATAACTCACGCTCGAAGACGCTCTAAAGAATAGTGCAGTGAAAGCAATGTGTCCAGCTTAGAGCATGGACTCTCTTAGGTCTCTTAGATACGCTGTTACCTTCAGTGGCTCCGGTTTAGTGTTGTCCTCGATATCCTGCAACTTGCGGCATGCTTCGTTGAGATCCAGACCGACCCATTCGGCTTCTTCCAGAGGTAAGACGAACTTCTCATACTTCTCTTGAATGTAGGCGCGTCGCTCCGGCTCGTCTTGACAATAGTCTCCTTTCGCGAGCCTAAAAGTAGTATTGTGGATCCGTGTACGAAAAGGCGCAAAAGTTGGGCTAAAGGTTGTTCGCACCTGATGAGGATCTCTCGCTTAAGGCGAAGGCCGAGCTTCGAGCAAATGTCGATCTCGGGCGTGCCGAGCAGGTAGTAGTCGAGCCCGAAACTCTCGTCGATTAGCCTCAGTGCCCGCGGCGTCACGATAACATTCAAGTACTTGTCCAGCACCTCGGAGTAGACTATGGCTCGTTCGACATGAGGCCACCAGAACTTGGGGATCCACTGGCGGGGCAGGACCTTCTTCCGCGTGAACGGCTTGCTCTCATAGTAGCCCTTGACGACGCCCTCGCCTCCCCAGAGACCTTGGTCCATCTCGGGGCAGTGCAGCGGCAGGATTGGGTAGTTCTGAAAGCTTGGTAGTCCTCAACAGCTCTTATAACGCCTTATATACCTCTGTCTCGACCTCCACCAATCGCTTAGCGTCCCAGTAGAACCTCTTCTCTGGCGGTTGGTAGTGCACTGGGGCGCGATCCGCTAGCACATGCTCACGCCAGTATCTCTCCTGGTAGTGTCGTGGTAGGCGATGGACAACCGACTCCTTGTTGTCCCAGATTTCCTTGTTGCGAACGATGCGCTGGTGCTTGTCCCACGTGACGATCGGGCGTGGCGCCAGTTCCGTTAGCGCCTTCAGGTTCTTCGCCAAGGACATTTGGGACCTGAATAGAAAACTAGTCAATGGAGTAGAGAACAACCATGTAGTTTGTTCATTTGTTCATAAGAATAACGTCTCCGCAGCACGAGAGAAAAGAACAGCCGTCAATGTCACTTAAATGAGCAATATCGCGGATCACAAGCTATAAGTGCCATGCTGGGACTTTATCAAGTACCACGCTATCACGGAATGAGAATTGTGGAAGTGGAATAGGACTTTATTAACCAGTTTTACTAACATCGCACATGCGTAAATGTCCGAACTAGCAACTAACTCCGCAACGAAAAATATTGGCATGCTGTCCTCAAAGCCGCTACAGTGTACAGACAGTTACCCGAACGTTTGGTAGTAAATTCATTTATTGTATTCGTAGAAGCATGTCCGTGCTCTTGGACATCAATATGCTCCTTTAGAATTGCTCACAATTTTTATTTAGCCCGCGATGACATCAGACGACTTCAAGATATTCGACCTGCTCCAAGCGCTGGACAACCTTAAGCACCTGAAACGCACAGGATGGGTTCACAATAAGGTAAGCTCGAAGTGGTGGTTCTGAGTCGAGTCCTGAACGCACGTACTTGCAGGTTCCCGAGCCGGAGACCGTCGCCTCGCACATGTACCGGATGTCAGTCCTTGCAATGACCCTTGCACCGAAGCTGTCAGGTATCGACGTCAATCGCTGCGTGAAGATGGCGCTCGTTCACGATCTTGGAGAAGCGATCGTCGGCGACATCACGCCCCACTGCGGCGTTGCGGATCAAACAAAGTTCGACCTCGAGCATGAAGTAAGAACGTCGTGCTGGAATCCGCTTGAATTTCGGTCTTAGGCAATGAAGAAGATCGCCGGTTTCGTCCCTTCCGTCGTCGGTGACGAGTGGGTGTCACTCTGGCGTGAGTACGAAGAAGCCACCACGCCCGAAGCGATAGCGGTCAAGCAGCTGGACAAGCTCGACATGGTAGCGCAGGCGCTCCACTACGAAGAAAAGTACGGGTTGGACCTAACGCAGTTCTTCACTTCCACACAAGGAATCTTCAAGACGGAACCGTTCCTCTCGTGGGACGCGCAGATCCGAGAAAGACGGCAGAGGACACGGCAACAAGAAGATTCAAACTGACCAAAAGGATAATGTTGTTATGTTGTTACGGTTGGGATTAAAGCAATTGTCCTTCGTAGTTTCCGTCTGGTTAGAACGGCTCTGCTAAGCGAGCATAAAAACTGATTACTCCACCTTTTCTTTTCCTGCACACGTATTGAACAAGGCATGAACCTGGCAACCATTCATAGCAGTGTTGCACGCTACTCCAGTGGATGCCTAGTCGGTCTTTTGCTAACGTTGATGCTAAAACACGCCATTGCTGCGCTTTTACTTCTATCGAAATGGTTCCTGCTCAATGCGCACTTTCTAGGTTCCTACGCAAGATACATCATCGAGCACTCTGAACACAAGCACTTTCACTTTTGTTTGCCAACAAAGTTTTTACGCCAGTAGCGCCCTTTGTTTGCCGAGGTTTTGCACTCATCGAGTAAGCGTGTTTCGGCGGCGCAAGCTAGACCTCTCGTAAGCGAGGTCTCTGCTGAACGCCTACACCTTGGTCTAAGACACCTCTTTGCCTGAATTGGTCTCTAACTTTTATTCTTTCCATAAACATCTTCGAACCGACAAAATTGCGTAAAGGGCGTGATATCAGCGAGATAGCCGCGAGAAACAAATAACTGGTCGTTAAGTAATAAGTCTACGTGTGATGTCGTGGAGAGGAGTGAAAGATGCGAAAGCAGCGCTGGTGTTAATACGCTTGTGGAAGGCGAGACGCACGAACGAAGACGTGGACGAACGCTGGCGAGTGATTTAGGACGTGCCGAGGATCAGGGCGACGATCATTCCGTACAGACCCAGCACCTAAAACGTACAAGTGTTAGTGTGCTAAGCTTCGAGGCACTGTGGAACAAGTTCTTCTTGTTTGCTGTACACCGTTTTTTTTTCATTACGCAGTGCTCACCTCAGAGAAAATGAGGATGAGGATCATTCCGACGAAGAGTCGCGGCTGTTGGGCAGTTCCACGCACACCGGCGTCACCCACGATTCCGATCGCATATCCGGCACCGAGACCGCACAATCCGCACGTGAGGCCTGCTGCCAAATGCGCGAATCCACTGTTCAGATTGTAGCCGGCACTCGCTGCAGTCACCTTGCCCTTGAGCACCATCGCCACGACGAGACCGTAGATACCGATGATACCTACAACGGCTCGAATTACTAAAGGAACAAATTTTTGGGTCGCTCTACTTGGAAAGAGAACTGCTTAGTTGCTTGTCTTAAAACGATCGCATTCCGAACAGTGTTACGCACGCTCAACAACATTTTGGGGCTTAAGAATGCCCAGCACTAATAGGATCTTGTTGGTCCAAGCAATTACGTACCCGCCATAATGACTGGGATGACGGATTTCATGATGAGCTCGGGCCTCATGACACCCATTGAGCAAATGCCGACCGCCGACTTCGCCGTTCCGTACGCAGCGCCGAACACTGTGAAGATCTGCGCGGAGGCGGCACCCATGTATCTAAAGCATGTCGTTAGCTTGTGAAGCATAGACGGCGGCTTACCCGAAGAACGGCGCATAGGCTGCCCTCTCGGCGGTCTCGAGGTCGTACGACATCTTCTGTGAAGACTGTTGGTAAGCTAAAGGAATTCAACCTGGTTTCTCTCGCCTTTTCACAATAGCGATGTCGCGCAAAAGTTAAGACACGGAATCGCAATAGGGACACTAACGTTTTCGGTAGGAAGAAACAAACTGATAAACCATAAGCTGGAGATCGTTTAAAAGAACCATGCACTGGCACACCACAACAGTGGAATTGAACACCTTGTATTTCTCCTGAAAGACAAGCGACGACGTCTCTTTGTCTGCCGCCAAGTGACGCGGCCGGCGATTTAACTTCTTCCTCCACCGCATAAAGGACCTCGTCGGCAACGCATCCACACACGGCACGGCAGAAAAAGGCCACAAGCAATGGCTCGTAGTCTCTGGGCATGAATGGCTCACGGCGAGATCGATACGGGGACGAAAGACCGGGAATGTGCGCGTCGCGCGCAGTAGACGGAAGCAAAACGGAGAGCGGTGGCGGACGGACGCAGGATTTTGGCCATGAGCACGGTGACACCACTGCTGCGAGGCGGCTGACAGCGGGCGCGGCGAATACGGGGAGACAGCGACGCAGCTCACCACCATTCCAGTGGAGTGGAGCAGCGGAAAGTGTGGAGCGCGTCACGGATTCCCGTTGTGCGTCGTCGTCGCGGCCGAAAATCAATGACCGACCGAAAGACCGACCGATAATTTAACCTGTTCGCAGAGGCGCTTATTGTGCGGCGGAAAACAGCACGCAAGCGTTTTCGGTGAGGACCCCCAGCGGGCTGCTCTGCGACAATGCTCGAAATCCAAAAGGTCATTTGAATGCAAATAGCGGATTATTCTCAAAATGCGGATGCGGCTTACCGAAATAGAAGAAATGAATCAAGAAATGAAACATTTCAACTAAATATGACTACGCACGTGCTTATACTCTAAAATAAGAGGGTGAAATTTCGTTCTAGCGAGCTACGACTCACACCATTCTTGGGGATAATTGCATTCAAAATGAGGGTTAGCTGTTAAAGCAGCCAAGCCTTAGTGCCTTTAATGATTCACTAAGCCACATCTCTTAAGGGAATCCTAAACTGTAGTACGAACCAGACTGTCTTTGGGCAAAAAGATGCACCAGAGCATTGTAGACCGCCAGAAAATAGGTAACAATGGGCCTGCAAATTAAGTTAGTCGAGCAGGTGATTGGTAAAGACGGTAGAAAAAAACACGAAATATCGAGCTCTGATGGGCCGTGAGAAACTGTAATGCGCACCCCCTCACACTGTTCGCCGATTGCGGAGGATTCTCTCTCTTCGAGAGGAGACTGATAAAGTCGTCCGGTGCATGGCGGTCGATGACAAAACGGCAATTAGTGTGCCTCGTCACTCGACGACATGTTATGCCTTGTAGCAGACACAAAAAGTGGACTCGTATCTACTAAGAAGTTACGGCATAATCCTTCCTTAAGCTTTAGAAACCAGGCATTATTGCTTGAAAAATGTATCGTCCAAATTATCTGTTTAGCACCAATGCATAACATTCTAGACAGAGAACCGGGATGACATAAGTTTGTCCGAATGAACGCGACATGCCGTTAGTTAAGTTGAACTGATAAAGTTGTTTAATTAGAATCTCACAACTCTCACAGGAAACGAACTGGCATCGAAAGACACAGTACAAAATGGATGGCCTTCGTTGAGCGTGGAACATGACTGAGCCCTAAGGCCCCGTGAGCAAGTAAGCGAGGTTGAAGGCTTGACCGAGTGTCACAATGATCTCCTTCGCAACGCCCTAAATGATTCGTTAAGGGCAAGGTACGATGATGAGCTTGAGCTAAGGGTGTCTACCTACCGCTGTAAGCACGCAGTAAACATGGCAGAAGTTCTTGTCACCGTCCTGGAATATGTAAGCGAAACAGTTGAGATCGATTTCGTCCTGGCACACGACTTGAATTCGGTTAACTTCGTGTTGCACGGTTAGCTGCTGAAATGCAAAACGTATACAATCCCACTGAGTAGCAAAGTCATACATTGGTTTCCGCATCGAGCACGTTCACGCCGCCGACGGAAATCTCGAGAATAACTTGAGGCACCTTGTTGACTTGCTTGATACGACCCTAAGTTTGGGACCTTCCATTTCCAAGGTGGTAGTAGTGCACAAACCTTAGAGGCAATCATAGCTCGACGGCAGTCCTCCGCTCCTTCGACGTTGGAAATCTCCATCGAGCCGAGATAGTGAGCGGAATAGCTGATGCAGCCTTCGANAGAACGGTTCGCCCTTGGCAATCCCGAATGGAAACGTCGACACCTGAAAGATTTGCAGTGTTTGGTACCATAAGGTATGTTTCCATGCTGGTCAATGGGTCGTACGTGTATGACCCTGGCGCTTATGGAAGTTGCCAATGGACTTACCATATTTAAGCAGCAACCTCACAGCGTCGAGTTGCCCGAATAACGCAGCCACGTGGAGCGCACTACCCTCGTCGGTCACGAAGTTCACGTCGAAACCTGCGTCGCAGAGAATAGACAGGCACTCGATATGCCCGTGGCGTGCAGCAGCGTGCAGCGGGTAGACTACGTGAGACGCTAACGCGCGGTTCTCAGCACTGGTGCACTCGGCGGCGCTCTAAATGACGGAGGTGAATCACTTTAATGCATGAGAAACGAGCTTACCTGCAGTGCCAACTCGGGGCAATTGTAAATGAGAAGCTTGCAGACGCCTTCCTTGCCCATTCTTGCCGCTATGTCCAGAGCAGTTTCGAAGCGAGCATTTCTCAGCCTGGCGTCCGCATGGTTCTAGAAGTGAATCAGTATATGCCAAACTGTGGCAAGTAAAATGCACACCTGCAGAAGAACACTGGTGACGTAGGCATGTCCATGTTGCGCGGCTAGATGCAATGGGCACTCCTTGGCATTGTTTACCGCGTCGACGGTGCTGGGTTCTTCTTTGAGCAGGTACTAAATGTACTGTTTACGGTGGACCCGTCGTGGAATATGCTCACCTGAACCACTAGATGGTGCCCGTTCCATGCCGCTAGATGCAGTGGTAAGCATCCACGCCGGTCACGTGCGTTGACGAGGTCCGGGTCATGCCTGACCAGTTGCTGCGCCACCTCCAAGTGTCCATGCAGCGCCGCTTGGTGTAGCGCGGTGTAGGCGTTCAGGGGGTCCCGTAGGTGCGTAAGCCATCCGGCCGAAGGTGTTGATGGACGAAGGAAGCTAAAATCATTGGGTTTTTCCAAATATCGCAGGTTTCAGGTTGATAGATCACAAGGACAAGGATGCTTACTTTAGAGGCGATTTCGACTTCTTCGATTTGCTAAGAAGCCACGCATTGACTTTCTCGACGTTGCCGCGACGGCAGTATTCGAAGAAGTCCTGAAACCAATTCTGAATGCACCATTACATCTAGTTGAGTTAAAGCCCTATAAGAGTTCGCTAGCAGAGATGTTGAAATAATTATCGTCTTTCGTTACGTGGCTGGGTTGCTGAGAACCTTACCTGACTGCTGTTGCTGAGTTCCTTCGGACTCATCGATGTGCATTTGTGCGGCAGTTTGAAGCGAGCGCGTCTGGTAGCAGGAATGGAATAAACCGTAACAAACAGGCAGGAATGTCGACGGGATGAATGAGTCAGCGGATGTCCGCGATAGGGTTGTTTATTCAGATGTGTGCCTGAAGTCGCGTGCAATCGACGCTTCTATTTAGAGCGTCAGCGTATTCGCTGCACAAAACGGAGTACTTTGAAATTACGCGTCTAAAAACGGACTGTATAAGCCACATAACTGGGAAGTGCTAAGTATGGTAGAGCGCAATAACTGTTGTAACGAGGAGAAATAAGCGTCAGACAAAAGCAAAACGGATTATAATTCGATTGTGTGGGATAAAACACCCTTCTTCCGCAAGCGCGCGCTAATCAAGCATGCGGGCGATAAATAACGTATGCGTTCCTCCTGCCGCGCCGTATGCGCTGAGCAAACATTATTAAACCGATCCCGCACGGCTTATGTGACCGCACAAGAGACTTATCGGTCAAGAGCGGCGGGAAAGGCGACAGATTTTGCCGAAAGAGATCACGCCTTATAAGTTAGGAGGAAGCCATCCTGAAAGTACTAACAAGCTTGCATAGAAAGGATAATCTGGACTCAGAATACTAGGCAGACGATAACGAAGATTCATTTTAAATCAATTGTACTATAGCTGCTGAAACCAACCCTTGTATAAATCAGCAGAGTTTTGTCGAACCGGAGCGCACCGCACATGACCGCGCCAAACAACCTAAGGGGCTCGTCGCCGCTTTTTCCCACTGCCGCATTGCGACGACGTCCCCCAATGGGCCCAAAACGATTGGCCGCAATCGATCAAACCGGAACAACCACCCACCGGCTGACAATGGTGGAATGCGAACGCGAAATGGAATGAACGGATGTGGACTAAGCGACGTCTGCTCCTGGAAGTGGTCCCAGAGCGGACGTGCTGTTACAGGCTACTGGTCAGCGAAGAGCATCGGGAGACGGATGAAAGGAGTGAAAAGTATGCGGTCAGGGGGCAAAGCTAGCTGAGGCGAATTTGGGAAGATTGATACGAGTTTTTCGGATCTGGCGAAGTAAATGGTTTTCAGGAAATAGCGGGAGGTTTCAAGCAGATTTATGGCCCGGAAATAGCGACCGAACAGAATTCGAAAAAGTTTTTGCTAGAGATCCCTACCGTCAATCAATCATGACGTCAGGTGCACAATGCGAAGCATGTTTACCCTGCTGAGCCTAGGTATACACTGTGCGTGGAACATCCTGTCCGAAAAAGCTGGACTCCAGCCGTAATTTAAGTACCCCCAAATTCTTCCTAGCGTCCACGTCTCAAGGAAGTTTCATAAATTTTGCATTGGTCGAACTCTATGAAAGACAAATAGAAACGCTATGAAGGGCTGGCCGCGAGTGGTCAGTCAGCGCGCTGCGTAAGTGGGCTCGATTACGTCTTCTTCTCCCATCAATCGGTCGCTTTTTACGACTGCGTCTACGAGAGTGGGAGCGGTCGCGTTATTTGCGTAAGTCGCTGGCCGTTGACGCGCTCCAAGCAAGGAAGACAAAGGTCGTTTGGGAATGAGCCGACGTTGAGCTGGACCACGAGATGACCAGTCATGGGCGCGCAGGAAATTTGCGTTGGAATTGGCCGCGCCCTTCATCCGCTCGGCCGCGCTTCCTTTTTTTGCGGCTGGCCGATTGGTGGACAAAAAGTCAACGACACTAGTGGACAGATTAGCTCCGCTTCTGATGAGCATTTTGCGCGGGCGCTGCGTAAAACCCGTTCGGATAGCTGGCGCGTGGACCTCCAGTGACCGCAATGCGGCTATACGGCTCGTGCGATCCTACGGAAAACTGCATAGGTAATGGCCGAATAATTTACTCGCATTAAAATGATAAATTCAAAATCAGAAAAAATGAAGCCTTTTTTCTGCGCTTCTCAGATCCGCAGACCCCTAGCGCATTTTGCCCAAATTCTCGTTTTCGAAGACAGATAATCTTAAGCAAAACTTTTATGGCAACCGCGCTTATGCATACAACCTTCAGAGAACGTATATATTCGTGCCTCAGTGGGAGCGCAGAAATCACATTTTAAAGCAAACCAGTGGCGTAATTTGGGTTCAGCCAAGGGGGGCGCGCATGGTAAGGGGGGACCCTTACCTTTTTTTCGGCGCCGGCCTCATTTGACCTTTTGACCTCATTAATGGTTCTAAACACTCTTTTTAGCATATTAAACCTAAAACGGCTCGCCGCAGGCGCCGACAAAGAAAATTTTGGCCTCCTTGGGTAAAAACTAGTCGAAGAATTGATCGGCTGGCCGAACTTGAGAGCTTTTTTAACCAAAATAGCCCGCCGCAGGCGCCGCCAGAGCGATTTTTGCTCTTATAGCGCAAATTAATCGAAAATTTGAACAAATTGTGTCAAAATACCTCAATTTCCTGAAATAGAAAAATTTGCCTTGGTCCCCCCTTACCCTCGCGGGCCTTCGGCCCGGCTCGAGGGGGGCGCGCAGCCCCCGCCGCGCCCCCCCCCCCAAATTACGCCACTGAAGCAAACAGCAAGGAAAACAACAAAAGCCGACCGGAATCGAATTACGTCGATAAGCGATTAGAATGTGAAGGCAAAGGTCAGTTGAATGAACATCGCTAGCGAGTGGGTAGCTGAGAACAGCGCTCGCGAATGACCGCCTGTCTCCCGCTCTCCACTATTCGTTGATCAGTCGAACGACTCATTGCGCGCAAAGAGAGTGATAGCACTTTACGCGCACACTCACAGCTTCACCGGCGGTAATGGGTCGCCGACTCCCGCGGAGAGCGGCGACCGTGATTTCGCAAGTAATGAGTGCGAGTGCAAATGACTCAAGGTCATTCCATTGCGCTGAGCGGACTATTACCGAGCGGACGGAAGCAGTGAGGGAAAAAAGGAGGAACATCGGATGGACTGGATACTAAAAATAGTACCTTAGGTAGTACCTAATAGAAATGCTAAAGGTTGTCCAAAAGATGTCCAGCACGGGTTTCAAGCTTTTGATTGACTTCGTCTCGTTCTTGCAGAAGAGCGTGGGGTCGGACAAGAATCCAAACACAATGCGTCCCGACGTCACTAATCCATATTGGCTTGTAGCGATCGAGAACATGCACCACCGCAACAACGGATGATTTATCCGTAGGATGCGGCTGCTCGGACCGAAGTTCATGTAGCATCAGATGAAACATAAGCACGCGATGGGCTAACCAGCGACGAGAAAACACATTTATAACGCGGTCACATTACCACCTCTCCAAGTGCAAGGACCTCCGGAACGGACGTGGATGTGTAAAGCTGGGCCAAGAGTAAAGTCAATGAGCCGATTAAGAGACTGATTCACTCAATGGGGACAGGAGTCGGTGGCAAAGGAGAATCATATAAAGACGTCGGCAGCTAATATGGACAGGTCCCCGATCAAGGCAACAACAGTAACTACATCAACGTGCAATTAGCAAATAGAAAAGTAAAAAGCGATCGCGGTTTAAGAGATTGTCCCCCCAAGTGATGCGGTGACATGCAACCGCAGGATTAGCGGTGACTAATTGCCGGGCAGTATTTTTGCCGGGCTGTGAACAAAAAGCAAAGCCGTCGAGATTACCCGCCTGTAGTGGCAGCACAATCGACCGACGTTGTGCGCTAAGCGGCCCGAAAAACACCGAGAGGGTTCGATGGGGGAAAATTAATGACCACTGCGATAAATCTTCCGCAAAGGCATCCGACGCGTCTTAGCGGTACGGCTCTCCAGGCGGTCTGCGGGTCTTTTGTCGAGCGGCAGGTGAAAACCACCCGGGTTCGTTTCGCACCCCTTTAGCAATTACCCAACGAAACAGCTGCGCTGACCACTAGTAGACTGGGCAGGTCACTCGGTTTCCATCAAAAGTGAGCTAGATCCTCGACAATTGGCTTCCCAGTATTCAGAACTGTATGTTCTAATACTATTGCGGAAAGCGCTGATAAACGCTAGTGTTAGTTGCACTCCCATTGGGCAACGAAAAGAGATTCCTACCCACTAACAGGATTTGGTCGAGTGGACGAAAGGAAAAGCGCACATCTTTGGCTGATGCAAACTCGACTTGAACAAATCCCTGGAGAACGGGGCGTCAAAGTAGGGCTCAGCATAAGACGCACCCATTCAGAAGCCTCCCTTGTCTTGATGCGAGTATTTTGGCTGCTTCTGACATAAAAACCTAGTATGCTTACTTGAAGCAAGCTTACGTGATCGTTTCTCCAAGAAGCGCATGAAGTAGCACCACTTTGGTCTTAACCACAACATGCTCTCTGTCTTTGAGTAAATGAGTAACCAGAAGCTCTTGGAATGCCTGCTCAGCCGAACTGGTGTGTCTTACTCTTGATGACGTTCCTTTGGATTTGCAGGATTGTCAATAGCCAACATCAACACAGTCGTGCAGAATACATAAACTTTGCTGTAAAGTTGCTCCGAGTTAGAAAAAAATGTGATTCATGGAAGTACCACGCTAAGGGCATTGTGCAGTGTTCTAATCGGTCTACTTTACGGGGTCTCGGTGGACCTACTCGACCACACGGGACGTGCCAGTTCCCAGAAAAAGTGCCAACAGAGCAAATATGCAATCGCATGAAGCTAATGGAGCTAAATATATTGCAGTTAACGACCCAAAGACTGAAAGCACATTCGTCAAGGAGCAGCTACTGTCGCTACTTCTCTGTTTATAGTTGTACAGTGTATGCAGGAATGAGCCTCCGGGACACTGAGCGATCATCCGGCTTCGTTACATGCTTCCTTTCGTTCGCACTTACCTTTCTATTGTTGTTGTACCTGATACGAAACCGTACTAACAATGACCTCAAAGCGTACAGCAGGATGCTTATAATGGGCTGTTTCGTGGACCTGCTATACGCATCCGTAACACTGTGCGCGATGTTGGTAGGTCTTAGTCGGGGACATGAATGATACCACGTAGGCATACGCTTAGCAACTTGAAGTGGACGACGGCGTAATCGTCTATGTCATTGGAGGCATTCTGAACTGGCTGCCTTTTCCGTTCCACTTCGTCGTTCTGGGTGCTGAGATGATAGTGCTTGGTCTACTAATTGCGTCTCTGCCGATCCAGTACTACTACCGCTACGTACTGATATCAAAGTTTGTACCAAAACCGCCTTCCAGGAGCGCTGGCGTTTAGGGGTCAGGCACCGTCAACTTCCCACCTAGTAAAGTTGATGGCAATCTCGATAATTCTTAGCTGCGCAGCCGGTACCGTTACTGGCTATGCATTCCTAGCGGCATTCCAAAGAGGTACCGACTATTCTTACATCCTTGCCGATCCTATGTGGATGGATTCAACTGGACAGTTAACGTCATTCATGGCTGCAGACATCGTTAGTATTATGCCTTTGGATATCAGCTAGCAGCCTGTGAGGTGTAGGGTCCTACCATAAGTGTGTGCCAATTCACTTGCCTACACTGCATTGCTTAGCGTGAATGGGAAACACTGGTCTATATCACCGTTGCATCGGCGTTTGTCTGTTTTTGCTATGGCACGGCCCTGTTCTACCTTTACCGGACGTACGCAGTTCTGAAAACGAACGAACATCGCATGAGCATACGGACGAAGAAATTGCAGCAACAACTGACCCTGGCGCTAGCAGTTCAGGTGAGGATACCTAGTGACGATTGCGAGCAAAAGAACTTTTAGACCGTCGTACCACTAGTTGCAGTATGCATTCCGTCGATGCTAATTCTTCTATCCATCACGTTCAAGCTCAAGTTAGCGGGATACGGATGCGCTCTGGTCATCGTTATGTTTTGGATAAGCGTAACAAACCCGCTGTCGACAATACTTTTGGTTAACCAGTATCGAAACGCACTCATTCCTTGGCGAAGGAGGAGGTCCTCCGTTTTCACATCGCATGCAGCGTTGACTTCGACAAATAAACCATCCACTTAATCGACTGTATTTGCAGTGACATTTGCCGTGTTGAGAAGTAGAACCTTCAGCGCAAAGTTTTATAGACCTATTAGGAGGTTGTCGGTAAGTGAACAACGCTAATATGGGTATGTTCTTGCTAGTACCGTTCGAAAGAAGAGGAACTGAAGAGGGGTACCGTCTGTCGTTCCATTGATGCGACGATTCGTAGAAGCCTATTGAGCGCTCGTCGATTATACAGTGCCATTGGATTCCTATAAATTCACGTCTATTAGGAACATGATTGCATTGTGATAACCTATTTAGCTGAAGGGCACGATGGTCTCGGCGGTGCGTCCATGAGCGGAACTGTACATGCTTCACTGTTTGTGCCCAAAACCTCCCAAGGGTATTCCTGTTCATTTGGTAACGTTGGTGTCCTTTGGCCAAGAGCCCAACGATTACGCCCTGCTGAAATTAGCACGCACACAGAGAGGTAGACCTGCGCTGCTCCTGCGTAATTCCCATGTCCCTACGGCTCAAGCTCAGTGATTAACCCCACGAGGGTAATTTGAAGGCGTAGGTCGCCGTTTAAGATTACAATTACCTGACCACGGCTCCGTGTTGCTACCTGGTTTAAGGCACTCATCATCGTATAAAGGTGCCAAAGGCGTATGTAACAAAGGTGTGTTTTAACCAGTCGCTTGCACTAATCTCGTTGCGCGATGTTGAGAGGAACTCGGGCTTTGCTGCCTTTGTCCTTTCTGTATGCCTCAACTTGCTACTTATTCACTTAATACTCACGAGGTCAAACAAAGACCTCCGTCACTACAGCAAGATGCTTCTTATTAGCGGTGTCGTGGACTTGATATATGCGCTCGCTACAGTCTGTGCCATGTTGGTAAGTTTCGGCGAAGCAGGGCATGCATGACTTGCCTACCCGGCGCTTCCAGCAGCTTGAAGTTGACAACGGCGTCATGGTATATGTCGTTGGTGGCGTCCTAAACGTACTCCCGTACGGCTACCACTGGCTGATTCTTTCCGCACTTATCGGTGCATTAGCACTGCTTATCACGGTGTTGCCGATTCTCTGCTACTATCGATACACGCTGGTGGCAACGTAAGTTCACTTGTTGAATGCTAGACGATCTCTGCATCTCAGGGGTGAACCGCCCAGCCGTCCGCGCCTGATGGCACTATTTTGCGGTGGTATAATTATGAGCACGCTGTGTGGAAGTGCGGCCGGAATTGCTTTTATGTCCACCACCGAGGAACAGGCACGGTATGCCTACGTGCTGAGTGACCCAATGTGGCGCGACTCTAGTGGAACGCTTACTCCCTTCATGGCTGCTAATATTGTAAGCTCTGATTGCAATACAACCGGTTACCATCTATCACGATTTAGCGAGATCCAAAAACGGTTGCCTTTGTCGCGACCTGCTCATTGTCAGTCAGTTTCTGCTACGGTGCAACAATTCTCTTCCTGTATCGGACGTACGCAGTGATGAGGAAGAATGATTACGCTATAAGTCCGAAAACGAAAAGACTACAACGACAGCTAACCATGGCTTTAGCCGTACAGGTGAGCGCACCGCCGGCTAATGCGAGCACATCAATGTTAAGGCTGTCGTCCCGCTGTTAGCGATATGCGTACCTTCATTCCTCATTCTCTGGTCGACACTTTTCGCGCTGAAGCTGTCTGGATACGGTTGCTTACTTTCCAGCATTATGTTTTGGATAAGTGTGACAAACCCGCTTTCAACCATACTTTTGGTCAGTCAGTATCGAAGGTCGCTAATACCACTGATGCGGTCCACATCAATCGGTCCGTAGCGTCGTGCTATTCCACCACTCGCTTCCGTTCTACCTGCATACCTCCTAGAAGTAAACCAGTCTTTGACTATAGCTGTTTCTGTCTGGCCCAAGCAGCTTCGAATTTGTCAATCAACTGTGGGCTTAATCATAAGCAGCTCGTGGCCAGACTAGCCAACAAGTCGTCGGGCGCAGCTCTTTTGCCGTAATGATCTTGCGGGTTATGTAGCGTCTGGTCGTATAATGTTTCCTTGGTCGCTAGTAAAGCGGACCTTACCTGCTGCCTAAGCGTATCGCGGTTGAAAGTCTTCGTTAGAGCAACGGAAAATGTGGAACCTTGTCGAGATGCGTTCATCGCAATCTCGTTAGTCCGTCTACCTGGACACACTGCGGAAAGAAGCAAGCCAACAAATGTAGATGGTTAAGCAAAGAAAATAATCAACTGCTACCGAAAAAAGATGCGAAACGCTTAAGACTGCATGAATTGATAGATGCGATAAACAATTCAGTGGAAGTTCCGTCATGCCGGCGATTGGGCAAGGAAATACCGCCCGGTATGTGGCGTGCGTGCGCGTATTATTACTGTGGCCCTCGCTTATATCCAAGTGACTGCGACCGCACCAGAGTACGGCGTTGGTGTCCCATGACGAGCCGTACAACTATGAGGCTAAAAAATAGATTCCTGCGAAATGTGTCGTATTACCATTGTTAGGGTACAATTCGCTTTTTCTAGGGGAAGCAACCGTTTATCTTCGCAGTAATCTGGCGTTCTCTGGTTCCGGAATTTTCTATGCCAAGAAGGGGCTTTCAAGGCCAAGGCGTAATTGGGTCCATGGTCACTCTCTCCATCCCCACAACGCAGGGTGGATAAACAGCGTAGCGTGCTGTTTGTAGTCACTACTCATAATGTGGCTACCTTTTTTCGATGGATGAAGGGACTCCATACAAAACACTTTCACTATACCGACAGCACTTCCCGACAAGTTAAAGTGGTCGATCGCTACGGCGATTCATTTATTCGCAAATCAACAATGCAGTTCAAAAAGGCAAGAAATAGTGGTAGAACACGCTGTTACATGACGCCATTTCGTTGGAGCATACTGGAGATTATCATGTCGGTTATGTTGTTAGTGAGCACCTCGATTTGGTTGGTATCTAAGAAAATTGAATGTTAGCATTAACCATGCCACAGCCCCATCCAAAGGTAAAAGCGGGTTTGTTATTTCTGTCAATGGTTTTGTTTAGGAAGAAGGAAAAATGATGTACTTAAGCAAAATGTTCAAACGAGTAGAGAATGAAAAGTTTCACGGCATAGTACGCCTTACGTCTCCCTTCTTGCCTTATCCTTACTGCCTCGCGTACTTAGAGGTACAGCTTAGGAAAAGGTGAAGGCATACCTCCATAATATGGGGAAAAGACGAGGACGGATGCCGATCGGGGCTGGATGTTCTTACCTTTGGCACAAGTAAGATGAGCGTAAACCGTCTTGTTCTGGTCTGTGATTTGCTTCTTGAACTTATGAATGATGTAGGCAGTTGCGTTTTTGTAGTCGTTCTTGTCTAAAGACGGGTCCTGGTCAGCTAAAGGGCAACAGACTGAACGTGCTCACATCTATAGTCGGGAAAGCACGCCTGAAGTGTGACTCGCTTAATCTTCTCCTCGAACAGGTCCTTTTTGTTCAAGAAGAGAATCATACTGGCCTTGTTGAACAAAGCGTTGTTCCCAACTTCGTTGAATAGCTTAATACCGTCCAGCAGGCGGTTCTACAAAGTGTCTGCGTTAATAGTTTCGTATGACGGGTCAATAACATACGGTTTCATTATCCTCGATCATAGTCTGGTCGAACTCTGCAATGGCGGCGATGAAGAAGATCGCGTTCACATTGTCGAAGACAGAAACCCACTTCCTACGCTCGCTTCTTTGGCCACTGACGTCAACTATTCTAAAAGCGCACAGTCCTAGGACGATGTTATATCGCTAGTCCTTGCCTGAATTCTTCGTTGTTATACGCGTATCGCATTTCATTGATACCCATGGTAACCGTCCGACTGTTCAGGATGTCCCCGACGGTAGGACAGTAGTCTGTAGCGCAGATGCGGTCCAGGTCATCAAGGAACCTACATATGGTGCTCGTTAACCAAAGAGGATAAGGATAACCTACGGCTTCGCGCAGTCAAGAAGCTGAAATTTGCTGCGCTGTTCGTAAGCATCTTGTACAACGGACATCGCCCACAACGAGCGTATTGTTCGGTACAGCTCTTCTGGCATCGTAGTGTCGTCAAAGTTGCTTATCAGTGTAAGGAACTTCGGATGCAACTCCTGTGACGCACCCATAGGGCTTTACATATGGGCTCGTGCTTACCTCATACGCCGAAGGAACGGGTAACTGAAGCCGTCGGATCCCATCAAGCAACTGTTTCATTACTTGCACGATGTTACCGTAAATGATATGGCGGTATGCACGACGTTCGTCTTCGGTGTAGCCATTCATATGAATGATCCTGGAAACACTGTTTCCTTTAAGAAGTATGCAATTCCACCGAAACGTACTTCATTTGTTTGATAAGTGTTGTCTTGCCTGACTCGGCAGGACCTAAAAGAGGACACGAGTCGTCACATTTCTCGACATAACATACCAAGCAGAAGAAGCTTGACGGTCTTGCTGAACGCCTTCTTCTCCTTCGCTAGATACCGGTCTATCCTCCGACTAATCAACGCCTCGCGGTCGTAGACGTCGATCAGATCGCTGATGGAGAGACGCTTCAGGTTCCTCATGACTTCAGTCACTTTCGCGGCCTTGTCCTGAGTGCATTCGCCTCGACAGGGGAAGCAGTTGCCCATTGGAAGACGGGATACTATTCTGGAAATGCTATGTTTATGCCTCACACTGAATCATAACGGGCATGCAGAAGCATGATGGCGTGCAAGCGCGGTCTGAGTGGCAGTAAACGTGTACCGGTGAAACAATGGTATCAAACGCGACATGCGTTGAGGTAATTTGCTCCGACATTGTTTGTTTCAAACATGCAACGCAGTAAGAGACTTCCGACGGTTTTTAAGTGGCGATTCCGGTGGTAGGATTAGCCTTCTGTCACGCACGCCCAGGCGTAAGTAGAGTTGCATTCTCTGTATGCGCAGTACAATCCGAACAGGTCATCGGACCAAATCGCTATCCTGGACTCTCTATATGTTTACTGCGGACACGGCCGGAGTAAGGACTAATTGCGGACTGAGCCGGCTGAAATTAAACATCCGGGTGCCCTACAACGGTTCAATCCTTGGACTGAATTAAGTGTAAAGGCAACAAACACCATCCGCGTATGGAGTAACGGGATCAGTTCCGGTATAAGAACCAAGGCGGATTAACATGCAATTGCGTCTGAACACATAATCGTTCTTTGAATGAGAGTGAGCCTAGCGATGGACCATGTGCTGCGCGGAAATGTAATTGATGCTACAAATCCTGCGAGCAGACGGAAGATGCCCATTCGACGGTTCGTTATTCGTACGAGAACTCCTACGCTTGGTAGAATGAACCGCGACGCATCCTAAGAAATTGATGCTTGGAGCTGCTGCGAGGCTAAATGTTATTGATGGTACTTCGGCTAAACAAAATCAAGCTTACTAGTGGTTCAAGATAAACATTTAAGCAAGTGTGCTTGTCGGAGCAATTCACGCACACTCGCAATAATGGGCTATCCTGGTGTCACAGACGTCGTCGTCGCTACAGGCCTTTCTGAGATACGTATATGTACAGCATCGAGTACTTTGCACGTGACTCACTTCCACCAGCAGACCGTCTGTGATGAATCACAGAGAACTACCCAAGCGTAACGCAAAGCGCAAAACGGTACTGTAATGCCATATGCTTCGGCGTATGGCTTCGGCACCGTGCCGTACCGTTTTTCATGGCACAGAGGACAGCACATGGGGTTAGACAGTACACCGCTGGCCATCACATGCAAGGCATTTTCGGGTTTTCCATGCTTAAAACCCATTTTCGCGCAGATTTGACAAAGTATGTCCTTCTTGCCCGACATGTGCGCATGCGTGAATACCGCTCGCTATCGCATGTCAACAGGAGTTAGATTTTGTGACTTGCTTTTTATAACCAACCACTCCGTCTGCACCTCTCCTGACCTTTAATGTGAAAGGATAAGGATGAGAGTGATCGGCGGGCATGCTTTTCGAATGTGTGGTATTTCAATTCATGCGTTTTATTTACCGCTTCGATTCACCCGTAAGTCGTTTAAGAACATATTGCTGGGAGTTACAAGAATACTACATCATCCGCTGAGCTAGCGTCGCTCTCTGGTGAAATCACTTCGTCCACGCTATCGTCGATCATAGCGAATGACGCTTCATTAAGCAGTAACTTCAAGCTTTCCCTGAGGGCTTCCGTCCGCGTATGCGTGGTGCTACTGTTGCCTAAGTCTTGCGTCTTTTCCCGTGCCCACTGTATCCAGTTAGAGATGGAGTTACGAGGGTTGTTGTTCGAAACGTCCTCGTCTCCAGATGGCGACGTTAAGATTCTGAAAAATCAAGAACAGCCTAAAAGCCCACTCTTGAGCGTATACAAGTACCTATTAAAAGTTCCGGGGGCTCGCGGTGCCGTTCCACCGGAGACGGACCAAGGCAGCGGGCTTATACGGAGTGACTCCAGAGTACCCGGAGTCGCACTCGAGTTGGAAAATGTGTGTAGGGTGGCCGATTGTCGAAGCCTAAAATTGTTCACGGCATAATGCACAACGCTTGCTTATCGAAAGAAACACGTAGGTTAGGCACGACGTTACATACGTATACTCCGCTACGTACACTTAAAGCACAGAGGTCAAGCTTACCTTCCATTCACGAGAGACCTGGAGAAGTCCAGCGACCGCGACTGCTGACATGGTTGGTGCATGTCGAAAGGCTTTAAGTAAGAAGCGAAAGTGTCGGAGTCGTGGATGACGTCTCCATTCGTTCGTGAAGCGCTATCTTCCTCGTCTACGTACTCGATCAGAGCGTCGATAAGTTTGTCGAGTAGCGCATTTCGTTGCGCCTGCGCCTTCTGCATAGCGACTAGAGGATGGTCGGCATCCACGGTACCGTTCGGTAGAGAACGATGGGCATCTGGGAAGTAGAAACAATAGCGTTACGGCATGGAAACTGTGAAAAATGCAAGATGCTTAAAGAGAGAGATTGACAGTCGCATTAAGCGCTCTCTTAAAGCATATAGGGTTTTAGCGACGGTACATTCTAGCTTAGTAGAAGAAGGGGATGCTTCACTTAGGTGACTCCTGCCTCGTACTGCTAGCTTACCTGTCTCAGTCGGGGACGCCAGCGGCGACGTAATGGTACCGACCTTCCTCTGAATTTGTGTCGGGACCGGTACGACGACATTCTCTATGACAGTCACTACGCTGTCCTCGACGTCAACGGTCTCGTCTATCGCGGGAAAGTCTGGTGGCATAGCGTCAACGTCTTGCACAAGCTGGGTTAGCGACGAAGTGAACGCCTCCCGTTGTAGTCGTGCGATGACTCGAGGAGTGCCTCTGCAGTTGTTCGACGGATACCCGGATGAAAATAGCGGTGAGGTTTCGGTGACGCTATTGTCCACTTTGTTCGTAGAGGTTCTAAACAGGTGGTGTGCATAAGAATGAGATGATCATATATCGTTGTCATAAACGCCAAACGCACAAAACAATGCGTTAGTCCATCCCTTGCGCACGTTCTTCAGAGCACAAAAGCAAACATATCTCGGCTGCAAGCGCCCACCCGGTTAAGGAATCGGCTGCTCGGTTGGGATGGAAGACATGGAGGTATAGCTCAGTGGTAGAGCAATCGACTGCAGATCGATAGGTCCCCGGTTCAAATCCGGGTGCCTCCTAAATATTTTTTCCACCCCTATGCATAAAATTTTGCAGTTTTCATCAATTCCCTTTGTGCGCTAACGTTGTAGAATTAGTTCCAGAAACTTTTAGACCCTACGCAACGTAAGACATTCGAAGCCTAAACGTCCAGGGTAGGGTCTAGTAGACCCTACCCTGCTGTTGTGTAGACCCGGTCTACACAACAGCATGTGTGGCTTCCTGGCCCAAGCAACTGAAGCGGGATATAGCTGTCCATTCCTGTACTCTCACTTAGATTCAGGATCTTGGACAATCACTTCCAAAACACTACCAATCATGGCGCTTCGACGACAGATCACGTAGTTCGCTGTTCAGTTCTGAATGTCTTCTACCTTTTTCCTGTATTGTACAACGCTCATTTCTGGCAAGAGATAGTTGTCGCATTCAGGACTCGCATTCCTCAAAACACAACAACATGGGCAATCACAATAATCACAGCAAAATACAGACGAAGCACCAGTATTTCTGCCTTCACAGCGAGTTAATACGGCGTAGGGACGTGCCGGAGCTGGAACGGATCCATCAGGTTGTGAGATACCGCAAGCTTACTTAGCGTCTAAGAACATTTCTGCTTCCGTTGAGACTCCATACTTGCGTTGTGGCCGCTGCTCGTGTAGAGAGTGGTGCATGCGCTGTCCACAATACACGGAGTTACAAGCAAGTACAAGCACAACAGCGCACAGTTTAATTGCTTCGCATAACCATGCTCTCTTTGTTACAACCCGAACCTGCTTCCAATTTCAGCCGACTTACCTCCCGCCCGACGACTTCTTCCGAATGCTACTGGTGAAGTCCTCGTAGCGCTTTCCCTTCACGCAGCAAAGGCAGTCCGCAAGGTCGAGAACCGCCTGCATGAGCTGTGCACGCATCTCCTTATTGAGCGAGAAGTAGATCACCGGGTTGATCATGTGGGTGGTCGAGTAGAAGAAGCTGTTGAAGAGCACGACCCACTTATTTTCGACGTCGAATACGTGATAGACAAGATAATATGTCGTCATATAGAGGTAGAATATTATTGCACCAGCGGATATCTAAAGGTTTTGGGTTAGAAGAAGCAAGCAGCATTGCGAACGATTAAAACGTAACGAAAGCTCGGATGGGCAAGACTGGACGAACCACGATACAACAAAACGCACATGAACTACCTGGACAAGAATGCGCTGCTGCTGGCGGTTCGCCCTTCGCGCTGCTAGCTCTCGCATGTCGCCATTCACGTGCTTGGAGCCCATTCGCATGCTCATTTCCAGTAGCATCGTGCTAGCCCTAAAGCATTGAATCTAATTAGATGAGTCCAATCCATCGTTGATGATGTGCCAAAGTGGAACTACATCGACAGCAACTGAAAAGGTGCGTAAAGTTCTCAAAGTTTCTAAAAGAATAAAGACTCATTTTCCATGCTCAAGCAGATATGCTCCAAATGCTCTAATGATCTAACAAATAGGAACGAGGACAGGTTTGAACAAGCAGAAAGTTCTTTGTATGACTGATGCTGAAATATCGTACGGCTTGCTATAGTGGCACGGCAATAAAGAAGGGTAAAACTTCTATCGCTATGCCCTTGTTTTCCCCGAAAAGTCGCTGGTGCTAACAGTGTTAACGGTAAAAAAATGCTGTATTCCACACGCTAAGTCGATAAAGCACTCCATCCTACTTGTGGATGTTCTCTTGAGGGCAAGAGGACATTCTCC
Source organism: Aphelenchus avenae (assembly GCA_020875895.1). Classification (NCBI taxonomy): domain Eukaryota; kingdom Metazoa; phylum Nematoda; class Chromadorea; order Rhabditida; family Aphelenchidae; genus Aphelenchus; species Aphelenchus avenae. Next base: position 409,952 of record JNEY01000046.1, read on the forward strand.
TTCCATCCTCTCTATATCGTGACCATGTGATGCTACTAAAACTTCCACATAATACTCGATGTTATACTGATGTGTAGGAAAATGGGCACGTGCTGAAGTCAAAGGAGAACCTACCCAAGGACTCTCGGGGTCCTGAGTCCCTTTTTGCTCTTCCTAAAGATGAAATCCCTTAATCATTGCAAGGAAAGTCGGCCAAGCAAAGCGAAAGCAACTGATAAGTGCGATTGAAGCGGAAAAATATGCACCTGCGCTGCACAGCAAATTAGCGAAAGCTCTACCGGTACGACGATCAAAGCATGGGTGCTGGACAAGATAACGGAAGCGAAATATGAGAAGCTCTACGGTGCTGAACTTAATGAACGCGAACTATGCGTAGGCAACTAGATACCTTTGCCACTGCTTTCGAGTCTTAAGAGCCGCCCGATCGGCCATCGGAGGCCGTCGCCTTAAGGTACAGATGTGGTTAGAAAGCCAATGCATGTGAGGGTGCCCGAAGAGGACAGGATCTACGCCCAGAAACGTTACGTATTTTGTTAGGCTTAGGGTCGTAAAGTGGTGCAAAAACTAACATTTTTAACGCCAATTTCCGCTTATGCCGACGGTAGAGCTGCACGAGAGTGACAGGATTGCTGATGGAGAGGATGACGATTGCCGGAATCTCTAGCGGAGTGTAGGTGAACGTGAAGATGTTCGTCGACCCGATGGGACTTGTTTCGACATCGGCTGAAAAGTGTTCGCTGAGACATTAGGTTCACTGTCCCAGGTGCTTCTCTCGAACAGAGCGTGTGCAAAGCATGCCATCTTGAAGAAAGTGTGCGCTTACCTTCATCTTCGAATTCGCCGTACCCAAAGGTGTAGAAGTGATTCGCCCGCAACGGCGTGATAAGGCAGCAGAATTTAAAGAGGATGTAGGCGGTGTTCAACGTCGTGAAAGTGACCCAGCAAGTGATCGTAAAGGCTCGCGCACGCTTGACCGTCACTATCTGACTGTACCGACCGTAGAGCATTATGGCAACTAGGCGGTCCAGGCAAATTGCGGACATGTGTCTAAACAGGATGCTCTTTGAACTGTCATACGTTGAACTTCCAAAATGTGGCATACGTTAGCGTTATGCTCCATGCCGTCCAGTCGATGATGTTGTAGATTCGCACGAAGGTCCGAGACATAGGCACTTGTCGAAGCACGATAGGCGGGTAGAAGAAGGATGTGGTTACGATTCCATGGACGACATCAGCAATCGCAAGGCTGAGCATAAGGACGAAGCTAAATAAGCTTTAAGTCTTGAAGGAATATCCAAAATTACTTGAAGTAGATGGTGAGAACACTCACCTGGCACGCTGAAGATACTTGTTCCTGAGAAGCACGACGATAAGGCACAAGTTCCCGATGATCGCCCACGTTCCCAGCGACTCGAGCGCGACGAAGACGAGGACGTCATCGAACCTCAACTGGTTGACACCATGCTTCTGGTACGAGACCGACGCTTTCTCTTCAATCTCGCGAGGTGGCTCGACGTAGAATAGCTCTGTATAGTCAGCTTCCACGGACAAGCTGCCGTTTGCGGTGTCGTCAAGTGCGACGGCTTCCATAAGGGCGCAGACGGAGGCTCAGCGGCCAAGCTCAGAGAGAAGGAGGCCTCGTCGTAGACTTCATATGCATGCAACCTGCAAGTATCCGCATGAAAACATGCTGACCAGGCTACTGTTCCTGCGGCTTTCATAAAGGAAAGTTTACCTAGGGAGGGGCTGTGTTAGCCTGCAAATAGAAAGTTGAGTGTCTACGTGACTCTTACCTTAAGAATCGCACAAAATGAACGCAGAAAAAGCTCTCGTGAGACGCAAGGAGGCTCCAAAGTTGTGGGATGCCCCACGCAAAGCTGAACCGCTTTGTGCCGATGCAGCGATGATCCACTTAGGCGCGGCAGTGTTTTCGGCTACGGCGTCGTCTTCGCTGAGATAAACGTCTGGAAATTAAGTTACCGGCTTTCCGCAATCTACACGCCATGCGGCCCTGCAACGAAGCAATCTACGATAGCCGAAACTTTCGCGTAATGAACCGGCAGTAGCAGAAAAACCAAGGACGGAGAATTTGCACGGATGAGCAGAGCGAACGCCTCAAGCGTAGCGATGAGAGTGAACGGAGTTTAGGAAGGCCATCTACGGACACGATTATTCGGTGAGAAAAGATGAAACAGACAGCTGACGCTATTCAAACTCCTAATTACTATGAGGAATTATTGGTTTCATACGGCGCTGTCTTGGCATAAAAAACTGTATTCAACACTGTCACGAGCTAGTGTCTGGCGGGCGTGATGGACAGCCCTAAAATGCGATGGGCGCACATTTCTTTTGTAGATTCTTATTCGACCCTTCTAGTCTATGGATTTTCGTCACATTTTGGCGTGAAGAAAGCGTCCGTGTATTATGAAAACCAGGTCCTTTAAGCGGTGCTACGTCAAGCAGTGACAAGTGCTTCCTCGTGCGCCAACATGTGGTGCTCGCTCGCTGAAATGAAGCGCCTTTGGGGTACTCAGATTCCAACCTCGCGGCTAAATGCGGACTTCGGCAAGGTCAAAAACCACTGGCTCTACGGCTCATCACTTCGCAATCAGAATAAAGCCGAAAGGGTACCCTTCACACACTAAACGCGGAAGGAATCGAATTTTCGTTGCCGCAAATTGTTCAAGGCACGAAGGAAAGAAATATACAAGCGGAAAGAAGCGACTTGCGGACGTGGTGCCGTAACTAAGGCGCAAATCGACGACGACGGCATTCGGGAGCCGCTATAATTGCTCCAATCTATTCCTCGGTTAAACGCTGTTCCATGCGCGTAAAAAGGCGCTCAACGAGGTCCCTTAGTCGATGGCCCCAAAAAGGACTTCGACGTGTCCCATAAACGTAGGAAGGAGACAAGGGGAACAGGTGCTCTTCAATATGAAAATGACGAATATAGGCTCAGAAATCACGCAAAATCATGACCTTTCGTATGCGGTAAAATGGGACCTTCTTGGCGGACAAGGAAGCACACCAGTAGGCACAAGAGTTCAGCGGCCACGTTCCAGGTAATCACATCGAGGGTTGAGCCGGAGAAGGCAGTAGCGCTTTATGTAGGTAAAGTACATCCCACAGACTCTTACAGCGACCCATTTAGGGGGAATAATCCAGGAACAGGAATAGAAATAAGACGTGGACAAAAAGTGGAACGCAACAATCAACGAACACCAGTAAATACCGGGAGTCTACGCAGTGGTCTCAGACGGCCGGGCACGAAAGACAAATGATCTGGAAGTTCTAAAAAAGTCATTGTATTAGCTTCATAAGGAAAATACCAACCAAAGGGGGGGGGGGGGAGGGCGCGCAGCTTCGACTGACCCTCGAGGGTGCGCGGAAGAGCAAATAGAGGGGGGGAGTAATAAGAGAAATTACGGTTAGCACGCAAGCTTCGAACTTTTTACAAGCGAGCCGATTAGACTGTCGAGAAACCGCGTTAAGTTGTACAATACCGCACACGTACCATCAAATACGGTGCATTTATTTCCGTACACCTGCAGAATGAGTGACTCCTACGTGCAACTAACAAGAAGCTATTACGGTCTCGGGAGCAAGTGACTGCGTATTCACTAAGGAGGGCACCAGTGCTCGTCATCGCTTGCATCGCATAAAGAGACATCAGCGAGAAGGACCACTATGTGCTCAAGGGGCGTGAATCAGTCCACAAGGAGTGAATATTTTTTATCAGCCTCCGAGGGAAAGCGACAAACTCAGCGTCAAATGGGTCACTAAGCTGCTTTATTTGACAAACTATTTTGAAGGCGAACTCTGAGAATGCTCTAATGGGCTATACGCGCGCTTAACGAAACAGGTGCGTCGAAGCTTACCGCTCTTGCAAACACACGGTTGGACTGGACCAATTGTCAATGGTGTTAATTATCGAGGGTCTATGTTAAGTCACTGTGCCCCTACGGCCGTTCTCCGTTCCGTCTCTCGAGAAATTGGGACAAAGGACTTGGAATTCAAAGAGCAACGAGGGAAACGGCAATTATTTGCCCCCGCAAGCTTCCATAATCATCCGCGCTCAATTTTCGCTGTCTCCTCCTATCCATAGGCGCAAAGACGAATCGGACTTTGGGAGACGCGATCCTTGAAGTTTCCCACATGTTTACTTCGATATGCGCGAAGAAGATGCATCGTTGTCCGGGGCTAATTGCTCTCGAATAGGCTCATGAACCTCAGGCTATGCGAACTCATTTCGCGGCACTCTTAGGCGCGACATAAAGAGCGCAACTCGTCGACGAGTCCGCTCCATGGGGCAAGTGGCAAAGATTATGAATTCGTCGAAAGCCTACCCTACGAGCTTCGGGTTGTAACTTTCAGTAGCTCTTTGACTTTCCAGGACGAAAACAAGCACAGAAGTTCATAAAGAACTTAAAACCACGTTTAACTTCACCACTAGGTATGGCATGCACCCACTAGACGGATCAGGATGAAACACTAAACGTAAGCGTAAAAGTGACTAAAACAAGATCACCAAGGAAAAACAATGTCCTGTACAAGCCTTACTCTGAACTGCGCTTAAGGTGCAGAGATGAGCACTATTGGCCACGTTATCCTATTACTGGATCCTGTCTCGCGGTAGGATCCAGTAGTCGTTGGGCGTAACTCAAAAAGATCGCGGAGGTCTATCTTGCTAGGCGTTCCAATTGAAAGTTCAAAATCCGCACTTCCCTTGCTTCTGCCATTAACAAATTTATAAATGCGTCATTTCCTTGTCCACTCGCTCGGAAGCAGAGAACGCACCGACATTGCGGTCTTCCACCGCATGCATGCCAGGAGTTCAGGGCTTTCCCGGAAACGTAGTTTGGCAGGCGCGTCCAGTTTACATAGGACCGCATGAAATTCCATCGCCCGCAGGCCGATGGCCAGGAGCGGATTAGCCTTATTAGAGTCCTTAAATGCCGGCTGCAACACGAGCGAATGCAGGCAACGAAAGAGCAGCTACGTGTAAAGCCATTTTGCAAACATCACTGCAATTCCTTTGCGGGGCAGAAGTCGTGGATGCAGTCGAGGGCACAATGCAGTACAACAATTACATACCGCAAGAGTCTTGTTTTCGTCTTCATCATGGGACCCTACAAATACAAAGGTCCCTGACGCACGTAGCCGGTGAGGAGCATGCGCCATGCGGTCATCCATTAAGGGTGGTGAAAATTATGGTCGACTGTACTCCTGAAGTTCGAAAACATTCTGATCCCAGGTATATAGAAAAGCGTTTTGATCCGGTCGAACAAGAAAGCAATCATTGAAATAAATGCGTTCAAATCATTATGCAGCTTAACGCTTGCAAGCGGCGATTATTCAGCCCGTTATATGCAAAATCGTGACGGGGAACCGAAGAAACATACGGATTCGACATTCCCTATTTGCTCCACCCTGGTATGACTAAAATATGAGTCGTTGGGAGCTGCATTTTCATCGCAAAGATCAAATTTTCGGCAAACAAATGCAGTCCCTAACCCGACAAAGGACGTCATCATGTACAACAGGGATTAAACGCCGCCCGTCCACTGTGGACAAGGGCATGCTTATCCTTGCGAGATGTGCCCATTGAAAAATAGCAACTATGCACGTATCTTCAAGCGGATGCAACAGAACATTGTTGCATCTGCCCGCTCGCGGTGAGCAATAATGATTGGGGTAATTTAAGGATGTGCCTAAGCGCACTTGCTTCTCCGTCCTTCGGATGTGCGCAGTTACCGGAAGGGAGGAGACAAGAAGTAGCAGGGATCATGGCACGTTATACACGCTTCGTCCGATAGACAGCAAAGCGTTGCTTCTCGTACCGCTGAGGTCAAACGTACTTAGTGGACTGAACCTAAGTCGGTGAAGCATGCAACGCGGCTTTGGAACGCGAGTTACTTGTCTTAGTGCTCGTCCGGCGAAACCACTCTGACTCCTTCGAATGGTATCGCTTCGAAGAATGCCCCTTCCCCGGGGAGCGGTTCGGCGGCGTTTTTGCTCAAAAACATTGGTCTTCATACAATGAGAACAGTGAGTAGATATTTTCAGCGAAAATGAATAATACAAAGTTCTGCTACTGCCTTCGCATCGGTTCGTTATCAGAACCCAAGCGGTTATTCGGAAATTCAGCTGGGGCGGGCACTTCCGTGGCTACGCCCGCGAGGTAAGCACCAGGTTATTCGTACGTAAGCTGTGAAGCCAACTTATGTCAAAAAGCGCTAACTCATCGGTTTTCAGAATGTGCCTTCAAGATTACAAAGCATTAGATGGCGTTTGTATGAAGTACATGACTGGGTACCTACTTGGTTTCTCTTTTTTTCTCGCATTCTCCTACGCGCGGACGGTTTTCGAACCGGCGACGTGCCTACTTCTGCGGACATTGAATTTCCTAATGGACGACGTAAATTTGTTAAAAGCGGCGTTCCGCCTTTGTCCGCCGTATTTAGGCGCGCCGAGTCCTCCAAACGTCGTGCCGAAAAGAACGACCACGCGTTCAACTTCCCTTGTCGGGAGCGACGAGTTGCTCAGAGCCCTCTAAGAAACGCACGCCGCCGCGTTTTTCGGCCTCAGAGGTGAATGCGGCATGGAACTCAGCAGGCAAATTGGGTTATTTAGCGTCCGGATTTAAACGCTGATTGCTTCTGGGTTAAAGACAGAGAGCTGAAAAACGAAGCAAAGACGAAGGCGACCCGATGAGTTCCTTCCGGCCAATGCCCACTCGATGACAAATGCGGAAGCCCTAGGTTAAATATGTATCGCGTCCACATCTTTAACGCCTTATTGGTGGGCTCACAAAGACGCAGCTAAGCCCAGCCATCACATGAGGTCACGGCTAGGGCTCTGCCTAAGGTATGATATCCGATGAGAATGAGAATTAGATTCGCATACTTGTTCAAAGTAAAATGGTGTACGTACGACAGAGACATGCTGCACTCGAACATGGAAAACTTTACCACCTTCGTTTGCCAAAACCGACTTAGAACCCTGCTATTATGCTCCCATTTACGGTCTTTCATGGAGGCGTACCTTGCCTATCGCGCGTGAAAAGATGCGCCTTTCACCAAATTAATCTCATGCACTACGCGATTCTCTAACTTGCGAAGAAGTATGACTATAAAATTCGCTTATGCACTCTTGCTGCCATTAGAACATTCTCGCTTCCGGTTATCGCGCCAACAAGTAATAGCGAAGGGCGCATACACTAATACATACGGCGAAAACACAAGCGACGTCTGCGAACAAAGTAATTGACCAGACGTCAAACCAGACGGATCTTCTGCAAGTGCATAGCCGTCTGCTAAAGGACCCAAAGTGTCGGCATTCTGTGCCGACTATGCGGAATATCTCGACGCATACAATCGAGTTGCCCAACGTCGGCGGCCCTCTCGAGTGGCGTCAAGTTAATAAAACACACCCGAAAATGAATTATGGAAGCACCCCCATTGCCCTTCAATGCCGCCTAGGGACGCGCGTCAGCATGGACAGAACGCTGCATTCCGGCACGAAGAGCCGGAAATCCCCGAAGGAGGTTTGACACTGAGAAGTTTGTCTTCGTGAGCCCGATCGTGGCAACAAAAATAACCGGAATAAGCGATGAGAAGATGCATAGAGTAAAGTTTATGCTTATTCGACAAGAGACACAAGGCTGGGCACAGGACGCAAGTTGTCTCGTTCGATGTAAGTAAAAATGTCCCTGGTTCCCCTAAATATTTCTCGTGTGGCCGGCTGTCTGTTTCAAGCAGTGTTGTTACCAGTAGGAGACACCTGGCTCATTTGACAGTTCCAAAAAATCAAATGAACCCTACTTCTCTGAAAAATCTCTCTTGGAGTTTGATGGTTCAGTGAAGTGTCCAATTATTACGTAGGTATCATAAATGTTGGTTCACACAAAATGCATATGGCTCAGTCTTTATATGTGATATATATGCGCACTGTGAGCAATACATTAGGTTGTATCAAGCTGCAGACATGAGATTATGGCACACACTTGGGTACCCAGCCCATCGGCGGTTGTCCTTTGATCTCGCACTTCTTCTCGTTCCTTGCGCATTCGATGCAGAAGCGTCCAATAGCTGCCGCCTTATCTGCATATGACCAATGTATGTATGAAATATCTTGTAAGTTGAAGCTCGTACTGTAGGATCAATGCACGTACCTATGGGCTTCTGGGCGACAAATAAAGCGTCGTTGAACATTGGTGGCGCTTAATTAGAGATTTTCCCAAAGGGCAATGATTAAGGACAGGCATGAAATGCGGACACTACATCTATCTGTCCGGGCTTACAATAGTCGCACAGTTTTCGGCTTGCTCTATCAATGAAAACTCACCGTCTCTTTCAAAATAGCGTTTCACGCGAACATGCTGATCAATTAGGTCATCGCGAATAGGTAGTACGCACGTGACTGCATGGATCATAGCGGCAGTCGACAGTGAAACGACGAAGACCTTCATGCTTAATGTAGCCGATAAGATTATAGAGCCTTTTCTGTCCTTTAGCGTGTCTGCTTCTCACTCCCACGTTTTTATGGGCAAGAGTGACCACGCACGCGGGACCGGTTCCACTACCGGCCCATTGCGGTGGACAATAGAAGCCACGCGCGGTCAACGATGAGGCGAAGAATGGAACGATGTCAGCTCATTGTCGTATGCTCAAGGATCATAGTTCGCCCAAGAACTCGTCTTCAGTATCTGTCGCTTGAGAATGAAGCTGCAACCGTGACCAGGCAAACGTGTCCCATTAGAGCATCCATTATACTAGTTTGCCTGTTGGTACGCGACAGACCTATCAGGTGAACGGTCTAAGCAGACCCATGAACTGGAGGGCTCATCGAACACTTCAGATGAGCCAAGAATTCAAGGCCCATCACGCAGACGTTCGAACGTAGTTAGCGCATGTAGACGTACTATGAATCTAATCTTTTTTATCGCAAATTGCCAATTAGTGGGGAGGGGGAGGGTAACGTAAAAATTTTTATAACTGGTGCCCTCAATCTATGAAAATGTAAATACACAGTAGGTGTTTTTTTGGACTCGGCTTAGTGGCTTAGGAATTTTGAAGTAAAAAATTACTTCAAAATTACTCTCAGAAGATTTGCGATCATTCCTCGCCCCGATAACCGACAAGAACCAACAGTTGCCCTGTGAGGTAATTGATTACTCACGGCGTCTCTCGTGCCTCCCCATTTGCGCACTGTCGCGCATGCAGAACTACGGCACGCTAACTTCGCTGGCGACCGTCGTCAAACCCATCTTCGAGGCCACGACAAGCCTGGCTTTGCCGCCAAGCTTAGCGAGTTATTGCAAATTCATTTTTTATTACAATCCATTTGTATTACTTTCGTTGTCATACTTAACACAACCCTTTACACGGCTAATGTAATTTAGAGGTCTAACATTCCATGATTCCCAACAAGCATACGAGTGCGGCACGGATGAGTTCTTTGCCGTCCTTACTGCTTGACCGCCCGCGTTCACTGAGCGGCGGAGCTGCACTTCAACGAGGACTCGAACGCGATGTTGCTCCTAGGTTTGAAATAACTTTAGAACTGTAGAAGGAATAACAATTATGTTACTTCACCGACCGTTAAGTGACTTGGAGGGTTCCTCGAATGCGTTTTGCACGAGTTTTTCCGACTTGGACTTGTGCGACGGTCCAGATCACAACGGACAAATGGACCCGGTTACTCCGAAGGTATTCGACGCTCATCCATTCAAGCAACCTTCGCTTATACATATGGATTCCTTAGCAAAGGTTAGCCTTCGTCAATCAAAGTTTCGCCTAAAACTGCTCTAGGGAAACATTCTCGACATTCCAGAGGGCAAAACTGGCTACGATTACGATCGTATTTTTGGCCCATGCTGCGACGATACCGTTACTACTGTCACCGTGGAGGATCGCTACGCCGTGAAAGAGACGTACCAAAGTTAGTAATCGACACAACCGTCGCCTAGCGTACGTTTAATTTAGTGAAGAACTGGTCAGAATTTTGCTGGCGAATCGCAGCGCGATGTCCCAAATTAGAGCGGATCGAGCTCCATTCTTCTCACTGGCATCAAGATCTCTTCAAGCTGATGCTTAATCTGCGCAAACACCGTAAGGTGGCACTAATGTTCACCGCGTGTGGGATGAAGGAAAACCACGAGAGAATGTACAGGTAAGGGTTTACCGCTGGAAATCGGATTCATTACCCTTTGCACTTACTAATTCTTCGACAGACATTGGCGAATGTGACTTTACAGATTCAACAACGGGTGGACCATCGTATGCGATATAGGCCTCGATATCTACAGCGATGGGTACAAGGAGTATGAAGCAGGATATGCAAACTACAAAGCTCGCCTTACGAAGAAGACGCACTTCGTGTACCGCCCTCCGAACGAAACGATGAGCATAAGCATGGTGGCCGAAATGCCGGGTAAGAAAACTAGAACATGACTGCGACAATTCTCGGCAGTGGTTCAGCTGTATCCTTCTTTGATTTCATTCATTCGTCGATTTCAGGATCCGAAAGCAGGAACGAGGACAATGACGACAATTCCTTATCCTTGTCCATAATCGGCGAGCCTGCACGCGAACCTCGTAAACTGTCGCTGCCGGCCGACATCCAAGCGGCTACAGGTCACGAAAGTAATGCGTAGAACTATCCTCAACGATACCTATCTGCAACTTTAGACGGCACATGCTAACTGTAAAATGCTCCGCTACGTCTTGCAGTCCATGGATTACGACACCGAATCATCAGTTCAATTCTGCAAATTCTTAATGTTATGAACTTGCGACATACGAGCTGATGCGAACTGTATTTCACTTTGTTCTTTGGTGCTATGGATACTGGAGGTAAAGAACATTTGTTCATACTGCTTCTTGATGCGGACTTTACGAGCATAGGAATTCGTCGAAGTGTGAATTCATTTGCACCCATGCGAGTTCCATATGCGGAATCGTTAGGGCTCTGCAAAATAAGTCCAGCTACGAATAGAATCTTTTCAAGGTTCAGCGTTTATTTGTACAGTTGGAGCTTCGTATTCGGGCCTAGCGTCTCGCTAATCTTCGTAACTAAACAACCCATCGCGCTGATCTTCGTCAGCAGTGTCTATGCCAACCACGCGAGCACCGGACACCGACTCGGTATCCGTGAGATCTTTGTCGGAGTAGTTCATGCTCGCGGCGGACTCGCACCGATCCTCGCCGTCCGAGCAGTAGCCGCGAGAGCTACTTCGATGGGCCTTCGGACGTCGCCTCCACTTGCGTCGACGAACTGCAAATGCTCCAGCTAGATCCCGTAGGTCTATTGAACCGCAACCTTCGGTGGCACCGGATGAGGGCTCGAAGAGGTTATCTTGAACATTCTGACTTTGTAACTGACGTGGCACCCGATGTTTACCGGCATAGGCCAATCGAACAAGCCTCTTGAATAGCATGTCAGCTGAGTTGTAGTAGTCCGTATTCGACTCATCCGCTACCATTTCCTTCAGCTTTTCTGCGGGCGTGTAAGAACGTATCAGCTCGACGAACTGATTTCGCTCATTTTCACGAAGCTCTAAAAGAGAGAGCATGCAAAGACTTAAAGAACTTGTATGACCCACCTCTCAATATGCTGGTTGCTTTCTCGAGTAGATGGTAGGCCTCTGGGTCCGGGGTGTCGCAGATCGTTGCTTGCGTAGTCTAAAGTAATTAGAAGCTTGCATATGCAGTTCGCACCGCCTACGAATGCAGACGTATCACGTACTTGAAGCAAAGCTGACATCGGCGTTGACCGTAAGATACTGCGTAGCGTGACGGTAGGGCAAGTTAAATCCAACGATTGTTCATCCCTTCCAAATACAACTGTGCCGTAGCTACCGAATAACGAACGAAGCTGCCGAACTGTGCGCTGAGTTAGTGCGCTCTAAATGGGCATCTTGTGCGTTCCACAGGAACAAAGCAGCAGTTAGGGTGGAAGGGCAACCGACCTTTCCAAGCAGTAGCTGCATTACCGGTTCCGGCAGGCCTTCCATTGTTCCTGCATGAATGACGACACATTTTACGCCGGCTAGCATAGCACCTCTGGCCAACGTTAGAACTTTCTCGGTCTTCGGCACGAGTTCTTCGTTCACAACGTAGAGAAGGGCTTCGCACCGGACCGCGTGAAGCTTCAAGTCGGATGGATGAATAATGTCCAGACTTGTGAGGACCAAGACTCGAGCAGGCGGCAGCGCCTTCACATTAGCAGGTGGAGTAGGCCCTTCTGAACGCTACCTGTAACGACGCAGGGGCTCTGGGCGCTCACCTTGCTTGACCGCCACTTTTACTATGGCATTATCGAGCGGTAGAACGGTTTCGTCTTGGAGAAGCACCGTTAACGCAATCGCGTCGGTGTCGTCGCGATCGGGATCGTTGCCATCGCATGTAAGCGATATTACATAGGGTAGATGTTCTGCGCCGTTTGTGCGGCTAATGCATCCGACAACGGTAGATGCCTGTTCGAGTATTCGCTCCAATTCGGTATCGCACAACAAGGGCACTTGAAGTCGCTGCAGAATGGCAGAAACCATGGTTTCATAGTAGGTGCAACAAGAGGCATCGCCGGAAACAGTGTAGAATAACTCAAGGTCCACTCCTAAACTTGTGTCTTTCGAAAAAATCATTAAGTGCGATTAGATGCGCGTAGATTGCGGTTCTCACCTTTTTCGCAACTGATTTCAGAACATTGGCTGCCGCGGCTTGTCCAAACGAGACTGTAGCGCTCCCAACTGAACCGGTAGACAAGAAGCCGACGTTGTCGTAGCTCGTGTTCCAGTGCCTCGACGGGCAGTAACCAGTCAGGCAGAGTCACCATGTTGCGCACATTAAAACTTTCTACTTCTTGGAGAGCAACAATAGGACGATGGAAGTTCTGTAGAGCGACGAGGAAGATATGAAGACGTGGCATATCAGCCCAGTTGTGAGGTAAAAACCGCAGTTCATTTAGTGGCACATCATTTGCGAAATACTGGTACGGCTCAACATTGCCGATCTGCAATCCGTCGTCAGCGTAATGGCAAGATTGTCAGTTTGACGCTTACCTCAACGAAGAACCCGGCAATCAGTCGGTCGATAGAGCTATCCAAACACCCGTCTTCAGGCAACATCATGTTCTTAACGGTGTCCCATTCGAAGCGGCTCATCGCAGCATGAATCCGACTTCGACCGCGCAACTGCCGAATGGTCTCTGGCTGGAGACATTCGTATGAATTGAGATAGTCGAGGTACTGATGAAGAAAAGCTGCTGCAAACATGTCATTCGGAAAGGTCCCTACTTCTTGCAGCGTACCTTCAGGGCACTCATGAACGACATCGTTAATCGATGCCGCATCGGGGCTGAGTAAGAGCCGGTCCAGGGCACAGCACCCATTCGTACTCTCAAACTTGTCAAGCCAACGGCGCGCTTCCTCCGTCCTTTCCATCCGGAAATATGCGCATGCGTAAGCATAGCATAACTGGCTGTCAGTTTCGGTTGCCGAAAAGCCGTAGCTTTCTAGGACGTGCAGCGCTTGTCCTGGTTCCCCATACTCCAAAAGGTTCTTGACAAGGCGATGTAGCGGTTCGAACAGTCGCGAGTCCGCTAGGCCTTCGTGCGCATAAATGAATTCACTCAAAACGTGAGTGGATTCTCGGCGCATGCCGCTACTGTCGTACAAGTCGCACAGCTGAAGCAATATGTCGATTGATGAACATAGGTCAGCCTGGCTCTGCAGTGTCACGTTCAGGGCTTTATGGGCGTAGTGAATGGCGGCACTCAACCGGCCAATCTCCTGCATTGCACGCGCTGATTCTCGAAGGACGCCAATCTGAAAAGGAGGAAATTTGGTTTGACCGAACAATCTCTTGGCTCGCCGCAGCTTCATCGTTAGACGCTTGATTAATACCTGTAACACAGCAGACCCACTACGAGCAACCTCCTCGCGCATGTGACAAAGCTTCTCGCACCAGTCTATCTCTCCAGTAGCCTTCTTCTCTTCGATCAGATGCCGGATGGTTTCGCATTTGCCTTCGACATCATGGACGTAGGGGAAGAGAGGTAGCTGCTTGCAGTAATATGCCAGCGCCTAAGCCACTAAAAGTCAATGGCATCGAGTATGCTAAGCGGCACCTTTCGACGGTTATCTAAAGCCAAATGGCATTCTCCCAGGTAGCCGTAGCATAGCGCTAGCTCCCGTTTTGCGTTCAGTCCTTCAGCGTACCTTCGTGCTCTAGCGAACACCTGAGGAGGATTAAGAATTGGCTAAGCGCTTACTTTCTCGACACCGAATTTACCTTGATAGCATTTGTCCATTCCTCTCGCTTTGCCAGCGTCTTGCCAATACCCATCATCCCACTGAGCTTCTGCTTCTGGTCGTTCAGAATCCTTGCAACTGATACTTGAAATCGATAACATTCCAAGGCGTTGTCCCAATCGCCCATCTTGACGTAGATATCACCCAATGCCGAGTAAGCGACCACCACGTCCTTCAGCCGTTTCAGTTGACGGCTGATGCTGAGAAACTGCTGGTAGTAGACGACTGCTTCTTCGTCCCCGCCCAGCCGGCAATGGAGTGCCCCTATCTTCCGACATAGTTCAGATTCTGTCGCGGGTTTGTCGACTTCTTGAACGAGCATGAGTGCTCGTTGGAGGCACTCAAGCGCGTCATCAAGTTGACCAGAGTCGGAAAGGAAGTCCCCAGAATCCTCCAGGTAGACCCACTCCAGTTTGTTCGAGCAACTGGCGCTATCACGTAGGATGTCACGTTCAGCTTCGATATGCCGCTTACGCGACGTCTAAACTCATTTTGACTATGACTATCATTCAGCCTGTGGCACTTGCCTCGTCGCCCAGCCTTGCGTAAGCCTTCACTAAGCCAGAATGTGCTTCCATTACCGATGCAGCCGATCCGCATTTCTCGGCTACCGTCAGTCTCGTCCTCAGTGCTTGTAACGAACGCTCCCATTCGCCCTTTTGGGAATACAGTTCACCCAGCTGACTCAGTATAGCGCAGTGCTGGGCGGGCGCCGCTAGTCCTGGTGAACGTTCGATTAAGTTGAGCTGCTTCTCAAGTAGGCGTATGGCATTCGTTCTGGAAATTGTTGCATGCTTCTTAACGCTTCGAATAAACTTGAGCAATTACATGTCACCAAAGTGCGCATAGACGCTAGAAAAGTGACGAAGAGCATCGATCTGCAGCGCGGCGTTCTTCCACCGTAAGCCAAGGCTTAGTTGCTTCCTCGCGTAAGACCTCGATATGTTCCATTCACCAGACGACTGATGACAGGAACAAAGAAATCCGAGCACTTTGCCCATCTAAGATACTAGCTTACCTCACAAGACACATATATGTGCATGCTTACAAGTTCGGACTCCTCGTCAAGCTTCCATTCACTGACTTTGGTTTTAACGATGCTAAGAGCCTTCTCCACGGATCCCGCCGTTGTGAGCGCAATGCTTCGATTGATCAACGCTTCCACTCGATGCTCCTGGTCGTCTGCAAGCATCTCACACCGCGAAAAGAAGGATATTGCCGAGTTCGGCTGATTCTAAAAGACATTTATGTTCTGGCTTTAGCAGCTGACTCCAAACTAACCTGAGACAATAGGGCTTTGCCGAGACCCATTAACGCCCGGAAGTTGTTCGGACTACTAGCGTGTACCAACTTGAACTCGATTTCTGCGTGCTGAGCATCATCCGTCGTCAAATACAGTTCCGCTAGCCTGCATCGAGCATCGGTGGTTGGAAGCTTGCACTGAAACCTTCGAATAACCTTCTTGGTTTGATAAGATGTTCGCTACTTTACCCGTTGTGTAAAACATCGTTGAAAGCTTACTGTTTCCTGAAGAGCTATTTGGTTCTGGCGATGGACAATGGCGAGCCGTACGTCGCCCTGAGCAGCAGCGATGTCCGAAATATACCCGTGTACAGACATCTGGAGCGGAGCGTCTTCTGGAAATGTTTGCTCTCGGAAAGAAATGGTTCATTTCTACGAGTCATAGCAGGCCTGGCCTGACGAAGTTTACTCACTCATTTGGACTGCCAGTTCTAGCTGTAGTTCCAGATAATCTATGGCTTTGCGAAGGTTCCCTGACATGTAGTAAGCATGCGCCAGTGCACCAAGCGTTGACTGCTTCAGTTTCAGAGACGGGGAATCGACTTCCAGTGCCATTTTCAGAAGGTTTATGGCAACCTCATGCCGTTCCTCACCGAGAAACTCCTGCCCGATGAGAGAGATCAGGACAAAGGTGTTCTTTGCCAAGCCAGTCCCGTTCAAACGCTCGAGAGTCTTGGCAAAGTTCTCTAGAACGATAAGATCAAGTGAGTCCTTCAAGTACGGCATACCCTTTATGGGGCTCAAGTGGACGCATTGTATTAGCGCAGCTCGAAATTGTTCGGTCTCCGCCTTGGCCAGAGCCTGGCAGTAAGCAATGATGGCGGCATCGTATTGGCGCAGCTCCTTGAGCGCTTCCGCTTTCCGGTAAAATGCCTGGTGCGATGAAATGAATGAGTTGCAAAAGGAACTGGCTTGTTAATTCTACCTTTGACCAAGTTGGCTTCAGCTGAATCGCATGATTGGCTTCGAGGAGTGCTTCATCGCTACGACCAAGTTTCAGCAGAATGGCAGACCGATTGGCGTAGAGGACGTTATTCGTCGGATCGATTAGTACGGCTTGGTCGTAGAAGCTTAGGGAAGCGTTCAAGTCGCCAGTGGCATATGCGCTACCTGCCTTTTCTATGAAGCTTGCTAGCAGACGGACCTCGGGGGCGTGACCTAGAAAAAACGCGTCCGTTTGTAAGCACAACTGAAAATGCGGACGAACATACCTTTTGGGCTTCCAAGAGGCTGGTGAGTGAGACCGTTGATGTCAGTCATCTCGATGCCGTCGACGCTCAATGGAGCCGAACATTTGACGAGTGAGAGTAAGGTTTACCCCTGAAATCTCGAATGAAGCTCATCCGAAGCGGATAAAAGTTCGTCGCGGCGAAACGACTTGAACCTTATAACAAACGCATGAAAATACTGATAGCAACACTAACTACGGCCACGACAAACTCTGATGTTTTACCATTTAGTGTGATCAGGGGTCCCAGATGGAATTTGCCAAAAGGGGGCGGCGGACCCCCTCAAGGAGGGCGGTAGGGGGGGGGGG
>JNEY01000046.1:427590-438977 GCA_020875895.1 Aphelenchus avenae
CGGGTACGGGTTCGGCCCGAGCATCGGCTCGGGCGCCGATCTCTAGTTCACGGTGTTCCCACTACTTCTGTTTTATACTTTGCCGGGATTTCTGAGGCCTCGACGAACGCCTACATGTTTCTTCTTTGATGGCTGATACCGAAGGGCAATAGGAAACTTCAGGCCGTTGATAGGCAGCTGAAGTGGGCGGGGGGATAGATGTGAAAACAATATGTCTAATCACAGGAGCCTCATATCACCAATTGTGCTTTACGGAAAAAAAGCGGCCCGAAAATGCGCCCACCAAACACAGTGCCATCACACTCTGAGTGGGCGCATACTGTCCTTATCGTAAATGCCTCGGACCACGAAACGCCTCTGTGATCAAGAGCATCACAAAGCTTCAAGTAGTTTTCTGCGCAACAGTGATGGCTTCAGCAGACTATGTTTCGAGTCGCAACAACAACGGGCGAAGTTTTTAAGTACCAGGGCCAAACGTAAAGGACTAGGACGGAGACGTGCACTTGGGCCTTCTCATAGTTCATACCACACACCGCCAAATTTTGCGCGCCGACCCACATCCATGTGATTGGATTTGCCTTATCCATGTGACTGGATAAAGCATGGAAATACGTCAAAATTTGGGTGCGCTGAGTACATACAATAAAGGGCGTGAAGATGGCAATCCGCGTTTCTTTCTTTAAGACTCTTGAAGACAGTTGTAATCAGGTAGGTCTAGCCAGAATCGTGGCTGCAATACGTCGATGCTAGTCTTTCGGGTGCGCTACGCCCGCGCGGCGACGCTAGTCGTGATTTACAACCGAAGGTTAATGAGCTTTAATGTCGCCAACGTGAGAATGAAGCATGTGAGTAGTTGCGGTATGCGCATGCAAATGCGCTATACCTCAAGTGCCTTTGTAGTATGTTCACTCAGTAAAGCGCGATCGCGCCCATGTTTCTCGCCAGTGGATTCAGCGAACGCCTACAGGTCTTAGTCCTAAGGGGGGAGGGCCCGTTGAAAAATGCGTTAGCCTATAATTGCCTTTTTATCCCGTCCCCCTCCCCTGTTAGCACATTTTGATCTAGGCCTATAATGGCGGTTCGCATGGGCCCCTCTCCTCCTTGTTATACTAGCCCATCGTGCTTGCCATGGGTAAGTTCTGTGCCCTGGGCTAGTGCCATGATACGGGTTTATAATTTATCTCCTACGGTTCTCTTTTTGCGCTGATCGACTCATAGCATACACGTTAATGGGCGGTGAGAGCCAGCGCAACGAGCAAGTGAACATGGTCGACACTCAGCTTAGGACTAGAATATGTCGATGCACGACTGCAGAGGTTTATACTTTGTGCGATGTTTCCTCATAACTGCCGAAAAGACACCCACGGCACGCTGTTCTAGTAGCTTTGTAATTTTCTCTGGGCTGAAAGTAAACTTTGACGGATAAGAGCCAACTGCGGAAGTATCCGTGGGCGGGAAGAGAGATAACAAGCACTCTGATCAGTAAACTTCTCTTATCGGACTGCAGCTTCAACGGAAACATGTTAGCCAAACATTTTCCAAAGGCCCTCAGCGTTTATCGCACAGACACGTGGGCGAGGCTATGGCTCTTATCTGTCCGAGAGTCGCTATAAAAGCGATGACCTCGCCGAAGAGCATCACATCGTTTCACTTGTTTGCTCCGCTCGAACCATGGCATCCTACGCAAAGTGCTTCCTTGCTCTCGTCGTCCTGAGCATGGCACTGTCGGTAACGGCACTTGCATTTGACAATAACCGGACTTCTGCGATGCTCAATAGTACGCCCATCGGCGCGGGCATGGGCGAGAACTACGTTGTGTGAGTTTCCGTTGCGTTATTTAACTAACGGGCAGAGAGTCCCTCTTCCCGGTCCTCGTAATAATGCCTCTCTCTCAGAGAGAGGCATTATTACCTAGCCGCCTATGAAAATGCATTTTCCTACCAATCGCGGCGGCGAAATGTCGCTACGAACGGGATTCCCTTTAGCGTTCGGTTTTTACAATTGGTGCGTACTGTACTAAGGGGGGAAGTCGTCGAGGCTTAGTAAATGCTTTGGTTTAGACGTGCGGCGAGGAGTCCCAAGGGGAAGACAAAGAAGCCAAAGCCGTCGGGAGGAGACGGGTAATACATACAGGTAATGCAGGAGACATACATGGAACTACGCTATCTTCGTTACTTAATATTTGTATACTAAGCTTTTGTAAATGATCCATGATGGCTTTCAGAACGCACCACGTGCCCTGTTCGGTGACCTGCACCAACAAGGGACACACACCGACCTGCTGCGCTGCGCACGGCCTCTCTGGTGGGAAGTGCGTCGGCGAAAAGGCTTTCTGCACTTGAACGAGCTTCTTCAACGCCTGTGTGACGACATGTCCTACCCTTTTTAATAACCTCAATGTTCAGAAAATGGCAAGTAAACTTATTTTCCGCAAATCCAACGATTCGGCCTTCGGTATCTTATATCTAAAAACAACTAGCCAATCGGGCGTTGAACAACCACCTGACGTTGCTTGAGCCACCACGTTATTTCACTGGTAAATAAGAAGGAACGGATGGGCTGCACATAAATTTGGAAATTACATTAAATTCCCCCGTGCCAGTTGTCCTCGATGCGTTCGTATGTGAGGTAAGTGGGCTCTGTCGGAATGATGCGGAATCGATACTGTTAAGAGAAATGTTTTTACGGCTGTTAACATGCGACTAGAAAAATTCAGTGACTTCACAAATGTTTTGGCTCCCTATAAAATTCGCCTCAAAAGGGATCGAAACAGTGGTAAAGAAAATTCTGTACCTGCGATGCATTTGACGCTAGGAACGTTACCATGTAGCAGTGGATACCATAGTTATCGAGCGAAAGACCCGGTATCGACTGCTTGCAGGGGTCCCAGATGGAATTTGCCGAAAGGAGGCGGCGGACCCCCCTCAGGGGGGCGGTAGAGGGGGGGGGGGTCATGACCAAAAAGGGGGCGGTTCAGGGAGGCGGCTCTTAAATGTCGTCAAAACTTCCCAGAATATTGCGATTTCCGAAGGAAATTGCCTTTTAGCCCGCCGCTGGCGAAGCCAGCGAGTTTTTCGAAATTTTTTGTAAGTTTCTACTGAAAATGTGGTCCAACCGGCAAAAAAATGCACAAAAAAACGCCCCCTTGCGGCTTCGCTTCGGGGGGCGACAGACCCCAAAAAGGGGCGTTCGCCCCCCAGGGAAGGCGATCTGGGACCCCTGAGTGTGATTGCAAACAGTCAACGACGACGGGCTGAGAAACATGCTAAAGAACTGCTCGTCAAGCGCAGCCGAAAGCACTGAGATGGGCGCGGACAGGAGGTTTTTTCGGATTAGTAAGATAACGGGCGGGAGAAATGACGCGTACCCAACTGTCGCTAATGCATCGGATTGTTCACGGCCGTCGCGCATGTGGTTTCCTCCGCGCACTCACGCGGTTAGGACGCTCTCCCGCGAAGCACGTCACTTTCTTCACTGTTGAGAACAGCCGATAGCGTTGCAAGAAGAAGGCCGACCTTGACGCTAACTGACCATCCGATGGGCCGTCTTTATCCACTTAGCGCGCCACGAACGACCTCAGTTTCAGCGTGCAGAGGAACGCATTATTCCAGTTACAAGAGCTTTCTCAGACGACCATCAGAGTTTTTTTCCTCAGCTTTTTGTCGTCTTCAGGAACCACAAAAGCGAGAGCATTCCAGCTAAAAGCCGACGAGATTTCCATATGCTTCTGTGCTCACACTACACAACTTTGCTTTCCCCGGGGTGACAGGCGCGCAGTCCACGGTGCATTTTACTCCATCCGGAAAAATAAGAGTAGTGACTGTTACATGTGTAGTCTCACGGAAGCTGTTTATGGTTGGCTGTAGAGTACTAACGTCACGTGTGTAATACTTGCTGAAGGATCCGAAAATATTTTGCAGCATAGTTAAAGACTGACCTGGTCGAGGAAGACATAAAGAAGCGTCTGGGCCTTGTTACCTATGTGTGTTGCTTTGATGTGCAGGTAAGCTGCTCGGATCTCTCCTCTGGAGCTGTCAGAAGGCAGCTTACTCGTTGCGGTTCGCGCACTGTAACGCATCAACTGCTCGCATGGGCCCTGTGTTGCTAGAAAATTTTAGCTGTTTATCGCGGCGATTGGGCAGTACTTTATATTCCCGAACTCGCCGGCATCGCCGTCCACGCCAAACGCTGGGGAGCCAAAGTCGAAGCTGCGCTCCAGCACGTAAGCGGACACGCCGAGTGGAACACACTATGCTCGTTACTGTCTTAATGCACGCATTGCTTCCGTTGTTGATGCAAACATGCGATAAATCTATCTTTCTATGAGGGGACTAAAATCCTAGGCCCGTGAGATACGACTTGACCCCCCCCCCCCCCGTGCACTTACACGGTGGAGGGGGCTTGCCGATGTTTTTCCTCACGAAGAGTCCGTTTCGAGAAAAAACCGAGACCACAAAACGATGGATTATGGCACAAAACGAGCGTACGCACATGCAGGATTGGGCCAGCCTGCACGGATGGGATTCACAACTTTTACTAGATGTGCGCTTCGAACGAATGAGCTGATGACGGCTGCTGAGCATACTTCGTTCATATGTTTTGGCAAACTAATCCTCGAACACTGACGAATACGTTGCAAGGTGACGTAAGCGAATGACCAGATCAAAGCCTAAAACGAACGTAGCAGGGTCGCTAACTGTGACCACGCCTACATGCACCCGCCGGTGTGCCGCGCGTAAAGGTTAGTAACTCGGTTAAGAACGTAGTTAACAACTTTATAGAAGGAACGTAGCATATACGCAGTCATTCTAAGCTTGTTGCCGGCAGGCTGAAAGCATGGTTGCGTGGCCTATTTTTGTTGCGGAATTTCCGCTTCTGCTCTTCCATCTGAGTGTGTTCTGCTGCATCCTAAACGACCTGCGAATTGCGAGAACCGGCCCGTTTTCCACCTCCTTCTTCAAGCTTTACCTACTCAGATCCATAGCAGATTATTCCGCCTTTTTCACGGTAAGTGTTGATACTTCCCGATCGGATTCACCGATTCTGGTCCTGCTTTCACTTTAGGGCACGTTTATCCAACGATTGATGCAGGATTCTATTCTACCGCGTGATATGCACTGGATTCTACTAGTTATTCTCAACTTCACGCTTGTGTATGCTCTATACTTTCAGCTCCTGAGTTGCTCGGTTGTGGCTGCCAACCGCTATACGGCCCTGGTACATCCACTGCGTCACCTGGCGGTACATATTGGACACACTTAAATATAGTTGTAAACTGATCTATGCCCGAGAATGACATCTTTAGCTGTGGAGGAACGAAGTTTTTGCCCGCGTCCTGATTGCAATGCTCACGATATCAGCGATTTGTTCCGGGGTATGTTCGGCGCCCTCAACTGACCTCTTGGTCACTGGCATGAACATCAGTCGATTCTGTACGCGATTTAACACTTTTAGGTCTTCATGGTGGCATCCTACTTCCACAACTACAAGGATACCGACAATCCATATTTGACAATGGTTAGCTCGATTTTGACTCTGTCTGTTTGGCTGTCTCTAATGTACGCTTAGGTCATGTTGCTGGATAGCTTTGGCATGAACGTTATGACGCTTGGGATCTGTGCAGTCCTAGAGTTGAGGACACTATATGTATATCACGCGCTGGACCACAATCTGAAGCGCCAGTACCGGGACGATTATATGCTTCTAAGTAGGTACCGTTCTTTTGATACGTAGCAGGTCCAAACCTGCAGTGCACGCCGCCACGAACATTGTCGTTCCGATACTGCTGGCTACCTTCATCCTCATCGATACGACTACATCGGACGGTGATCGGATAAATAAGTTCGCAGAATACTGTATGCCATACATAGTCGACGCACTGTCTCTGACTGAGCCGATATGGCTCATGCTCTTCAGGTGGGCTAAGTTGTTCCGCACCGGTTAATGCTTCCTTTGTTCTAGTCGAGACCTACGCAGATGCTATCGGAAGACGTATTTTCGTTCTATTGCCAGCAAAGTTTCGTGGCTCAACTCGTTCCAAATGATAGCAAAGTGACAACGTACTGGACACCGCTTACTGCGTCTGTGTTTCCTGGTGAATGTCTCATGCCGAAGACTAATAAAAGTCAGCCGCAGCTGATCTACTCTAGTGAGCCTTAGAGTACAGCGATGTATTTAGGGGACTAACTGTATGAGATGTGAGAATCCACACACAGCTGTGTGAGATGTACATAATAATGAGTGCTTTTTTCAGCGCTTTCAAGATCTAGTATCTTCAAGACGTATTTCTACCCGAAGCGAACCCGAAGTGCATATTTTGCAGTCTTGTTTGACGGGAACCTGCCGCAGTTTATGCGTATTCTCTAGCTGGTCAGTTGGGCCCGTCATGCTTCAGGGCTATTTTGGTAATTGATTTCAAGGATATTAAGACCTCTAAGGGAGTCGATATAGACGCTCAGTTGGGTCTTTACATTGTGACGTTGTGGTTACGCGTCACAATGAAGTTATGGTCGACTAGCCTGAAAAATAATGGATGAGGACTGATAACCTTGCACGACTTACGAGGCACTGTACCTTATGCTAGAAAACTCGGCGCATGCATCCTTACGGTTGGGTTCTCCAAGGTTACCAATTCTGCGCTAGGAACTTATCAGCTAAAGGAGGCGTGTGCGCTTTCTTTTTCACATTTGTCATCCTTAGCAAACAAAGTCGTCGAAATGAACTTGATAAGCGCAGTGCCTACCTACCAAGCACGCAGTTTTCTGTCAATAACAAAGAAATCAATTCTATCCAAGCCTTTTCTCGATGCCTGATTTCGTTCCGCAAAATTTCGTTTCCAACAAACAATTTTAGTCAGTAATGGTGTTTGACGTCGAGGAGCACATGCGGCGTGCTAAAGCCGCAAAGAAACCTAACGAACGATCTCCTCGTATTCGGCCACATCGCGACCGAGACGAGACCATCAGGCTTTTCACAATCCAAATGGTCATTAAGAAAGCACAAGATATGACTCTTCAAGCTACTGGTAGTGTGCAAAGGACCACCATAATCACAGGTACCGTCATGTATACCGTGAATCCACTAGTAGTGACCACGTGGTCTGCATTTTTCAAGTGGCCCGCTTAGCCGTCATTAATAATCCTTAGACTCTAAGGGACTGGTGTCCGCCAATAAAAAATGGTTCATAAAAAGTTAAGTGAAACCCACGCAAAATTACGGCAAGAAAAAGGACTGAACGCGCTTCTATCTAAACTAGAAATTTGGCGCCTAACTGAATGAGTTCATTGGCAGTATCCTATGAACTTTGGTTTGTAAAACGACATTTCTAGAAATATTTCGAGGTAATGGAATTTCAGAGAGAACCCGAGAGCGGGCACGTTTTACGAAGGTCACTAACTGAAATCATGTAGAGGTCACTATTAGAGAACTGAATGTACCTATGAAATTGTGCGTTATGCAGGCGAGAGCTCGTGCTGCACGAAACCACTTTCCGAACTGCAGTCAACTACGCTGAAAGAAATGAAGGTACCTGCCGTGCATTATGGGAAATACCTCGTCTGCCGAACGCTTACTGCCGGATTCAGCGCCGTCGGAACTCAAACGCTCATAGAGGATCTTCATGGAGACGTCGAAGAGTTGTCGCTGTACAACTTTCACCTGGATCTAGGCAACCATCTGTGGTTGGCACCCGGTACCGTGATGATTGTAAAAGTACGTACAGAGCGCTTGAAACCCTCATAAGGCAAAGCATGTTTAGGAGCCTTACTTGAAATTCGGATCGTTAAGTAACCAGGTGATGATTCGAGTAGATTCGCCTTCTGACGTGATCTTCGTCAAAGACGTCGACCAAGAGTTACTTGCTTCGGTTTCGGCGCTAAAGTGGTACCAACCGGAAACACTATCGGTGGATCAGCTGCGTGTGAAAGGCAACGAATGTTTCGTTCGAAAAGACTACGAAGGTTCCTTGTACTTTTACGACCGCGCTTTACGCGTCGATCCAAAGCACCCAGTAGTGCTTCTAAACAAGACGGCTGTGCTACTGCAGCTTGAAAGGTTCTACGAGGCACACCAACTGGGGCAGGCATGTCTTGACGCACCAGTAGACCGACAAAAGGTGTTATACCGGTATGATTGCATCATCAGGTTAGTACATGGGCAGAAATTCCAGGCTCGGTAAGGCAGCATATGGCATGCGGAACTGGGCCATGGCTAAGGCTCACTTCGAACTGCTACTCAAGGAATTTCCGAAGAATGACAAAGCTTGCGCCGAGCTCAAGAAAACCGAAGAGCGTATAGTTGAATCAGAAAGTGGAAGGTACGATATCGCACGGCTTTATCGTGAATCGGCCGACGAGAAGAAGCGCTATTTGGACGCAGCTGATTATGCTGGTCCAGTCCAAGTCGTCACGGTTTCCGGTAAAGGCAAAAGGGCCCTCAGAGACTCCCGTAAGCGTGAGAGATTCACGCAGTTGTGTATATGCGCTACTTTTAGGTAAAGCTGTAATTGCGACAAGGGACATACCGAAAGGAACGCTGCTAATGGCAGCGAAAGCATTTTCCTGTTCTTATCATGACGAATTTGACTGCAGCATCGTGGCATTCAATACCATTACGGAGAAGATGGACGACAAAACACAGTTCTTCAACAAGATTCGCACCATTCTGACGCTACAGAAGAATCCGCATCGGGCTATGGAATTCTACTCGCTCCACACGAGAAGGATTCCTGACGCCAAGCCAGTTCCGGAGGGTAGGGCCTTTGCAGTTGTTGTCAACATACCTATGCCCTGAGTCCTACCATCGAACAATTACTTCAAAGTTTGAATGATCGGGAACCATTATAGGTATCATTGACGCGGCTAGAGTTCATAAGATTTGCTCGTACAACTCATTTGGAATCTACAGGAAAAACGCTCCTGCTCCGACTGCTCTGTACTTGACGCCATCGTACATAAACCACTCATGCGTGGGTAAGTGCGTTCCCCGCAATTGAGGTTTAAGCCTTATGTAATAGGCAATGCGTATCGTGAATTCTACGGTGATGTCGTGTTCGTTCACTCTCTTGTCGATATCAAGAAAGGGGACGAGATCACGCTAAGCTATTGGAATGCCGAGGATTCGTACGAAACTCGCAAAGAAGTACTTCGGAAGTTTGGGATCCGCTGCGATTGTCGTCTGTGTGAACTCGATCGCTCAGATCCACACGACGTCGAGCGAGAAGAATTTATCGAGTCGATCAAGCAGTTGTGCGTAGTTGGCCCTGACACCGCGGAGGAAACGTTAAAACAGCTGAAACCGTTAATAAACAAGGTAAGGCGAGCGTGACGAACAAAAGCGACGGTGGTTTAAAGCAAATGACCTTTTAGCTGCGGATTACGTACACGTCCAGACCGGAATACCGGCTAAGAATGAGTGTACCACTAAAAATGCTCGAAGTCACACTGTGCGCGCTTGGCAAATATGCCGAATGCATAGAAGTGCTCAAAGAGACCCTGGACTGCTTCACCGGACCAACGCTGTATCATGTGGCTCCTGAAACGTACCATCAGATTGCACGATGCTACACTTGGATGGGTCAACCCAGGCACGCTGCAGCAGCTCAACGGCTAGCCATTGAGCATCTGATGACTCGAAGTGGTGCGGACTACAAAACCGCTCTGCAGATGACAAAAAGTGACGAATTTTGACCAGCGTAACCTGTGCAGTACTGTCGAATATTTTGCGCTGTCCGCAAATAATGACTTGAACTTGACTAAACGTGAAAATGGCTTGGTTTCGTCAGTGCATAACATGTTTGGGCCACTGGCATCATCGCTATTTTCTTCTATCGCACGAGATCCGAGAAAAACATTAGAGAGAGAAAATATTTGTGTTTTCCCCTCGCCGAGAAGCCTAGAACGTATATGGAGATGAAATCGTACCATAGCATTGTGTGCCGAGGATGCCTGGTAGCATGCACAGGTTTTGAGTTTTTTTTTGGTTATTAGGCACACATCTGAGTACATTGTACCTTCCTGTTCTGCAGGCTGCACCAGACGGGGACGGCATCAGTCACCAGCGTTTTGTCCTGTCCGTCCACTGAACGATAACAAGACTAGCAGCTAGTTAAACAATCGAAGCCACAAGCGACCGCATATCCGCTGACTCTGTCATCGGGCCTGCTAGAATGTCACCAAATAGAGCGGACTGCAAACAATTGCGAAACTGGCTTTACAAGCCCGTATAAAACGAATGCAGGCTTCGATGCCAATCAGTGTCTTCCTTTAGTTCTTTTATACGTGCAATACAAAGCTTCACAATATGAGAATAGCAGCAGTAGCCTTCATGAGCGTTCTTGCGTCAGTCATTGCAGAAGGTAAGCAGTTTGTCAGTGACTATTGCATAGATGGAGACTGTTCCATTAAACTTTTACGTGGACGGGTCAATGCTTCTTTCCGGCAAAATCGTAGTGTTTAGACTCGTCGTCTGAAGCCGACAAGCAGCGTCACTTCGGCAACTTCAATCCTGGCGCTGTTCGGCCACAGCCACCGCAGTTTCCGGGTTTCGGCGGTGGCTATCCAGGCGGAGTGGGCGGCAGTAGCGGTGGGTTCCCTGGCTTCCCAGGTGGAGCCGGTGGCAGTGGAGGCGGATTTCCTGGCCATCCGCACGGAGCCGGCGGAAGTGGTGGATTCCCGGGCTTCCCCGGTGGATCTGGGGGAAGCGGCGGCGGATTTCCAGGCTTCCCTGGTGGAGCTGGTGGCAACGGCGGCGGATTCCCTGGCTTTGCAGGAGGCAGCGGCGGCGGATTCCCTGGCTTCCCAGGCGGAGCTGGCGGCAGCGGTGGCGGATTCCCCGGAGGTGCAGGAGGCAACGGCGGCGGATTTCCCGGCTTCCCAGGCGGAGTTGGTGGCAGCGGTGGCGGATTCCCTGGCAGCTCTGGAGGCGGATTCCCAGGACAAAGCGGCGGATTTCCCGGCCAACAAGGCGGTGGCGGATTCCCAGGCGGATTTCCAGGACAGTCAGGCGGCTTTCCTGGCGGAATCAGCGGTGGCAACGTTCGACCGCCGTTCGCCATAGGAGGCCCTCGAGGACCGCGCCTCCCAATCAACCCGCTGTTTAAGCAGGACCAGGACGATCCACAAGAGAAGAGCGGTGAACATAACCGCGGATCGGACGAAAAGCGCGAGGTCGAAGCGCAAGAAGAAGCGGTTGCCGACAAGGAGAACAAGAGTGATTGAACGAAACATGTTCTTGTATCTTGCCAACATTACATTTTACTGATCGAAGTAAACTGTTCTTATGAAACAGATAGTTTACTACCAAGAAACAATTCCCGAAGAATGCTCCTAATCGAGTTAGTTGATGTGTTAAGACATACGTTCGATTATGGAAAAAGTTCTTGCCCAAAT
>JNEY01000047.1:0-11045 GCA_020875895.1 Aphelenchus avenae
GTGTCGCCGTCTTGGCTCACTACGCATTCCCCGAGTTCATTGTAGAGGGCAATGCAACAGAAATCTGAGCAGCATGGAGAGTACAAGCTGCTACAGATATAACATCGTGCCGCAGTTTTTACGCTTTGATGCTTCATTTCGCAAAGCTGCTACAGGATTGCATTGTGTTCGGCCGCGCGTCACATGCAACCATGTGCAACCGGGCCCTAGGCCCGCCGGGCCGGGCCCGGGCCTCGATTTCGCTGACCCAGCCGGGCCCCGGGCCGGGCCGGGCCTGGGCATGGCCCGGCCCGGCCCGTTTAGGCCCGGCTCAGGGATAAAAAATTGCCACATTTTGGTCAAATTTTCAATACATTTTCGGCGGCGGGCCCGGGCCGGGCCTCGACTTGAAGGCCCGTTGCGCATGGTTGGCGAGAGCTCACTCCCCACCCGTCCCACCAAAGTGCGCCACTTGTTGTTTTCATATTCTCGCTTCTTTCTTTTGTCTGTCTACTTGCGGCCTAGATCGACACTATGCTCAACGCGGCAATTTGTACGCTGTGTGCGTTTTTCGGCTTCGCTCTTAGTGTGCATGCTCACCATCGTAAAGCTTAGTTTCTTAGCGAGTAACGGGCAGCTGCGGGAAGCCAACGTTCGACGTGATATGACCCTGCTATGTAACTAGTTATCTTGCGCACTGCGAACAGGGCTGGGCGGAATTTTTTCGACGACCAAGACCAAGACCAAAACCAAGACCAAAAGCACCAAGACTACCGGGACCAATACCAGGACCGGAACCAAGTCTCGCCCATCCCTGACTGCGAAGAAAAGACACTGTTTTAGTTTACTCATCGTTTATGGCACTACTGCAATTATTCGTAACGTTCTACGACTTTCTTGCGGTGGCTTATGAATTTGCCATGGTCTTCTCTTATACTTTTTGGGCAAGCGAGTTTGGGGTCATGTAGCTTTCGGGACTTCTTTGGACACCTTGAGAGTGCACAAATTTTTTCCACTTGATCTCACTCAGCCTGTTTAGTAAAGTCACTCAACCAACGTCCGCACTTGGGCTCAGGCTCGGGCTGTTCGTATTAAGCTTAGGCCTAGGCTCAGACTCAGGCTGTTGGGACTAGGTCAGCCTTAGACTTGGGTAGACGAGCTGTATGGTGCGATTTTATACGGGCTCAAGTACCGATTTTGTATTCGATGATGGAAGCGATTTACCGGCGCCCAGTTGGCTAGTACCCGGTCGCATACAGGGGTCTCAAACCCCCCCCCCCCCTGGATCCAGGGGGTACCCCCCTGGATTTCGCTTTTTGCCCCTGGTTTTCGTGAGCAAATCCACGGGGTAAAGGGTCATATTTTTGCAGTAGTACTGAATTTTTCGTGTAGAAAGCCCATTTTTCCACTGAAATAAGTCGTTGGCTTCGCCTGCGGCGGGATCAAACGCAATTTCCTTCGGAAATCACGTTTCATTCGTAAAAATTCCGCCTGCAACGGCGGAATTTTTCGGATGAAGCTTTTGGTCCAAGGTCCTTTTTGGAGCGCCAGTAATCTTGAAATGCCGGGAAAACAAAGCAGAAAAAATACGCCCTGATTGACCCCCTGGTTTACCCCCTGGATTTTACCTGCAGGGCCCTGGATCTTGGTTTTGGAGTTGGGAGGCCTGCCGGGACCGGGACCTGCCCATCCCTGCTCTACAGCCAAGCGATGAGTACTAAAGTCATTTGGGGTCAGGAAGTGCTTATTTGGCTTCATGCAAGGTAGGAAGCAAAAGAATACGTATGCGGAAAAAGGTCAATTGAGAGGTGGTCGCTACTGATCGTGCATCTGTTGAAGCTTCGCCGCCAGCTTCTCCGCAGTCGCTATGTCAATCCTGTTCAGGTCTGGAGAGAGGGCCACCTCAAGAAGCTGTTCTCGCGAGAACGCGTTGACAGTCGCATTCTGAAGTTTCTTTATGTATTTTAAGTTGCTTTTAAATGTTAAGCAACGGCAACCAACTTAAATTCGTTAAACTAACAGTTGGTAGTCAGTATCTAAAGTTTAGCAAGATTCCACATCATCGGGGATGCTCATTTTGACAAAATCATTTGAGGTTGCCAGTGCAAGGAAAGGGATTCATTGGCGTATGCTCGCAAGAAAGGTTACGCCTTTTTCGTCCTTAACAAAATGTCCAAACTTAAAATGTCCAAAATAAAATTTGTAAATATTGTCTCGGCCCAGCCCTGTTATTTCAGCCGCCGCCCACGCTTAGGCTCAGGCTGGGGCTTAGGCCGTTCCTTAGGGCTTAGGCTGAGGCTTAGGCTTAGGGCTCAGCTTTAGGCTTTTGGACACTTCGCAAGAAAGACGGGACACGCTCTTTCATGTTATGCACTCTTACCAAAAGTTCCACGTCCTGTAGTTCTTCCGCCGCCATGAGACGCTCGATGTGGTCCAAAGCGGCGCCATTGTGGACGTATTCGTCGCAGTCGATTAGCAGCGACTGTACGCCGAAGCGACGCGCAAGGGGGATCAACTTTACGATGCAAACGCAGTGGCCTAAAACCTGTGTTATTATTCTTAGGCCGTACTCCTATGGTCTTACAGCTGGCGATGGCATCGCCGCAGTACACGAGCATGAAGAACCGGCACCAGGAGACGAAGTCGACGCCATCAATGACGACTTCGTTGAGGTATTGCGGGTTGTCGCCGTAAAACAGCTCCGCAAAGTAGGTCGAGAAGGAGCTCAGTAGCTGAGAGAAGAGTGTACGTGTTTGCCACAAGAATGGATTAACTGCTCCAAAATGGGGGCAAATTCACAATTATTAGTCGTTTAGTTAGGATTATTATACCTTATTTATTCTGAGTTGTTAAATTTATTAAATTTGTTTACTTTATTATTTTAATTTAATTAAATTAAAATTATGCGTAACTGTAACTGTGTAACTGTGAAAATTTTTTTAATTATTTATTTAATTTCAAAAATCTCATTAGTTCTGATTTGCCCAGGGCCAACGATGCTTACCCCTTTATTAGCGTAGACCCTTTCGCCATCGACCACCAGCGTGACGTCGTGAGTGGGGTGACGGACGGAACGAAGCCCGTCGAAAACCGGGCATCGAGTCGGATGAACGGCAAGCTGGCAGACCACCGTCAAAGCATCGTTCTGGAGGAATCCCGAGCCGTGTTGAAGGATGTCCTTAAAGATGAAAAAGTAGCATTACCATTGGTGATGTGGGTAATTTACCATCCTTTCTTCCTTCCTACCAACTGAGCCGTACAGGCAAAGCCTACCTCGACCGTGAGCATCTCGCCGTCTCCGACGGCTTCCGACTCGTTGAACTTCGGCCATGAGGCGAACGTCGCCGTCTTCCTGAACTCCGAGTCGGACCTCTTCGAGTTCTTCACGCTCAGTCGGAAGGTCGCCCTCACCGCCCAGTTGTCGCTCGTGTCGTTGAAGCAAGCGAGGTAGTAGGCGAAGAAGTTCTTTCCGCCACGGCGGTGGATGCTGCCCCAGATCGACCAGTCGAAGCCGCCTGAAAGAGGATTGAAGGCGCAATGGCAAGCCTAGAGCAACGCTGAGCACACGTATTGAAGTGAAACCCGATGGGGTACAATTTTATAGTCCTTGGGCCCTGCGGCAACCTTGTGCAACGGGCCTTCGAGTGGAGGCCCGACCCGGCCCGGCCCGTTGGCCCGCCTGGCCTTTTTCACTATGGGCCTGGGGTAGGCCCGGCCCGGAGGCCCGGCTCAGCAGGCAGACACTCGAAAAATGCGATGTGTTCCCTTACTCTTTATCGATTTATAACTACGCCGAAGTACAGCAGCCTCATAGTGTAGTACGCAAGTGAGAATAAAGTGTAATAAAGGAGCGCGCTGAACGGAAAAGGGCGTGTTAGGCAAAACGCGCTCGAAATTTTGCCGAAAACACGTATTTTTTGTGCGGATTCGGTGCTCTACCGGGCCTCCGGGCCGGGCCACCCTAAGCCCGGCCCGGCCCGGGGCCCGGCTAGGCGAGAAAATACAGGGGCCCGGGCACGGTTGCACAAGGTTGCCCTGCGGTCTGCTTTGGAGCCGTTTGAATGTCCCTTCCTTTTATTGAAATTAACCATTACGAGTTTGCTCTAGAAATAAAGAAGAGTCTACAAGTTTTACCGTATGTTCTCGAATAGAGCCTCCTCCAACTAGGGATACTCACCCACTGATCGGCGGTTGCTCCACGCATCCTCGTCATTCGCAAAGGCGGAGAAGTGCGGGATTCGAAGCTTGAAAGTGGCTCGTGCCGGCTGCGGCGGTACGTCGACGTCCATTCTCCTGTAGTAAGCAGACCAATGGTTGTAGTATACAGCGGTAGCATGCTTTCTGTCCAACAACAAAAAAAAGAAATTCTGGCAGAGCAGTGGAACGCGCGAGTTGCTTATGCGATACGCCGAAAGTCAAAATCGCGGAAAGCGGCGTCGCATGGAAACGCCTAAATTGACTCCGGCGGTCGCATGAATCGGAACCCCTCATGTACCGCCTGAAAGAGGACAGTATCCGTTGCCGTGGCGGATAGCCCGAGAAAACCACCTGCAAGGAGTGGTTTCTGCGTGGACGCCCAGGTGTCCCAACGCCCGCCCCCGGCGACCCCGAAAAATTGGCGACCCCCTCCCCCCCCCATCCCCCGGGACAGGGGGGGGGGAGAGATATTGCCTCCGAGGACTGATTGTTGTTGTCACCCCTGGGGATGTCAAAGAATCCGCTTTTGTCAGAAAAGGTTATTCGTGCTTTTAAGAAGGAATATTTGTATTTTCCGAACTGCGACGCACGATAATTGGGCAAGCGTTTTTAGGCGGATAGGGCTCTTTTTATCATACAAACTCACATTGTCTGAGCTCAAAAAATAACAAAATCAAGCAAACTTTTTCACTGCAGGACTTGGATTCCGAAAAGCGATATTTTTTACTCCTAAGTCAAAACCAACAATAGTCGAGGAGGGGGGAGGCGCAAACGTAATCACGTGGTAGAAACGACGGGCCACAAATTTGCGCATGACACACGGGTAGGAGAATAAGAGTCGTGGTCGGATAAATTCAAGCATTATTTTTGCTTCATTAACTACATTCCAAAAAGCAATAGGATTTCTAAATCGGTACTGATTTTGACTCAGTGGGAGACGCAATTTGCGCGAAAACAGCATGGAATAGAACTGTTGTGGGTGAGTGCACGCGCGGCCGTATGCGGCCGGTGAGGCCACGAATGACGCGGTGACATGTTTTCCGTGCGCTTGTCTTTTCATCGTAGACCCGCCGGTCGAGGTCACCCGCCGCTGTGGGATGCACGACGATTACCGCACGCGAGGCACATTCGCAATACGCGTCTGAATGCGAACTATGATCAGGCTCATGTGGAAAAGGCGGAAAATGCTAAAATACGAGTCTATCATTTCCGCTTTGAAACATTAAAGGCCTGCCCTATATGACTTTCAAACCTTTTTCTCGATAATTTGCAGTAGCCAAGTAAACATTGAGCAGATCTTCAAAGGGTAAGCCAACAAAAGGTTCGAAAATGAAACAAAAACAATTGGCGCGAACATTGCGAATTAGGGGGCCGTACTGAGGCAGGGGAAGGGGCGGGGGAGATATGAAGAAACTGTGGGGCGATTCTGTACAAATATAGGGGTGGGTGTGCTGAAGCTAGGGTGAGGGGCGATCTTGAGGTGACATAGTGCGATTGACATTGTGCCACCAGTTTGGAGGTCTTGAACGCGATTTCCGCACTTGAGCGTAGGCGGTCCTTTCATAAGCCGAAGATTTTAAGAGCATTTTTGTTTATCCAACGCTCGTTGTAGACGGCGCTAACAGCGTACGAACACCGACGCCAAATGATCCGGAAACTAGCCTAGCATTTTGCTTGAACTCCCAAGTGCCGTCTAGTCCGAGCTAAGACTGCCTAGGCATAGCCGTGTAGTTCCGTGCCGTCATGTGCCCGCTATGGGCATATGCGACAGCGGGGTCGCTATGGGCTTTAGCAAGATTCTACATTATCCCTCCGCTTGTCTTCAAGTAAGCATTGTGCCATATAAGTAAACAATAACCGTCTGAAAAGACGACGGACTCTGAAGTCATTTGCGGTCCATCGTCCACTGGGACAGTACGTGTTTATTTCACTAGTAGTTCACGTAGACCGAAAAGGAAGGACAGGGGGAATCAAAGTTCGTCACTAGTGATTGTCGACCTGTTGAAGCTTCGCCGCCAGTTTCTCCGCTGTCACTACGTCCAGTTTGTTCAACTCTGCAGAGAGGGCGACTTCCAGAAGTTGCCCGCGCGAGAACGCGTTGATAGTCACATCCTGAAGAACAACGATGTTCCTTCTTAAACTTATTTATTTATCAGCGTCATATAGGTATAAAAAAATATTAGGCGTACTTTTAAATATTTATTTAAATTTTCTAAGACATTTTGACATCATTTAATTTTAATTCGTGGAAATCTCTGAGGTTTATTTTAGTTGCTTGTAGGCCTATTTAAGCTTTCTTAATCAAATTCACTCAGTTTTTTTTACCAGTATGAGGAAAGGTTTAGATGTAACGGCAGGATGTTCATAAAAAAAGACTTTTTAAGTGAGGCGTCTTACCAAAAGTTCCATATCACGTAGCGCTTCCGCAGCCAATAGACGCTCGATGGGCTCCAACGTGTCGCCATTCCGGACGTGATCATCGCATTCGATTAATACCGACTCAACACCGAAGCGACGCGCAAGCGGAGCCAGTTTTAGAATGTTAGCGCAATCGTCTAAGATCACCGAAATTACTTACTGATTCGGCTTAGCTGTTCTCAGAATAAGCTCAGATCACTTTACAGCAGACGACGTCGTCTCCGCTGAACACAACCATGAAGAACCGGCACCACGAAACGAAGTCGACGCCTTCGAGGACGACTTCATCGAGGTTTTGCTGGTTTTCGCCGTAGAACAGGTCCGCAAAGTAGGCCGCAAAAGAGCTCAGCAGCTAAAAGTAAGGCCATGCATTTGCCAAAAGTTTCAGTTAATTGCGTCAGACTGGTGGCACACTCGAAATTATTCCTCCATCAATTATTATAAAATTTTAAATTTGTTATAATTTGATTAATCAACAATTAAGTAAATAACAAAGTTTGCCCAAGATTCTTACTCCTTTATTAGCGTAGACCCTTTCGCCATCGACCAACAACGTGACGTCGTGAGTGGGATGACGGATGGAACGAAGCCCGTCGAAAACGGGGCATCGCGTCGGATGGACGGTAAGCTGGCAGACCACCGTCAAAGCATCGTTTTGGAGGAATCCCGAGCCGCGTTGGAGGATATCCTTAAAGGTGCCGCAAGAGTCACTTGAAACTACGGACTGGCACATCGCATTTTTTACAATAGTTTTAGTGCTCTAAATAGTACACCCTCCACCATGAATCTCGAGGATAACTTCTCGGAATGGCTACCGTGAATCGGTCTGTTGTCGGTAAGAAATCGCAGCCGTGCCGTACCCCCCCCCCATCCCGTACCGTACGCCGGAGCGTACTGGACCCCATCCTTACCGTACGCTGTACCGTACTGGACCCCCATCCCGTACCGTACTAGATTCCCATCCCGTACCGCACTGAAAGCGCACTCCGTACCATATGCCGTACCGTACTGGATCCCCATCTGTACTGGAACCCCATCCCGTACCATACGCCGTACCGTACTGGATCCCATCTCGTACCGTACTGAAAGCCCATCCCGTACCATACGCCGTGCCGTACTGGATCCCATCTCGTACCGTACTGGACCGTACACACGCCGTACCGTACTGGATCCCCATCCGTACTGGAACCCCATCCCGTACCATACGCCGTACTGTGTTGACCCACCTCATACCGTAAAGCCGTACCTAATTCCGGCTTGTACGGTGCAGTACGGCTTACTCATGGTACGGCCGCCGATATTTATTCCTGATTGCCTACCTACCTCGACCGTCAGCACTTCGCCGTCTCCGACCGTTTCCGCCTCGTCGAACCTCGGCCATGAGGCGAACGTCACCGTCTTATTGCACTCGGAGTCGGACCTCTTCGAGTTCTTCACGCTCAATCGAAAGGTCGCCTTCACCGCCCAGTTGTCACTCGTCTCGTTGAAGCAAGCGAGGTAGTAGGCGAAGAAGTTCTTGCCGCCACGGCGGTTGACGCTGCCCCAGATGGACCAGTCGAAACCGCCTAAAGAAAGGCCAATGATCGTCAACTTAGGCCAGCTTAGAACAAGATTAAACCTAGCATGTTCAAGCCTGAGCCAAATTCACGGCCTAAGCCTAAGTGTGCACGCCCGAAGCGCGCCGCGTAGGTGTAGGCTAGTCCTAAGCCGAGGCAGGCTAGTCCTAAGCTGAGTAGGGTAGCCCTAAGCTGGGGTAGGATAGTCCCTAGACGGGGTAGTCTAGACCTAAGCCGGTGAGTCTCGTCCTAAGGCGGGTAGGGCTCTTCGGTTCAAAAACGTGACACCATGACCAATCAGCTTACCATACTTTTGAACTGGAACCCCTGGGTTACTATTTTCGAGAGCGTTTGAAGGTGGCAAGCACTTGCGGCCGGTCACAAGTTTTTTTTTTGTTGAAAATACTCACCTACTGATCGGCGGTCGCTCCATGCGTCCTTGTCAGTCCTTGAAAAGGCGGAGAAATGCGGGATTCGGAGCTTGAAAGTGGCTCGTGGCGGCTGAGGCGGAACGTCAGCGTTCATTCTCCTGTCGGAAAGACTAGTAATCAATGTTGGCGACAAATGGCACAATAAAATTTTTAAAAAAACCGTCACAACAATAGCTTAACAGAGGACCGCGTACAGAGGCACTTACGACAGCGCTTTTGCTCACAACAATCTTTCGTAGTTTTAAAAGAAGATAATTTGTGAACTGCGCGCATGA
Organism: Aphelenchus avenae; assembly: GCA_020875895.1. Taxonomy (NCBI): domain Eukaryota; kingdom Metazoa; phylum Nematoda; class Chromadorea; order Rhabditida; family Aphelenchidae; genus Aphelenchus; species Aphelenchus avenae. The sequence goes on from JNEY01000047.1 coordinate 8,857, forward strand.
AGTACAGCATGCTTATAGCTTACACGGTCCTCTAAAACAAAGCGCTTTCACGCGAAGGGAGAGCACGTTTTTGTCAAACAAACACCTAATTTATCTAAGCTTAAATAACAAATTCAAGCACGATTTTCTCTTTAGTATTGGGATTTTAGAAGCTAGATTTTTTTTTAAATCAGAACTAAATTGGACGCCTGCGAGACGCCATTTTGCGCGTACAATGCGGCAAGGGATAGAACCTTTGTGGAATGCAACCGCGGCCGCATATAACAATGAGCCCACAGGTGAGGCGATGACGTGTTTTCTGTGCGCTCTCTTTCTCGACGGACGCTCGCCGGTCGAGGTCACCGCTGCTGGGTGCACTACGATTACCGCACGCGAGCCGCACTCGCGACATGCGTCAACGCGAATTCAGGGAAAGCTCATGCAGAAAAAGATGGAAAGAACCAAGCACACTAAACGCATCATATCGACTTAAAGACAATTGCGATTTCGATGTCTGTCTTTCGGACGTTTGTTCAGCCATTCGATGTAGCCAAAAAGTATTCTTCCCGCTCTCTTCGGTATTGTCGCGCCTAGTTTTACTGATAGCCCTTTAAAAATAATTGAGGCTTAATGTTTATTGTCTATTTATTTATTTTTATCGCTTTTGCATTGTTGTAAGTTAAAAAAGGTCTGAAAAATGAAGAAAAAATGAGTTGGGGACCATTTCAAAGCACTTAAGTTCGGGGAAATTCTGAAGAAATTGTGCCAGTGATCCAGGAGAAACTGGGGATATTAAAGGTAGGGTGAAGAGCGATCCTCAGTTGACGTGGGGGATTTTCAGCACATACCCCTCTATGCTCATTGGCTTCTCGTCTTGTCGTTAAGAGAGTGTCGGTCAGGGCACTGCCGAGGCCTAAGCACTAAGATACAGCCTCCAAGACAATGAGTCGACGGTCGAATGTGCGCTTGCTATTTGTTGCTCCTTTTTACTGCTAAGAGTCCGTACAAGAGCTTAGAGTTAGACGCGAGACCCCCCCCCCCCCCCGTACCGCACTGACCCTTTCCGTACCGTACTCCGTACCGTAAAATACGGTACGGAATACGGTACGGCCCGTATTAAAGCCGTACTACGGCCCGTATTAGTGCATTTTTAGCTAGAAACTCATGCCGTACCGTACTCCGTGCTGAGCATGACCGCCGTACCGTACTCCGTAACGTAGAATACTGTGCGGAATACGGTACGCCCGTAGTACGGTACGGCCGTCTAACTCTACAAGAGCTCAACCCCGGACATGGGCCCAACTTCGGGTCTAGGGCCGGTCCATGCCCAGCCCTGGCCCAGGCCCAACCTTGGCCAGCCTAAAAGCCCTGGCTCGTCAACATGGTCCAGGGTTGTAAGAGCTAGCCGCACTTCAGGCACGCAGCCGTTCCGATGTGATTTCCAAAATTTGAATTCGGTAAGCGCAAGGCTCTCATAACCAGTCCCTCTGTGCCGAGATAGACATTTTTAGAGCTTCTCGCAACAAACAACAAGAGAACGAAACATATACTGACGAAGGGCAACTGAGAGGTCGTCGCTAATGATCGTCCATCTGCGGAAGCTTCGCCGCTAGTTTCTCCGCGGTTGCGACGTCGAGCTTGTTAAGGTCTGGAGAGAGGGCCACCTCGAGAAGCTGTTCGCGCGAGAACCCATTGACAGTCGCATTCTAAAAAGAGCGAGATTATTTTTCGTTGGATTAAGGTTAATTAAAATGATTTACTTTATTAATTTACTTCTTTAACTCTCAGAAATTTTTTACACAATTTTTCTTGACAAAATTTCTTACCAAAAGTTCGACATCTTGTAGTCCTTCCGCCGCTATGAGACGCTCGACGGGGTCCAAAGCGTTGCCGTTGCGTACGTAATCATCGCAGTCGATTAGCAGCGATTGCACGCCGAACCGACGCGCAAGAGGGATGAGCTTCAGAATGTTAGAGCAATCAGCTAAAACACGGATTTCTTCGATTCACCCTTTTTTCACTTTAATTCAATCCCAGTTTAATTCTGAACGACACGTAAATGACTTACAACTCACGACGTCGTCTCCGGTGTACACGACCATAAAGAACCGGCACCAGGAGACGAAGTCCACGCCTTCGAGGACGACTTCGTCGAGGTTCTGCTGATTGTCGCCGTAAAAAAGCTCCGCGAAGTACGTCGAGAAGGAGCT
>JNEY01000047.1:29023-70149 GCA_020875895.1 Aphelenchus avenae
TGTCACGAACGGTGTTCCCCGTTTCGTGAGCGGTCCCCATTTCCCCTTGCATCCCGCCGCCGATAGCCCCAGCGCGACCAGTGACGGGTCTTAGCGCCTCTTCTTCGCGTCCGCAGTTGACCGCGGGCCTCGCGCCCAAGGTCACCGTCTGCGGTTTTCCCGCCGGTTGCCACCGGTGCCAGCCTGTTTGAACGCTTGGCGCGTAACTTGCGGCTGCCGCCGCCTCCTCCGCGGTGCACACCGCTTCCCGGTATAAAAGGCCCTGTTCGCGCCACCTCCCCTCTTTCTCCTCTTTGCGAGGACGTGGTGGCTCACCCCCGCCACCCGTCCGCTTCACTCCTCTCGGGGCTTGTCAGCCCCAACCTTAGCCCGTTCGCACTCTGCGCTCGAGGGCATATGTACCGCGATATGTACCGTGCTTTACTGTAATTTATGTATGTAAATTACAAGGTTTATATACCCAAGTTTGAGGGAGAAAACTCTATAAAATCTCACCTCTGCGCGCTTCGCACTATTGCTCTAAGTTAGCGAGGAGGCAACGGCATCGACCGCCCTCCGTAGGACGTCAACACCAAATTTGCCCGCAAGAGGGCCCGGGAACTGGACGGCGCCTGACCGTCGCGACATCGGTTCGCGACACTAATGCTGACGCGGGAGGGCAGACGCAGGCTTGTAGAGGAAAAAGCGGGGGCCACAAAATTGCGAATGAAACATCGGAGAGGAAAAAGGAGCGGCCGTAGGTGAGTTCAGGCGCGGCCGCATACAATGGCGAGGCCACCGCTGAGGTGGTTCTTGTGCGTTCCGTGAGGACGCTTGCCGGTCGGGGTCACCGCCGTCGGGCGCACGCAATTCCGCACGCGAGCCTTTTAAGTGAGGCGCGCCCAAAAGCGAGTCCAGGGAAAGCTCACGTGCAAAAGATGGGAAATTTTGCAGACAAAGGAATCTGCTTTTTAATCTTTGGGGCATTAGTCTAACCCACTGACACACAAAATATTTGGTCAGACAACCGAAATGCCAAGTAGCCACTGAGCAGATCCGAATTTAGAGACTTGGCCTTGTGACGTCGGTTTCGGCAGGAAACGTGATCACGATCAAGGAAATTTACATCGCTCGCACGACTTTGGGGCAATTTGGCCGCGGGCTTGGGACGGAGAGCGAGAGCGCTGTCAGAGGCCTAAGTTCAAGATGCATCTTCTCGTCCCGCCGGTTTCAACATTGCAAACGGCTTGGTTTGTGCCTCTTCCCCGGAGTACGGCTCTTTGACCTTGCTCATGCGCGGCCAGAGAGCGGATGAGATTGACTTAAGAGCCTTTTAGGGTCGAAACACATAGTCGAAGCATAAATGAATTTTTGGCAAAAGTCTAGCAAATATAGTAAATTTTCTGGGGCCGTTTGCCGGGTATTTCGCCGCAAACCACATCTTGTTTAAGAACCAGGGGTCTCCGATCGCCTCTCATGAGGGGAGTCCTCTCCTTAACGGGCCTTGTGCTCCTCTCCTAGCGCGATGAAGGAAGGCCGCCCCTGCGGATGACTCCGAAAGCGAAAGCACTGGGGAACTGGGCAATCAGGTCATTTGCTGCCCTCATTCTAACCTCCGCACTGGTTAGCCGATGGTGAGGATTACAGGCGACTCGGGTGAGGTTATTGAGAGCCCCCGGGTGAAGATGAGGGCATGGTTTGCCGAGTGAATTTGGCAACCCTTTTTTGCATTGTTAACGCGAGCATTGTCCACTAAACTTCCGCATATCATGAATTAGTTATCATCTTTGTTAATACGATTTAGGGCGTGTTAAGCGCCAAGAATTACGCAACGCCCTCTCATCTCATCTCACTTGGGTAAAGGAGAGGAGAGGGCAGGTTGAGCAGGAAGAGATGCGCTTCTCTCGATGACACTCTTACCAAATATTCGACGTCTTGTAGTCCTTCCGCCGCCATGAGACGCTCGATGGGGTTCAAGGCGTTGTCGTTACGGACGTAATCGTCGCAGTCGATTATGAGCGACTGCACGCCGAAGCGACGCGCAAGAGGGATCAATTTCAGAACGTTAGAGCAGTCGGCTAAAACTAAAAGTTAGTTATCGAACGCCCTCAGGACCGCCTACAGCTGATGATGTCGTCTCCGGTGTAGACGGTCATGAAAAACCTGCACCAGGAAGCGAAGTCGACGCCTCCGAGGACGACTTCGTCGAGGTCCTGCTGATTGTCGCCGTAAAACAGCTCCGCAAAATAGGTCGAGAAAGAGCTCAACAGCTGAAAGTGCTGTGCACGTGTTTGCTAATAAAGCAGATTTTATTAACATAAATTATTCGTATTTAAAAGATGTAACTTTCTACCTTGAAACCATTTTTAAATGCTGTACGTTGAAAATGAAGTAAATTACGCTTTGCTTAACATTGATTTTAATTAACTAGTTAAATTTATATATTAGTATTTTTCGAATTGTGCTTGCCGGACGTCAGCAGTACTTACCCCTTTATTGGCGTAGGCCCTTTGGCCATCGATCACCAGCGTGACGTCGTGCGTGGGATGACGAATGGAACGAAGCCCGTCGAAAACGGGGCATCGCGTAGGATGGACGGTAAGTTGACAGACCACCGTCACGACGTCGTTTTGGAGGAATCCCGAGCCGCGTTGAAGGATGTCCTAAAAAGCGCAGGAGAAGGTACGATTCAGTGACAGCACGACGAGCTTTACGGACCGGGTAATGAACTTATACGCCTCAAAATTATTTTTGTCCTAATTATCGCCTTAGAGACGGAAAAGGTACCAAAATATCGGTCATTTTTAGACGCCCCGGTTTAATGTTTCGAATCGGACCGGGATCAAGTGGCCTCGGATCTAATGTAGAGGCGGCGTGGATCCCCATCCGTACTGTACTCCGTGCCGCACTGACTCCCTCTATCGTACTCTGTGCTATAGTTAGACAAATAATGACGTTCTTTACCCTAAGTACGACAAGGAACGGCGTGAAATACCGGACCCTGTGCCGTGCTGATCACTCTCGTACCGTAAGTACTGCAGAATGGTACGGTACGACGTACGGTACGGGCGGCGTGCCAGCACGGTACGGAATGGTCAGAGTGGCACGACGACGTATGCGGCTCGAGCACCTCCTCCCCCGCCTCTCCTACTGTGCCGTACCCCTCCGTACAGTACTGTTAGCCTAAAAGCCGTGCCGTATAAACTAAGTACAAAAATACGCCGTTTTTTGCGCCGTACTGTGCTCCATGCCTTAATGATCCCGCTGTGCCCTAAATACGCTGAACGGTACGGCGGGCCATCTCCAATGGGTGGGCGCCCAGTTCTGTTCAGCACAAGGGCGGGGGGGGGGGGGACGGGGGGGGGGGGCGGGGGTCACGNAAACTGACGTCTGGCAGTGAAGCCACCGATCTTTAATGCTGATTCCCTACCTACCTCGACCGTCAGCAGCTCGCCTTCTCCGAAAGCTCCCGCCTGCGTGAATGCTGGCCATGAGGAGAACGTCACCGTCTTCACGCACTCGGAGTCGGACCTCTTCGAGTTCTTCACGCTCAGTCGGAAGGTCGCCTTGACCGCCCAGTTGTCGCTCGCGTCGTTGTAGCAGGCGAGATGGTATGCGAAGAAGTTCTTGCCGCCTCGACGGTTGATGCTGCACCAGATCGACCAGTCGAACCCGCCTAAAGGAGAGTTATTATTCGGTGCGCCATGAGCCATGACCAGCTTAGCCATTTCCAAGGGGAACGACATTTTCTCAGCGAAAAAGCAGTGGGTTCTTACTTTCTTTATTTTTTGGTTTTTAGCGAAAAATTTTTAGGATTATTTTTCGGCCGAAAAACGCTATTTAGCCGTATAATTCACGCTTTTGGCGTACCTAAGTATAAACCTAACAACCCTAAGGAGCAGTCGAAGCCTAGGCCTAATGAGCTCTCAATCATCCGGTGAGCAAGTGAAGCTATGTGGGACGGGATACTTGTTTTTATTTATTATAACTTTATTTTTATATTTAAATTTTATTTAAATTTTTAAGATATCGTATTTTCAAAAATTCTTTATTTTTTATATAATAAAATATTATTATTTTATTTTTTAAATCCTAAGCGCTGAAGTAGGTTTAAGCCGTCAAATGTTCTTATGCTTATTCGCGCACAATTGTGTGCGACACTCACCTACAGATCGGCGCTCGCTCAATTCATGCGCATCATCCGCACCGCCTATTGCAAAGCCTGAGAAGTGCGTGATTCGAAGCTTCAAAGTGGCTCGTTGCGGCTGCGGCGGTACGTCAACGTCCATTCTCGTGCTGAAAAGCTAGTGAACAAGTTGGAGTTACACAAAGCAGAGACACTAACAGAGAACGTTCGCATACGGCACGGCAACTAATAAAAGAACGTTCGCAACAGAGATCCGCGTGGGATGGGACTCGTCCTCCGACAAGGAAGGTCGGCCTACGTGGCACACTCCGACGATTAGCTATAGCGTGGCACAGCGGGACTTAAAGGAAAACTGCGACAAATAGAGTTCGGCCTACGGACCAAACCCGTACCCGAACCCGCATTATACGGCACACAACACGGAAGGGTCCACCACGGGTACGGGTACGCACGGGTGCCAAAAACAAGCCGTGTTTTGCCAAGCCGTGCCAAGCCAAACCGTGTTTTATGCCGTGTTAGTGTAGACGGCTCGGCCGCCGATCTCTAAAATAGAGGCGTTTGTAATTTTGCTGTGTAGGTGTCCACGGCGGATTTCGAGTTCAAAGGTTTTATTTTCGAACTTAAACCTCTGATATTGGGGTGCATCGAGAAAGCAAGCACCCAAAGTTTCCATAGGCATTTTTTGCGCTCCGTCCTACTCCAGTTATTGCAATCTTTCTCGTGAAAACTTGAATCCGATCCGTGCTAAGACGGTTCTGATAAGCCCAATCGATCGCGAATTACAGCGCGTGAAATCAACAGTCATCCCTTAGCCCCCGTCGTCGCTTTCTCAGAGGCCAGCGGGCTATTGCACCCGACGGTCGCAGGCCGCGTTCATAGCGCGTGGGACTCGACGCGAAAGCGCCTGCGTACGGTGGCCGCTCGCCGGGCCCTGGAAAGCGGACGCCATTGCGCCTAATCCAAACCAAACTATTTCGGAAACATTCTAGGAGCTCCCATCGAACCATAATGAGCAACTTCGAGCAGCTGAAGCGGGAGCTGGACGAGAGCATCCAGGGCGTGAACCGGTACAACCCGGGCAACGTGGAGCAGCTCGAGAAATGCGTAAGTTTTGTCGTACAATTCTGCGTAGATTCTGCATAAAATGGCATAAACTGAATGCGAGATTTCTGCTAAAAAGTGACTAATTTTATGCTTCAGATCTCGCTGATGATCACCGGCAACCACTACGACAAAGACATCCTGCTGACGACGCTCAAGCTCTACCAGCTCAACCCGCAGAAGTAAGCGGAGCTCTCGGGGAAAATTACTTTTCCTGTTGCTAGAAATAGCTCAAAAATTAAGTCATTCTTGGCGCTAAGTTAAGCTAACAATGAACGTGGTTTTGAGCTAAGCTTTGCGTGAAATGCGGCAGAATCCCACCCAACAATCGGCTCGAAACTTTGAAAAGGATACGCAAAGGTTTTTTGAACTTCTGCTTACGTTTCGCGGAAACTTCAGCTCAAATCAATGATAACCTTATGAACAGCGCCTTCATTGATTTTCTTATCTGACGTTTTCACATGAAATATACCCAGGCCTGTCTCAAATTTTTGAGCATATATGAGGGAAAAACCGGTTGTTAGATAGCAGTCACTTTAGCTTCATTTTTCGGCCCGAAATGGTCTAAAATGATTGTGAAGCACGTTCAACATAACGAAGAATGTTCCGACAAAATTGCTAACTTCCATGTTCAGGTACAACGAGGCGGTCGTCTGCCAGATCCTGCTGAAGACGTGCATGGTCTTCCCGCGCAACGACTACGCCCTCGCGAAGTACCTCATCGACACCAACCGGCTCCAGTCCCAGGTACGCCCTCCTTAAACCTTCCAATGTGCATGGCCTTGAGCTTCAGGAACTCCGCCGCGTGATGGACATCGGCGCGCTGCTCGAGTCCTGCGATTTCGGGCTGTTCTGGCGGCTGATGCGCGGCGACTACAAGCCGAGTGACGCGCCCGAGGAGCGCTTCAAGAACCCCGCCGACGTGCAGAAGACCATCAAGCCGGTCGCGGGCTTCGAGGACGCGGTGCGCAATTGTAAGGGACACATATGAAGCTAAGTCACAAGCTTAGCGGAAGGATGATCTTAGGTCTAAGCATACTTCCGAAAGAGTAGGCTTGAGTAGGCGTAAGTTTCACTAGGGACCTAGGTATAAGCCTTGCTTAAATGGCCTAGCTCTTGCCAAGGACGTAAGGACAACAAACCAGCCTGACAGTAGACATGGGATACGACTTAAGGCAGCGGTCTAAGGACCCTGCTCAAGGGCCTATATTTTGCCTCATAAGGGCCTAAACTCGCTGGCTTAGGTCTTGCTCGATGTTTTGGTTATGTACGGCTTATGTTAGGCCTAAAACATGCTTAAGCGACAAGCCTAGGGCTTGTTCAAACAGTGTTTTAAGCGCTGATCGCTAGTCCTAAGTGTTCTTAATGCGCTAGGTCTAACCTCGCGTATGCGTAGGGGCAATGCGTCGGAACCCGGTTGAGTTTGCCTAAGCAGTTAGGTGGCCAAATCATGTGCAAATAGAGGACAGTGCAGTATCGCTATAGGATACAGGTCTGTCTTACTTAAGTGGCCTAGCTCTTGACAAGGGCACAGATGCAAGAGAACAGGTTGATAGTAGGCATAGGGATACGTCTTAAGGTAAAATGGACCAGGGCATGGGCACAGTGCAGTGAGCACGCCAGAACCGAACAGAACAGGTATAACATTCTGTACCAAGCCGTCTGGTGTAGGTCTCGCTTTTCTAGTGGGCTTTAACACGACAGTCGTAGAACTTGCCGCTAAGATCGCTTTAAGCCATGTTAATGTGCTCATTTCAGTCGCGTGCCAGGTGATCACCGTGACCTTCCAGCGCATCGAGAAGGCTCAGCTCGCTCGCTTGCTCGGAGGCATCTCGGGTCAGTCCTCTATCAGACTGTACCCAAGTCCGATCTTCACGTTTCAGACGCCCAAGTGGCCGCCTACGCAAAGGCGTACGGATGGGAGGTGCGCAAGGACGGGACCGTCTTCGTGCAGAATCACGAGGACAAGATCAAGAGCCGCAACATCGAGGAGCGCCTGAAGTTTGAGCGTAGGTTTCGGCCATGATTGGAATGCCCTATGGCTTTTGAGAAGCTCGAGTCCATTTTGGACCACTGACTGACTCACAGTAAACTTAGACGCGACACGACCGTACCATACTGATGTCCCCCGTACCGCACTCCGCACTGTGCTGACCACCACGTACCGTACTCTGTACCGTAGAGAACGGTACGGAGTGCGGTACGGCCCATATTAAAGCCGTACCACGGCTCGTACTAGTGCATTAGCCAGAGAATGTTGCCGTACCGAACTCCGTGCTGCACCAGTATACGGTACGGCACGGAACACGTACTGGCCCTGCGCCGTACCGTACCCCATACCGTAGAATACGGTACGGTACGGGCGTCTAAGTATAGCTAACAGTTCGGTGGACTTGAAAGCTAACGTATGTGGATTTAGAATGCGCCGAAATTCTGCGCCCCGTGCCCACTCTCCTCGACGGCGAATAATGCCATGGGCCTCCCGTTGTCTACAACCCGTGATCTGTTGTTGAACTGTTGGTGATTTAATGAAATAAATGCCTCTTCATTACTGTCCTACAAGTTTGACAAGCAGTTATAGTCGCTGCCTTGACATTACTTGTCTCGAAAAATTCACTTGAACAAAATAATCCCGAAATTTTGCGCCAATCCGTCGAAATGGAAGCGCTATCGGACCCTGCAACCGAGCAGATGCTACGAGTGTGCCGAGCTGCGGTCCACGACGGAGCGGCGGTGGATGACAGCATAGCGAAGCTGCGCGACCTTCTGGTAAGCGGTCACCCGTCAAAAAGCTTTGGGGGCAGACGTAAACATAGACTTAGACGCGATACCACCCGTACCGCACTCCGTACCGTAGTGAACACCCCGTACCGTATTGCATACCGTACTGGACACCCCGTACCGCAATCCGTACCGTAGAATACGGCACGGAGTGCGGTACGGCCCATACTAAAGCTGTACTACGGCCCGTACTAGTGCATTTTAGCCAGGGAATTGTGCCGTACCGTACGTACTGCAGTGCGGTACGGTACGGAAATCCGTACTGGATCGATGCCGTACCGAACTCCGTACCGTAAAATACGGTACGGAAGACGGTATGGCCCGTACCGTGTACGGTCGTCTAAGAGCCTACACAAAGATACTGATGCGTCCAGAACTGCGGAGATTGAGGATGGACGGACCGCGAAAGGCAAAACGAATCTGTACAACGGTTAGACTTAGACTGAGGCTAGGACTTCGCCGATTTAGGACATACGGGCGGAATGTTTAGATAAAGTTAGATCCATCAGGCTTCGCTTTTTAGGTCTCATTCGTAGGCTGGAAAAGCATGCTAATTATTGTATGGACAGCTTAGGGCTAAATCAGAAAATCGTTTTGTAGCGCTAGAATTAGCTATACGTTTGGCTTGGTCAGGCCTAAATCATGGAAGGCAGTGCGGCCTATGGCAATTTGTTTAAGCTGCATAGGCCATGCTTGCATGAAATCGATGTTCTTTGCGGTCACTTGCACTCGACGCTGTGGGGCTATCTTACAAGGCCGTTAGAGTGTCTTAATTCATAGGCCTAAAATGCAGCAGGCTACATGCTCCGTTTATTCGCGGTGTGTAGGCAAGTTCCTAACCCCACTATGCCTGGTAGTTTAGCTTGTTGAGGCTCAATTCTTAGGCAGGCTTAGTTTGCTAGGGCCGAAGTCTTAGGCCTACTCTTTGAGATATACCATCTGACCCGAGCTTCAAGGCTCTAAACTGAGATCTAACCATAATTCCATTTTTAGAAAGCCGATGAGGAAGCGCCCGGAAAGCTCTACGACCTCCTGCCGGTACTTAACCTCGAAGCGCAGAGCAAGGACCTCAGCGCGGACGCGAAACGGTTCCTCCACGTCGTCGCGGCGGAGGTATTTTATGCTGAATTTCTGCATTACAAAGCGCGTAAAATTTCAGCTGCTGCCCGAGGACATCTTGCGGCTGGACGTGAATGCACTCGGCGCAGAGGAGACCATCAATAAGTCGCGCGTCGTCAAGGCCAAGACCCGGATCTAGTACGCTTTTTTAGTCCTACTTCCACTATATCTGTCTTACACTGGCTTAAGTTGCTGACTAACACTGGCTTAAGCTAAGATCTAAGATAATTCATAAGACATTGATCTGAACCGCACAGCCTAAGTCCTTGCAAACGGTAGACGTAATCCTATGTATAGTGGCGTACAATCTCAGCTTAGACCTTAGGCTTAAGGCTTGCTTAGGTGTAGGCGAGCAGAGTTTTACGGTGCTTGTCCCAGGCCCTTTAGGCGGTAGTTTAAGCCTTTCTAGCGTTGACTAGGTCTGGCTAATGCAGGTGTTGCCTAGTGGCCATTGGTCGACCTAAGATATTTGACTGATCTTGCCAAATGCTTCTTGAAATTTGTTCATGTAAGCGTAGGCCTAAACCTCAGGGTGAAAGCTTGCTTAAGCACTTGCCCCAAGTTTTGCATATCCAACATTCAAGTCTAGCATATCCCGTAGAGAGGAAACCCTCGTAGGTTTTGAGCCTTGACTCGGTGGTAGGCCTAAACCTTACTGGGATCAGTCGTGCTGGAGCATTTAAGCCCAAAGCTAGCAGGCTACCCTGGGGTTAAACATTGTATAATGGTTTGCATTTCAGCTACAAACAGACGAAGTTCAACCTTCTGCGCGAGGAGAACGAGGGCTACGCGAAGCTTCTGGCGGAAGTGCTCGGCGCGGAACCGGGTGCCACGCCTGCGCAAGTGCTCTCGCGGATCGGGCGCCTCATCGGTAAGGAATGGGCTGGTGTGCACAACGCTTTTTGCAAAGTCATGCTCAACTTTATCGGTCCATGTTAAACAATGTTACGACGCACAGACGTTCAATTGGATGCATTCATTGGATGCATGCGGTAGCACTATGTGCATGCAGCAACGACACGAAGTATGCGGTTGCGCTACGATCCATGCGGTAACTTGATGCATGTGGTAACGCTACGATGCATGCGGTTGCGTCAAGACTACCTGCTGCTGCGCTAAGACTGCATGCAGCCACGCTCCGATGTATGCGATAACGCTATCATGCTAGTAGCGCTGTGTCTGCATACAGCATCGCCACGACGTATACTGCAGCGCTACGGTGCATGCGGTTGCGCTACGATGCATGCAGTACCCGCAATGATACATGCGGTTGCCCTAATGATGCATGTGGTTGAACTGTGACGCATGTGGTTGCGTTACGATGCATGCAGTAATGCTATCATGCATGCAGAAGAGCTGTGACTCATGCGATATTGCTAAATGCACGCAGCATCGCCACGAGATAAACTACAGCGCTACGATGCTTTTGCGCTATGATGCATGTGGTTGCGCAATGGTGCATGCAGTACCCGCAATGGTGCATGTAGTAGTCTTATAATGCATGCGGTTGCGCCACCATACATGCGTTAACGCTATAATGCATGCGGTAACTCTACGATGCATGCGGCAGCGCTTTGAGGGCCGTACGGGACTTACAATGCGTGCAATTGCTACGTGAATACGGTGCCGCCATCGCAGCCAGGACACTTAGACGACAGTTTTCAAAATTTTGCGTTTAGGGCAGTTCAACCTCGACCCGAACCGGACCGTGGACATCATCCTCGAGGGCTTCGAGCACAACCTCCAGCGCCGGCAGCTCTACATCGGCATCCTGAAGACGTTCAAAATGCACCGCGACGAGCTGCGCAACCTGCTCGTGACGAAGTTCGAGTTCTGTCAGGTAAACTGATCCGTGAAAAATGCGTTCAATCAAGTGTTGTTTAGAAGTACAACAACCGGGAGACGCCCGTCTCGCTGGCTCGAGTCGCATCGGTGCTTTGCCAGGAGGACCTCGTCGATCCGCTTCCGTTGTTTACAATGGTAACGTACTTCATTCAACGTCTGCTACGGACAGTCTATGTACTGCCGCGTACCGTACTCCGTGCCGTACTGCCGTACCGTACTCCGTGCCGTACTGCCGTACCGTACGCCGTGCCGCACTGCCGTACCGTACGCCGTGCCGCACTGCCGTACCGTACTTCGTGCCGTATTGCCGTACCGTACTCCGTGCCGTACTGCCGTTCCATAATGCGGCAAAGCGGTACGGCACGGGTTTCGGTACCCTCGTACTCAGTATTTTACATACCTTCTGTACCGTACCGCCTGCCGTAATACGGCAAGAGAGACGGTAAAATGGTACGGCACGGTACGGCGCATCATCAATGTTACAAAGATGAGGCTCAGTACTATGATAAGCTGCTCACCAGGGCGATGAGCGACACAGTGCAACACTCTGCCTTATACGCCTACGATCAATCGTTTTTCTTAGATCCACCCCACGCAAGCCGAGATCAAGGAGGAGAACAAGGCCCTGCTCGAGCTGGTCAAGAAGCGCGCCACGAAGGCGGAGACCATCTCGACGGTCGCCGCCGCCGCGGACGTTGCGTCGCTGAACTCGTCGATTGTGGACGAGAACGCGCCCGCCAGTGTCTCGTCGATTTCGTTCTCCGCCGCAACGGTGTCCCAGACGTTGGAGGACCAGAAGATTGCCGACGGTCGCTTTGATGATGTACGAAATTTTAGCTAGTTTTATAGACACACAAATTCCATCGAAAGTTGCTTCAGTGCCTGCCGCTTACGTAAGACTCAGGCTTTTAACGCTAAAGCCAGTGCGAAGCAAGACTTTGGCTTCCAGCATAAGGCAGCGTCTGGTCCCCCATCTTAGGCTGGTCCTTGTCCAAGGCGGCCTCTTAGACCCACGGTGTTTTAGGCAAACATTTAAGCAGCGGCAAGGTTCATGATCTTCCTTAGCTAGCCTTAGGCTAACACTGTTTGCTTAGGCCCAAAGCTTAGGCTTACTTCATCCTGACTACTGCAGATAATGAGGTCTTAAACCAACCTTCCAAGACAGCCTGAGGTCAACAATGCTTTAGGCATGACTCGGGCCTAAAGAGTTTAGGCTTGCTACCAGGCGAGACTAGGCAACCAGAGTTTAAACTAGCGGCTTATAGGCCCTTCTTGAATAAAGATTGATCAGACAGGTTTAGGCAGACCCAGCACCATTTGAGGTTACTATGTACATAAAAATTAAGCTTACTTTTCCGAGCTTTTCTCGACAATTCCCATTTTTTAGGCCCACGTCCTCACGCACAACCAGAAGCTGTCGCTGATCTGCGCGCTGCTCGAGCACGGCGCGTGGCCGCTTGCCACCCAGCTACTCGACCGCTTCCCGGAAGCGTTCCCGATGGGCTCCTCGTATGTTAACCCCTTTACCCACACCAAAATTTCCTCGAAATTTTAGGAGCCGAATCGGTCGCGCGGCTGCGAATATCGTCGGCTACGTCATCGAGCCCTTCTACAGAGAGTAAGCGTACCGCGTGGCAGTGAACAGGAGTAAACCGTGGGATTTAGGAAGTTCCCCAGATGGCGAGGAGGCGCGTCGAAGGCGGAGGAGCAGTGGAGTCGATTCACGTACCCATTACCAAGGGTAGGCATCGGAAGAGTTATGCAAAAGAAACGAACCGAATATGAGTGCAGTTTACTTAGGCCTAAATGTTTGAACAAACTGAGCCTAGGCCCCGCTCATAGGCCTCGAAATAGGTCTAATGTGGTCTAGGAATAGACCTAAGTAGGTAAAGTACATATGTGGCTCAAGCATAACTTGACGATTCGGCTTAAACGGTCCAAGTAAAATACATAAATCTTGGCCTAAAAGTTAGTGTATTCTAAGAATCACACTAGCTAAGCGAACCTTTGGACCTTAGCTAGGACTGTGGACTCGACGCAGACGAACTAAGCCTCCTTCGAAATCCTGCCTAAAACATCTACATAGGCTCAGAACACTAGTTTCCGCGTGAGCTAAGGACTGCACCCAAAACTGGTATAAGTAAGTTATGCCTCACAATCGGCTTTGAACTAACTGCAATATAGCCTAAAGCGGTCTACGAAACATGTTCTGGTCTTTGCCAAAATTGTGTTAAAAAGCTAAGACCGAAACGAACATAGCAAAGGCACAAATTTGCCTAAGTTTACTTTCGCAACTGTTGCACTTCACTTTCAGATGACCTCCTGGACGGACCTGAAGGAGATCGTCCACCCGATGCTCACCTACATCGGCCCGCACGTCTGCCTTCGACAAGAGGTCGCCCTCAAGCTGTTGCGACTATGTGATGCGTACTTCCGCGAAGCCGACGCGATGCAGAAGAGCGCCGACGACGTGCAGGAAACGTCTGCGAACACCGACGAGAGTGCGTAAATTCTTAGTGTCAAATTTAAGCCTCTCTTGTGCTGCTTTAAGCCGAACTAGGCAGCCTAAGCGGACTGGACTGGACTGCAGCTCATAATTAAAATACGTTAAAACTGAAATCTCACTGTCAGAAATAAACAAATATTTAGTATTTTACAATAAAATTAGGCAAAATTTTAATAGCTGAAAATACGGCGGAATTCGCAAAAAAACAGAAACAACATCTATTTAGTTTAAAAATTCCACTAAATTTAGAAGTTTATTCTCTTCATTTCATATTCAATTTTACTTAAATAGTGCTAGAAACCGACTCGAATTTCACAGCTTTTTAACTGACATTTATCCCCTCTTTTTCAGTGCGCACCGCCATCGTGGACATGTGCGACTTCTCGCTGTTGCCGGGTCTCTCGCTAATGGAGTCGAACTACGCCTACTGCGAGGAGCTCTGGACAGTCCTCTCGCGCTTCTCCTACCGCGACCGCTACCGCATGTACGGACGCTGGAAGAACGTGCACACGGACCGCTGGTGGGACCTCACCGTGCAGAAGGGCAAGACCATCGGCAAGACCCGCTACATCATGAAGTAAGAGCTAGGGTCTGGCCGAAGCGAAAATTACGTAAAATATTAAAAAGTAAAAAAACAATTTAAGTTCAAAACATAAATAATTTAAGTTTTATCCGAATTTTGAAAAATTTATTTAATTTAAAATTTTCTGAATTTAAATATTGGATGACCGAAATTTTGCTCGGTTTTCTTGATTTTTACCAATTTTTCAGGCGCCTCAGCAAGGAAACCGCAAAGGTGATCGGTCGTCAACTCGGCAAACTGTGCCACGTGCAGCCGCTCTTCGCGCTTGACTACCTTCTGGCCCAAGTGCAGACGTTCCAGAACTTCATCGGGCCAGTCGTGGAGTCCATGCGGTTCCTCTCGAACCTCGAGCTGGACGTCCTTTCGTGTACGTTATCGCGGGCTGTTCTTGGATTCTAGAAGTAGCATAGACCCCCATACCGTACTCCTTAAAAGTAGTGACCTCCAGCTGTGCCGTACTCCGTGCCGTACTGACTCACTCACCCACGTACCGTACTTGCCTCACTCCGTACCGTACTTTGTGCCGTACCGAGCACGTCCCCCGTACCGTACTGCCCTAACCCCGTATCGTACTGCGTGCTGTACTTACTCCTTAGCCCGTACCGTACTCCGTGTCGTACTGCCCCCCCCCCCCTCAGTGTTCTGTTTCGTACTGATCCACCAGGAACCATACTCCAGGTCGTTACTAGCTCAGACCGTGCCGTACTTACCCGTCCCGTACCATGCTCCGTGCCGTACCAACCCACCCGTACCGTACATGTACTGACCCCTCCATAGCATGCTCCGTTCCGTAATGACCCCACACCGTACCGTTCCCGGTGCTGTACTATCTCCATCCGTACCGTACTGCCGTACCTAAACACACCTGTAGGGTACGGTACGGAGTACGATGCGGTACGGCGCGCCACCTGTGCAGAATACATCGCATTCTCCTCATGACTAACAATTTTCGCGGGTTTAGACTGCCTGATCGACGCGCTCGCGTCGCCGGAGAAGCAACAGCTCAAGACCGGCGACGCTTCGCTGAGCCCCTGGCTCCTCGCCCTGGCGAACTTCGCCGGCGCGGTGTTCCGCCGCTACAACGTCGAGTTCAGCGGGATCCTCCAGTACGTGGCGAACCAATTGAAGGACGGCAACAGGTAGGACGCGATTTCGCCAGACGCTGAGGATAATTGGAAACGCATTTAGCGTCGACTTGCTGGTCCTCCGAGAGGTCGTCACGAGCGTCTCCGGCGTGGAGTCGACCTCCGGGCTCACCCAGGAGCAGTTGGAAGCGATGTGCGGCGGGGACTGCCTTCGGCAAGAGGTATAAATCGGCATGCTATACTCGGCAGGGGCATGCTATACTGCTAGGAGCACGGGATACTCACAGGAGCATGCGATGCCGACTAAAGCATGTGTTACCGCTAGGAGCATGCTATACCGCTAAGAACTTGCAGTATCGCGAGGAGCATGCGATACCGGCAATAGCATGCGGTAATCTAGAGGCCTGCAATACCGCTAGGAGCGGACGATGCCTCAAGGTACATGCGGTACCGACAGGTGCATGCGATACCGACAGGAGCATGCGATGCCGCTAGTATTCTGCAATACCGCTAGGAGCACGCGATACTGCTAGGAGCATGCAAGATTGCTAGAAGCATACGATAGCGATAGGAGCATGCGAAAGCGGTAGGAGCATGCGATAATGCTGCGATCATGCGAAAGTGGTAGGAGCATGCGTTACCTACATGAGCATGCGATAATGCTGCGATCATGCGAAAGCGGTAGAAGCATGCGATGCCCCAAGGCACATGCGATACCACTAGGAGCATGCAATACAGACAGGTGTGTGCTATACCAACAGGAGCATGCAAAACTGCTAGGAATATGCGATAGCGCTAGTAGCATGCAAAATCACACTTTGCTCACGACATAATTTTAGGCCGGTTTCTACTCCGTGGTCAAGAGCAACCGCCGCGCGACGCTGCGCCTGCGAGAAGCGCTGCTCAAGGACGACCTCATGGAGGCGCTCTGCATCCTCATGGCCCAGCAGCGGAACTTCATCGTCTACCGAGAGTCGAAGCACTACCCGCTCAAGCTGACCGGGCAGATGCGCGACCAGGTGAGAATGCGGATGTAGCTGACCAGGAACTAGTCGCTCCCTGGCAGCCCCTTCTGAGTTGTGTCCCAGGAAAATATTTCTTGGAAATACTAGTTACACATAAAAATTAAATAAAAATATTATTTGAAAATAATAAAAAATAATACAATAATTTAAAAATTAAAATTTAAAAAAGATATAAATTTAAAAAGGTTTCGTCTTAACCAGAAAATTTAGTGCCAAGAGACGTTCATCCAGTTCCTGAACTTCCTGCGGACGAACCTCAAGCCGGAGGAGTACGCCAAGCGGATGCCGCTCGCCACCAGCCTCATCAAGCAGTTCCACGTCTCCGCGGAGGCGGCGCTGACGCTGACCCGAAGCGTCTACATGCATCGAATCAACGTATGTTTGGAGCAGGACCGAAGTTCTTACTTGATGTTGCGGATTTTAGAGCGCGTACGAGGCCGAGAAGAAGAGCCTGAAGGACCTCAAGGACGGCAAGAACCGCCTGGACGAGACCCAGAAGGTGGGTTCTACGCTTCGAAATAGGGTCGACGCCAATTTGAGGGAAAAGTCCCATTTCTCTCGGAAAATAACCGCTAGAACATGGCCCAGAAGGTTCGCCCAACGCCTCAAAAGCGCATGCCTGGACCTCCAGACCCTGACTTAGACTATTAAGACCTTGGCCCACCGTAGAGATCGTCGACCGTGCCATGGTGCGGACCAAACCGTTTCCGTACCCGTATAACACGGTACGACTTCACGGCACGGGTCCGAAAAAAGCCGTGTTTTCTGACAAGCCATACCATTCTAGCATACCGGTATACGGCACGGCATTCGTGGCTCACCACGGGTACGGGTACGGCACGAGGTGGGTCCTCACGGGTACGGTACGGCATGGGCTGCCAATGCCGATCTCTATCCCGCCGTTAGATCTAGGACTGGTATACGCCTTAGCCCTCGGTTTCCGCTTTCGCTGAAGATTGCTCGGATGAGTCGAATTTCAGACGTCGCTCTACAAGATGGCGCTCGACGAAGTCGTACAGAAACTCGAGGAGGAGCTTCTCGGCGTGTTCCCGGAGTCTTTCTGGACCTTCGTCTCGTCCAAGTAAGTACCCCTCGCTGGCTGATAGTCCGCCAATTGTGTGGTTTAGGCTGTACGTGACCTTCTGGCTCCTCTCCGTCAACGACCTCTCCGCACCGATCAGCGCCTACGAACGAGAGATCGAGCGCTGCAAGAAGGACCTTGCGGACCTGGGAAGCCAGGCCGGCTCCGGCGAATCGGTACGACACGTTTGTCACTTTGGAAACGCACTAAACGCTACCTTAGACTTGATAAGGAGCTTTAAACGTGCTAACAAACGTGTCTAGGACGTTGTTGAGGTAGTGGTCTGTTTTGCTCCGCACGGACCGAGGTGAGGGAAATTTGGAGTCGCTCAAAGTTGTTCTTGGAATGCGCTAAACAGTCCAAACGAAGACCGGAAACTCCTAGAATAGCGTCAAATTCATCTAGCTAGAGTACGCAGTACGGTACGGGTGGGTCAGTCCAGTACGGAGAACGGTACGGCTCCAAAAAGGTCGGCAAACCTCACCCTTACCGTACTGCAGTACCCACACTACGGCATTTCGGTACGGTACGGGCCGTAATACAACCTCCCGGTCCCTTTTTTCCGTTAATATTCGTTCATTGCCGTCAAGTATACCTCTAAACTTTAGGCATCGAAAGTGCGCCGGACGCAGAAGGAGGAGGAGCGGATCAAGGCGCTCGAGGCGAAGCTCACCGAGGAGATGCGGCGGCAGGCTGAGCACGTGAAGCGCATCCAGGACATCCTCAAGGCGCACCACGACTCCTACTTCCAGAAGGGCAACAAGGACCAGAACACGGTGATCCGTTTCATCCAGGTGTGCGTCATGCCGCGCGTCATGTTCTCGGAGGTCGACGCGGTCTACTGCGCGAAGCTCGTCGAGCTCCTCCAGCAGATGAAGACGGACAAGTTCCAGACGATGGTCTTCATCGACAGGGTACGGCGATGCCGCAAAATCTGCGCTTACCTGCAAAGAGCATTCACCTTTGGGACACCTTAGGCTTAGACCTGACTGCGTCTACCGACCGCTCCTGTTTAGCGGACTTTAGACTAGTTCATGTGGGTTTCTGAGACGTTTAGCATTTGCACACTTAGGCCTAGTTTTCACATTTGCGTGTGCTTTACTTTCTCTTAGGCCTAGACCCGGACAGCATCAGTGAAACGCATCTTAAGCTGACTTTTGGGCATAAAATCTAGGCTTCTGAAGCTTTAGCGCCCTCTAGGACCAGGGCTCTCTCTATTCGGTCACGGCCTAGGGCCAAGCTTAGAGTTCTTAGGACAACCCTGTACTAAAACGAAGCTAAGCAGTAGGTCAGGGCACAAGTCCACTTTTAGGCCAAGGCACAATCTTACATTTAGACGAAGTTTAGGACAGTTTATAGGTCAAAGCTTAGGGCCTAAACCTGTGGGTGGGCTAGCTCTTAGACCAGAGTTTTGCGTGCATGTTACAAAGAAAGCTAATCTTTGCTTGTTAGGTTGAGGCTTAGGTCTTCTATTAGACCAGTGTTAGGCTCAAGATTAGGAAGGAACATTGAAACTATATAGGTAGATATTAGCAAACATGACGCCGTACATCATTGCAAACTTTATAGATATTCGCCGACATGACGCCGTACATCATCGCGATGACGGAGAACGAGACGCACTGCTTCGGCCGCTTCTGCTGCATGCTGCTCGAGCTGGCCCAGCGATGGTACGGCAGCAAGCATCTTTTCGAAGAGGTACGTTTTGGCGCCTATTTATGACCCTTATTTCGCCCCTTTTAGGAGATGATGGGCACTCCGGGCTGTCTGGACAAGATCTTGAAGACGAACGACCCTGCCGCCGCCAAGGACATCGACCACAAGTTCGACTACGAGGACTATCGCTCGATCGCGTTCAAGTGGCAACTGCGCATCTGCAAGGTCTTCATGAGTATCCTCCAGTCAAAGAACTATGTGCAGATTCGCAACGCGATGATCGTGCTCACCAAGGTAGCGTACCATCCGTAACTCGTAGGCACATATAAGAGACGCTCAAACTTAGGCCATTTAATTTCGTTTGCGCCATCTCCGTGGCCGGCACTTAGCGCTACCCTTAGGCAGGTATCGAGGCCTAGACAGGCTGGCAGTCGAAAGCATAGCGTTACTCTTAGGCCAAGCCTATGGTTTTCTTGGACCACTGAAACTTAGGCCTACGCTTGGATTGACCCAAGGCCTAGATTTAGGCCATGGCTTTGTCCGACTGCTAGCCCAAAGCTTAGGATTATTCTTGGACAAAGGCTACCACAACTTATGCGTCCTCTTTGGCGGTAATTAGGCCTATAGGCCTATTCGTTGACCGATTCCGAGCTCCGCTTTTAGACTAGAGCTTAGTCCGACTGTTAGTCAAACGTTTCGGAATACTCTTAGACCTAGCACTGAGGTTCACTTTAGACCTCTGTTTAAGCTTCCCTTAAACCAACGTCCAGGCTTGCTATTTGGCCCACTCTTGGTCACGCTGCGACCAAATCTCAGAATTGCAGACAACGATCGTTTAGATACTGCCCAAATTTCCGCTCATCAAGCAGCATCAGAATCTTATCGAGAAGCACGTGGAGGCGGTGCGCGAGCAGGAGAAGGGCGTCCGCGACGACCTCAGTGTCACCGCAGCGTCGTACCTGGTGCAGCTGAAGCGTCGTCCGCTACAGGCCGTCCCGTCGGAGCAGTTCTACAAGGTAATATTTCCGGGATTTTGAATGTTAAACTGAGCTGATTTAGAAAGACCCAGCGACCGCGAAGTCGACCGCCGCTAAGACCGCGACGGCAGCCGCCAAGCCGACGGGCACTCCGAAGGCGAGCGCTGTTGATAAGCGCAAGGAGAAGGCGGGCGAGGAGAAGGAGCGGACGAGTG
Source organism: Aphelenchus avenae (assembly GCA_020875895.1). Classification (NCBI taxonomy): domain Eukaryota; kingdom Metazoa; phylum Nematoda; class Chromadorea; order Rhabditida; family Aphelenchidae; genus Aphelenchus; species Aphelenchus avenae. Next base: position 49,124 of record JNEY01000047.1, read on the forward strand.
GCGAGAAGGGCCAAAGCATGCCACTGGTACGGGAGACAGACCAGGATGATCACTGGCCATTCTAGACCGCCAAGCCTTAGGCCTAGTACCTGGGCAATACTTAGGCCATCAAGCATTAGATATAGCCTGCCAGGTGGCTTAGTCCTCTGCCGACCTACTGAAGCTACAGGGTTGGACCTGCTGCTAAGGTACTTGTGGCCGTACAATTTCTTCTTGGGATTAAGCGACTTGTTAGGCCTACCCATTACCCAAGCCCTTCGTCGTCATGATCCTGGGGTGCTGTCCGGTGATCCTGGGTGCCTAGGTCCCCGGTTCTGGTCTGCACGACACGCCTACAGGACAATAAAAAATTTCCCACGATATATCCTGGTATGTCCTGCTTGTCTAGGTCCTGGTCCTTGTATTCTAAATAAACGAAGGTTCAGACTAGCAAACCTCAGACCTAAGCTTGGGCAAGATCCAGGCCAATGCATTTAGCCGACGCACTGAGCAACGATGAATTGCAAATAGGCATTTTACGTCGCCTCATAGATGTGATTTAGGCTAGGGATTAGTCTATGGATGAAGCAATTTAGGCCTCTAAGACTGAGGCTGTGTTATAGGCAAGGGCCATTGAATTAAGCAGACGTAGGACGACGTTTTAGGCTTCACGGACTAAACAGTACTGCTGCTCTTTAGGCAACTGCATTAAGCTAGGCTTAGGCCATTAGGGGCATATGCCTGCAGATTAAGTACGGCTTTGAGCCTCGAGCCGCAGAAAATGCATAGGCTCACATATTTTCTCTTAGACCCCTCCGTCGAAGCGCTCCAGAGTGACCGTCGGGACCGAAGCGCCCGACGCTTCCTCGTCGCCGTCGCCACTTCGGCGGGACCGCGCCGACCCGTCGCCCAGCCATCGATCTCACCGTCGTTAAGGCCATTATCAGCCAAAGGACCGTTATTATTTATGGAGCCTGTACTATTTCATTGCTTGTTCCACGTCGTTGTTTTGACGCGAATAAAATCTGTCTGTTCCCACGTGCAACCGTCGGTTTGTGGCTCTCTCTTAAAACAGCAGAAACTTAAGGCTAATGCTTCGGCTCAAGGTGCAGGTTATAGGTTAGGCCTACTCTTAAAACCATACTAAGCCCTATTCTATGGCCTAAGCTTAACGTCACTCCTAGGCCCAGGCGTAGGCTTTTGCTCTTAGAACGGCAACTCAGGCCAGGGATGCGGGTATCGGTATCGGTATCGAAAACCGATACTATCGGGTTTTTAGTATCGGTATCGGTCATGAGAAAACCTGCCCGCATTAAGTTTTTTTAGTGTTTCCGTCAGCCAAAATTCAACGCAAATCTTAGTGCAAACCTGACAAATTCCAGCTCAAACCATTTAAAACATGGTTAGTTAGCAGCACAAGTTGCTTCGGCGCATTTTTTGCTGAATTTTACTACATTTTTTGCGTTAAAAGATGACTTTGGGGGCTTCGGTATCGGTAATGTGATACGTATCGGTATCGGTATCGGGTTTTTGGTATCGGTATCGGTATCGGTCTCCAAGTTTTCATCCCGCATCCCTGACTCAGGCATAGGTCACTGGTTAAGACCAAGGTCTTAGGTCAACTTTAGGCTAACCTTGGTCAGCTTTAGAAGATTACCCTTACAGCTTTAGCTTACAGAAAGGCGTACCGCTGGCGGGTGCGGAGAGACCGCGCTACGCGTACAGTGCGATCATCGATACTGCGAAAGTTGAAGCGACGAGCACAAAGTGTTGCCCAAAAAGTCGGGCACGAAGTTCGCACTCTTGGACTGAGCCCCACTACACGTGCACTCCAAACAGGACAAACTGAGCAGAATTTGGACGCTCTAGCACGGCTTGTCTTCCAGCCTAAATTTTGCTGCGTTCTACGGAGAACAAATGAAGCAGCTTCGTCTGAATAAGGCGTTCAACATATTTGATGGCAAACTGTCGGACACTGACGAGCCCAGAGCAGAAAACAGTTATGAGCTTTTTCGCTTAAATTCGCATCGTATTGTTTCTAGCGTTGGTGAAAACGATCTTCCTACCACCGATAAGGGTCTACCAGCCGCTATTTGCACAAGCCACTAACAAGCAAGCGAGCAGCAAGAGTTCATGCTACAGGATAGCAATGCTCTAACTTTTCCGCTATTCCTTACACTCCACTACGGCACAATGCTTAAGGCATTCAGTTGTTGCAGTAGCTTGTGAGAAGCTTAAGCCAGCTTTCACCTTAGCTTCAAAACCTGGAAACACCACAATGTATTTCACAGTTTGTTCGATGATGCTGCCGTTCGCTGCAACAACGCACTTTGTTTACCTCTAGCGCAAGCCGGCTTGCAACCCTGTAAGGGGGCCGGGGGCTTGGGGGCCGGCCCCCGGCCCCCGGGGGCCTTGGGGCCGGGCCGGGGGCCGAGAATTTGGCTATGGGGGCCGGGGGCCGGGCCCGGAGCCGATGAGTGGGGGCCGGCCCCGGGCCCCCGGCAGGAAAATTTCTGTAAATTAAGGCAAAAGTTGACTTAAAATTTAGCAAAAATTCACAGTAAACCCGTCAAATCTCACATTTAAGCAATCATTGTATAATTACAGGCACAAAATGCATAATTTGTCTGCACAGTCGCCAAAATTGTTGTACATTTTGCTTCCTAAGTATGCTATACATCGCCCTGTTTTCAAGCGGGGGCCGGCCCCCGGCTTCCGGCCCCGGCTATGGGGGCCCGGGGGCGGGCCGGGGGCCGGTGTCGCCGGCCCCGCGGGGGCCCGGGGCCGGAGGTCTCGGCCCCCTTACAGGGTTGCCGGCTTGACCAAACTGCGCTCTGAAGCGACACCGACTTTGGCAACTCGTCCATTTTAGGCGCTTGCCGCGGTTTGAAGCAGCTCGACGTTTGCCGCCATTTCCATTTCCATTTCCGGAAATGGAAATTCAACAACCCTGACTGTTTGTATTCCGTCCGACAACGCACATATTATGACCAGTGACTAGGGCGCACCTCGGAAGAATGCGACTCTGTTGGCGACTCGCCCGCTTAGGCGCTTACTTTCTTAGGCAAAATTCTTGCGACGCTGAGTGCTTTGCAGGTACAGGGATGCCCACATTATTCCGTGTTTGCTTATGAATTATTGTGTCTTTCGGTCTTTAGAATACCGTAGCAACTAAAAGACTTCTAGAGGAAATTAAGGTAGTTATTTTCGCAAAGAAATTAACTTGCGAATTCTCAGGCCGTCCTTGGCAACAAAGAATCATCCATTTAACACTTCATTTTGGCAACCAAACTCTTTGAATTGTTTCGCTCTTAATGCGCTTATCTAGCCGCTAATTGCTTCTCCTTTTAGAACTTCTGCGCATCCGCTTCTACGATGGAAACACGCGGCGAGAAACGCATCCGCCAGCCCAGCGCTTCGGAGAACCTGGAACCGAGCGCAGCGGTAAATTCCAACACACGATCTTGTCCAGAAAAATTAACGTGCCCATAACTCCGGTTTAAATACTTTCAGAGCAAGTCTCATTCAGAGCGTTCGAAATATATTCTATTTGTTAAAGAAATCCGCGAAAATTATTTTACGAAAATTACGAAAATTTAGGATTGACAATCCCGAAGAGACCCATTTGTTTAATCTTGCTCGTTTTCAGCTGTCCCAACTTGTTGTGGCGTTGAAACGCGCAAAGACCATCCTCGAGCCTGAGGCCGACATCAGCCTCAAGCCGGAGGTCGCCAAAGGTAAGCACATATTTATGGAAATTCCTTTGTTCAACAGATTACGAAATGCTAGGACTTTTCTTGGTCCAAAAACAGTCTAAAATGGTCGTCCTTTGGCGAATCTACAACAAGCGGTTATTTAGCCCGAGGCCGCGACATGCCTCTGCCGGTGGAAACGCTCGCGGACTCGCTAGTGCTTCTGAATCGCGACGAGCTCGAGGGCGCCAAGCTCGTCCACAACAAGTTCGCTCTGGCTTCCGAAAAGAACTTCGCTTCGGGAGACGTCCCGCTGAGGACGATCGAGCACGTTACGGTGATGATCGTGGAGCACGAGTGGCTCGACCGCCCCGCCACATTCCTCCACATTGTCGCGCAGCGATCGCCCACCGACGAGGAAGTGACGGAGACGGACCTCTGGCGGGAGGCCGTGGAGTGGCTGGCGAATCTGATGCGGTTCTCGGTCCTCGAGACGATCAGCATCGTGGGTAAGTAGTAGAGATGATGAGCCGTTCCATCCCGTTCGCCGTTCCGGGCCGTTGTGACTAAAGGTCGGCAGTCGTACAGATAGTACGGCCGTACCGCACCGTACTCCGTAGTGTACGGTACCGTACCGTACCGTACCGTACGGGTAAGTCAGTACGGCACGGAGTACGGTACGGGTGGAGGTCCAGTACGGCAGTACAGTACGCCTTCGATATTCTGGTATTTTATAACGAGTACGGGTCGTACTACGGCCGTACCTTACCGTGCAGTACGGTACGGAGTGGGACAGTACGGTGCGGCTGCCGATCCTTAGTTGTACCTTTAACATGTTTACCTAACGCTTAGAGTTTTTTTACGTAAAAAGTCGTGTGTTTCAGGCAGCGACGAGATCGACATGTCGAGAATCACAAGCGCAATGTGGAACGGCTTCATGGACGCGCTCAGCGGCGCCGAAATCGGCATTCTTTACCTCCGCCACATCAACTTTTGCCCGCTTACTGCGGCGCACATCGACAGCCTTACGACGCTGAATCTGCGCAAGAAGCTCTACTTCGCCAAGAGTCAGCTGCTCTCGAACCACATCACCGACGACTTCTTCGAGGAGCTGTCGCGAAAGGGCCTCTCCACAGTGGCATTCGACGGCTCGGTGCCGGCAGACAAGGCGTTCTTTGAGGCGAGCGACGACGGCGTTCTTGCTCTGTGCTTCCCCGACGAACATCCTCGCGCCGAAGTCTTCTTGATGCTGGAGAACGTCGGTTTGACGGATGCGTTCTTCGAAAAATTCTTGCAGGTAAGCAGAAGACATCAGCTTCCCCCTCGCACTAATCCCTCGCCGTCGATAAGGCCGCATTGACCGATAGTTCGGGCGAAAAAAGCGTAATGATTACTAAGGATCGGCAGCCGTACCGTACGGAGTACGGTACGGGCCCTAATACGGTACGGTACGGCCGTACTACGGCCCGTAATGATTGCCTAAGCGTAATCACGGCTGGGAGCTAGTTGGCTCGCACCAACTCGTCCCTGTCTAGCACTGCCAAGCTGCGCCGGAGGACCGTCGCGTCGTGAAGTGCTTCGTCCAGCCGTTGCCTTCCGACACTGAACGCCAGATCATGGCCCTGGATCCGATTCGTCGCGTGGGCCCCACCGGCAACGTCCGCTTCTTCTTCGACGAAACCGAATGCTCGTTCGTGATGGGCCTGTCGTGCGTGCGCAAGAAGCTCTACTGCCAGTACAACTAAACGTGAAAGAACGTCATGTGTATGTCTCTTTGTTTCCTCTCGACCCATTTATCCCCTTCTGTTTATCCCATTCTCCCGCCTGCCCCCAAAGCATGTGTTACGGACTGGTCTCTCTCAGTTTGTCCATGCCGGCACCTTGAGCACAGCAATCTCCATCTCGCTCATTCTTCCAGTTTGTGTATAGATGACTTTGTTGTGCAGTGCGGCATTGTGACCGACGGTTTTTAGGCTGTGAATAAACCGATAGTGCCGAAAAATGTGCGGAAACCCACTGACAAAGCGGTGAATAGTGGAGGAGTAGAAGCCAGTTTAAGGCGTAACCTCGGCTACGCTCTACCTCTCTCATGAGTGGGCCTTCTCGTAACGGTTAAGTTAGGGAGTACAGGAAGCGTCCGATGTCCGTTCCGTGGTAACCCACCCTGCCGGTGCCGTGCCCCGTTCCATGCTGGACTCCCCGTGCCGAGCTTCATGACGTGGAGCACGGCGCTGAAAACGGAACGGCGAAAAAAACGGCCGTTGTCCGTGCCGTTCTCCAATAGCAATCTCCAATCTCCAAATGGAAACGCGTCGTTTCTCGAGCCGTGCCGTCCTCTGTTCCATTCTAGCACGGAACTAAAACGGCCCGTTCTGATCCTCTCCTTGACAGATAATACAGACAGATAACTGTTCCGTACCACCGGCGTACGACCGTACCATAACAGTACTGTACCAGCCGTACTATGGTACGGTACGGGCTGTACTAATGTTAATTTTGAGAAAACTGGATCCCTGTTCTACTACGACTGAACCTCTGTGCTGACCTGATCTCGCCGTACCAGTACGGTACAGAATTTGGTACAGGCAATAAAACGGTACGGGTGCCGACCTTTAGCCGCTACCCTCTCGATAGGTGATGCCAAAATGCTAGTGGCATAGCTGATTCTTGCAAGCTTTCGCACAAATTCGATCGTCGTTGCGTCCTATCGTTCCTTGTGTTGGGGTTAGCTGCTCGGAAACGATTTTGTGCCCCTGGTGGGTGTCAATGTTTATTCCGCGGCAAACAAATGTCGTACACGGCCAAACAGGTGAAGGAAAATAGTGATTGGGCATCCGACGGTGTCCAGCGACGAGCCGTTAGAGCCCTTCTTGCGCGGCGTAGTCGGTGCGGAGAAGATTCGTGGCGGCCTAAACACTTGCGCATTTAGGTCTGACAGCCATATTAAACTCGTCGGCGCATCGTATTAGGGCCCGCACCGTACTGAGTACGGTACGGGGTCAACGCAGTACAGAGTACGGTACGACCTCGAGTTTCCGAAATTTAGTACGCGGTACGTTCCACACCGTACCGTACTGCAGTCCGTAGCATACTGGTACGATACCGGTATGGGTACGGGTATTGGAGTCAGCACAGCACAGAGCACGGTACGGCTTTGATTTTCACGTATTTGGAGCGGAATACGTCCCACAACCGTACCTTATTACGGCCCATACCATGGTGGTACGGCACCAGAATTGGGAACAGCCCGACTTTGGTGGTCCCGGCCCGGCCCGGGCCTCAAAGCAATTTTTCTTTTTATAAATTAGGGAAAAATTGCCCCGGGACCCCCTTTGGTACTTTTTCTAGATGCCAAAATTCTGCCCTTTTAAGGTACCTATTTTTCTGCTTAGAAATATGCGCAATTAATAAGGATGCGATGGGAATTATGAGGCAAAATTTGATCATACAAATGGACAAAAATGGCCTGAATTTGGCCTAGACTAGAGAGGGCCGGCCCGGGCCGGGCATGAGCTTAGGCCCGGCCCGGCCCATTCCGAACCCTGTACGGCACAAAGTGGATCAGTACGGCACGACTGCTGAATGCCGATCTTTGGCCCAGGAATGATACCTTTGTTCGAATGCTCTCCAACTTGGGGCAGTTCGTGATGCGATGGCCCAAACCCGAGCAGTACGAGCATCCTTGATCGCTGTCCGCTTTCGTGTTCGCCTCCATCTCCTCTTCGCCGCCGGCGAGCTCCTTCAGGAAGAGCGGCAACTGCTGACCGGCCTCCAGCAGAAGGTGCTTCAGGTCCGCGAGCACGGAGAGGTCTAAAAGAGGCATATATCGCTAACTGAACGAAAGGTTTCGTTATAGTATGACTAAAACCTCGCACAGCCCTAAAGACAATCTAGTCAGGGCTTACTCTAATGTGTGGTGACTAAGCAAAGAGTGCCAAATAACGAATCAAAATGAGACTAAAACCGTCAAAAGTCAGGTCTAAGCCATACTAAAATAGACCGAAGAGTGACCTAAACATGGCCTGCAGTGAGCCTAGATGCGGTCTAATGCGAGCGTGTGAATGCGCCTGGGACCTACGAATGGTCTAAGAGTGGCCTGTGATTGGCCCAAGATTTCTCTTAAGGGGCACGGTGGTTGCCCCTTGGTACGAGTGAGCCTAAGTGGGCTTAAAGGCCACCTACGATCGCGCCGGTTAAAACATGCCTAAGCGTGGTCTATGATGGGCCTAAAGCAGCCACGAATACGCACTTAAATCGTCTGCGATCCACCTACGAGCTGCGTAGAGTTGGCTAAGGAGTGGTCTATTTCAGGCCATCAAAGAAGGTCTAACCTGCTTTGCGGTTGATGAACGTCGTCGCTAAGCCACGCTTGCCCGAACGGCCAGTACGTCCGATTCGATGCACTAAAAGCCAGTCGAATTACTTAGGATCTGTCATGCTTGGTAACCCACCATAGTTCTCGATGTCCTCGGGCATGTCGAAGTTGATGACGTGTTGGATATTCTCGAAGTCAAGACCCTTTGACGCGACGTCGGTGGCCACCAGCACGTCCTTCTCGCCGCGACGGAATGCGTCCACGCCGGAGTGGCGGTCCTTCTGGTCTGAAATGAGCCTATTAGTTTTGATGAAAGCTGTCTCTAGTGGCCTTTGCAGTAGGCACTTTGTAATGGCACAAGTGAGCGTTTTGTAAGGCGTCTTGAATAGTCTATAGTGGAATAAGTCCGGGCTATACTAGACCAAACATCGCCTACAGTTCGCATTACATACATCTAAAATAGCCTAAAGCGCGAAGATCCAAATTAAACCTAAGTCCGGCCGATAGTCCTAAGACCCAATAAACGATCTACGGTGGTTTTATTGTGGGGCTAAGAGTAGCCATTAGCGAGTAGGCTTAAAACTGATCAGTATAGGCCTTAAGCATGGACTTGGTTGTACTTAAGACTGATGGCCTACGTGGCCTATAACGGGTCTCTCCTACCTAAGGGCGGTCTATGGATGCGCGCCAAGAGCCTTTCCTAGAGTGTTAAGAACGTTGTAACCAACCTTTGCCACCGTGAATCGACGCGACGTCGACGCCTTTGAGGAGCAGGTACTCGTAGATGTTGTCCACGTCTGCCTTCTTCTCCGCGAAAATGAGCACTCTAAAGCAGAACCGTCTAAGTTTTGAGGCCTAAACCTGTTGGCAACCTCGGTGGAGTCTTCTGGATGACTTGTAGGATCTTGACGAGCTTCTCGTCCGTCCGCACGTACTCGATCTCCTGCGTGACATTGAGAGACGCGGCTCCCGCACGTCCAACGTTGACGACCACGGCCTTCACGAGGGCGGACTTGGCGAAGTTCTGGATCTTCTTCGGCATAGTGGCCGAGAACAGCAAGGTCTGGCGCTGGCCCTAAAATGAAAGCAATGGAGTTGAGTTCCAGAACAACGAAGCTGATGACTTGTGGAATGCTCCCTATCATGGGCCTTCTAGGGTCTAGGGTTCGTGGTCCAGATGGGCTAACTCGGCCCTACGAATTCAGCATGCCGCAGAGTCGCAGCCCACCTTGAAGTAGGAGAAGATGGCTTTCAGCTCTTCCTCGAAGCCCATGTCCAGCATGCGGTCGGCCTCGTCGAGAACGAGGTAGCGGCACACTTGTAGGTTGAAGATCTTCTTGTTCAGCAGGTCCGAGAGGCGACCTGGCGTCGCGACGCAGATGTGAACGCCCCTGAAATCGGGCATTAACTGTCAGGAACTGACGAATAGATGGCAATTTACCTTTCGAAGGTCCTCGCCTGGTCCTTGATCGGGAAGCCGCCGATCGAGAGCCCCACACGCAGCTCCGGAAAGCGGTCCTCGCGAAGGCAGTCGCACAGCCAACTGACCACGTCGTAGATCTGTTTCGCGAGTTCTCGCTAAAATGTTGGATGAAGTCGATGAATGGTCAGCCGAAGTTAGATGTTTGCCCTTCCAGTTTAGGCTTCAAATAGGGTGCCTAGAGACATGAAGTAGGTCTGCTTTCAGACCGTTACTTAAGCCTACTCTCAGGCAAAGCATAGATCTTTGTACCAGGGATACCCAATCGGTGCTTAGGCCTACCTCCAGGCCTGTATATAGCGCTCAGTTACCTGAAGGACTAATACGTTAGGGACGGTTTTAGACCGTCACTTCCTATGCCGGTATTATTCAAGCTTATTATGAGGCCGGTGCTCATCTTGAAGAGCTTCTTGTGCCTACTCATAGATCAGTGCTTAAGCCTACGCTCAGGCTAGTCCTTAGGTTCGGGTTCGGTACTAAACAAGGCGTACCGATGGGACGATGATGAGCCCGTAGGGGCCTTCGCCACGTTCGAACCGCATCGAGACCTCTTGCTCCAGGCAGAACATGATGAGCGGAAGGACGAAGGTAAGCGTCTTTCCGGAGCCGGTCGACGCGATGCCGATCATGTCGCGTCCCTTGAGCCTGGAAGAACATTGTTAACCATTAACCATAATACGTGAGGATACGTTATGCGCTTTAGACACACGGGACTATAGGCCAAGTTTTGCTCAACGAGAACTAAACTTACGCCACTGGGATCCCCTGCATTTGAATGACCGTGGGGCAGATGATGTTCTTCGAGCGGAGCGCTCGCTGTAGACACTTGGGGAATTTCATCTCGACGAAGCTTCCGATTGCTGCGGGTACGTCGTCGCCCTCGACGGAGATTCCCTTCTTCCGGCGGAAGCGCTCGTCGTCCTCCTTGCTCTGGACGCGGATGTGCTTCGGCGGGCGCCAGCTGAAACGGAGGGGATTAGAGTGACAGAAGCCAGTTTAAGACTTCTTAGACCTACGTCTCGAAACGACGAGTTTAGGCTGATTGTCTTAGAAAAATAGCGGTGTAGGCTAAAGATCGGCAACCTGCACCCGTACTGCACTCCGTACCGTACTGATCCATCCCGTACCGTTCTCCGTACCGTGCAGTACGGTAGTACGGGCCGTCATACGGTATGGCACGCTACTAGTACGATCCGTACTTGTGCTAACTATCGAGAAAACCGCCGCCGTATCGTAATTCGTACCGATGTTATTGAAGCCTGTTAAGAGTCCGGTGCCTAAGCCTAAGCCTATCGTCAGGCGTCTTTTATGCCTACTCATAGACTCACGTACCCACTCGCACCTTAAGCCGTACTCTCCTTACCCACCCGTACCGTTCTCCGTACCGATAGTACGGATATGGTACGGCTGTACCACATGTGCGGTTGCCCACCCTTTAGTCTAGGCGAAAACGAAGCCCCAAGACCGATCACTTAAGCATGAACTGAGACAATTTGGAATATATTTTAGGCTTTATCATGATGTGCGAGAAACTTTAGACTGGATGTCCTCGAAAATAGTGGTTTAGTCAGGGACGAAGCCTCTTAAGCCGGTCGTTTTGGCCATAAAGACAATTTGGAACCAGCTTAGTCCATTTTTTACGCTGGGCAAAGGTCATCACTGTCAGTTATTGAGCTGGACACTGTCTGTCGTCCTTACCCGGTCTTAATGGGCTCCTCGTACTTGACGCCCTTGGCGAGCTCCGAGACGCTGATCAGCGCTGACGTCTGCGTCACATTCTCGAGGATCTTGTCCTCCTCCTCACGCTGCTTCTCCGCGTCGCCTCGACCGTCTTCTAAAGCGTTATGCTCAGTAAATTTGTTTTTCAGCCGTCGAAAATACCCTTGTCCTTCTGCACGATCTCGTTGTGCTTCTCGAGGAGCGTCTTCTTCGACTCCTCCGCCTTCTTGGCGTCGTCTCGCTGCCGGGCCCGCTTCGCCGCGACGACGTCCTCCTCGTCGCTGTCCGCAGCCCGACCGCCGCCATCCTTCGCCTTCATGTGGATGACGTTCTTCAGGATTGCTCGTCTTTGCGCCTGAAATGGAAGGTTAACCTAGTGCTGGTAAAGAGCGGATTGCGTCAGAACTACATTTGGATTGGAGGTTCCAATGAACCGTTTTGGTTCACCTGAATTGGACAGCACTGAGCTGAAGATCGAGTTCACTTCTGTTCAGTTCACTCCGGTTCACTGGACAGGTCGGTTCAGCTAGAGTTTCATGTGCTGAACCAGGTTTTGGTCCAACTGAACTTAAACGAACTGAAGGTCGAGTTTAGTTCGTTTCACTCCAGTCACGGAACTGACCGTTTCACTCAAACTATGACTTGGACTGAACTGAACCGAGTCCAGTTCGGTATTCTGCCGGCGTCAAAATGTCTCAGTTCGGTGGAAGTATTTTTAGTCGCAATGTCAGCTAGCTTCCGTCCCAGTCTTTTCAACGTACCTTCTCCTTCTTCCGCTGCCGAGCCGGGACGAAGTCCTCGATATCGGAGTCGTCCGTTGAGAGGTTGAGTGCTTCCCGTCGTTTTGCGGCCTCCTCTTTCTCGATGGCTCTTCTTCGGGCCTGAAAAGAATGCGTGAATTAGCTCAAAATACGAGATTTCAGGGCATTTTAAGGCTTTGACATGGCGCTAAAGCTTGTTCACGTTTGATAGAAAGGATGCAACATGTTTTAAGAGTGTATTTCGGTGTTTCATTGATTAAATTTTGTGTGTTTCTTACCTCGTATTTGCTTAGCGCGTGGCTGACGTCCGCCTTGTCCGCGCCGTCGACCGCCATCTTTGATGTTCTCGGAGGAGCTCTAAAATACCCACTCTAGTATTTTGTGTGTTCAAGAACGGTGCGGGAGTATTTTCGCGAAAGCACAAAGGAAATACAAGTATTTCGGCAATGGACGCTTGTGAACTGACGACTTGGCTGCGTTCCGCGGAGGACGCTGTGGCGAAGTGCCCGACATTCGGCTGCGTGGACCGACGCTTTGTTTGCCTCTGTGGTAACATATTGAGGAACCCAATCGCGAAATACAGGAAAAATACACAATTAGTTTTATGCATTACACTAAGGCGAGACCCGACAACTTGATGGTCATAGTGCCAAGTCAGGTTTGCCGGAAATACAACAGGTTCCTCCGCATTTTCTTCGACACTTCTCGCAGTAAAAGCAGAATACTGAGCTCAAGGAAACATGCTTTCTCAGGCTTCCCGGGCGCTCCTGCGACCGACGAATGGCGTGAACGGGCACGACTTCTAGCAAATAAAGCTGTTTTATGCACCATTTTTGGTCCAGGGTCAACGCCTCCGACTGAATGTGTGAAAACATGGCTCGGGCTGTCCTAAGTCAATGAAGACTGACGACTTAAGACTTTAGTGACGCTTACGCCTTGGCTCACGAATGATTCGGAATCTTAGGATATAGAACGGGGCTAAGTATGGCTCTAAATGTAGGCCTAAGCATGGCCCACGATTAAGCCGAAGTTATCCATGCAAGACGAATCCATTTTCTAAATGTAGGGAGACGGCACGGTGGTTCGACGCAAGGCGGTGGTACGGTACAGTTAACTGTCGTCGTTATTCAATAGCGCCAACGTTACTGTAGTTAGCGCGCCGTGAAACGGAACGTGCTGTTCCCTGATCCGTGCCGTCCTGACTAAGGAACGGCACCTCACGGTAGAATGACGAGAACGAGCCGTTTTCGGTTCCATGCTAGAACAGAACGGAGGAAAGCGCGGCTCGGGAAATGACACCGTCCCGTGCCGTGTGGTTGGAGAACGGCACGGAAAACAGCTGTATTTTCGCCGTTCCGTTTTCAGCGCCGTGCTCCACGGCACGGAGCACGGCACGGGGAGTCCATCCAGCACGGCATGGGCAGGGAGGCGGGGGGGGGGGAGGTAGCACGGAACGAACCCCGGCACGGGGGTGTACCCCTAGCTATAGCCCTTACGAGAAGATCCACTCATTAGAGAGGCAGAGGTTAGCCGAGGCTACGCCTCAAACTGGCTCCTATTCCTTCGCTATCCACACTTTGTCAGCGTGCTTCCGCTTTGACGGATGGACAACTGGTAGACGGGTACTCGTCCAGTCAGCACACTAGGGTGAAGTCCAGTTTGTTGTCCAACGGTGTGCACTAAGTATGCCTCGAACTGTCAAGTAAGCGTTCACGGGATGCCGGGTCGTTGCTGTTGGCCGTCATTAACGGCCGGTCAGGACACCGTTGGGCCCTAATTTTACTTGAATTCCCTTGATTGAATTACCTTCGGAACGCTTGATTCACTCATTAGGTGAGCCGCGACCCTCGCAGACATTCCCCGCCTGTTTTATTTGCAGGTCTACGGACCCAATGTTGGAGACAAATCTGTGCTCTGGCATGTTGCTTCGAATATTTGATTCCGAAATCAAATATTCCGGATAATATTTGATTCGGGAATCAAATATTCCTGCGTGCGTGCGCTTTGCGTGCGTGCATGCGGCCACGGTCCCGCCACGAAGGATGACTTTCTTCGAACTGGCGCCGCACTCATCAGCGTCTGCGGTAGCGTCCGATATAAAGGGCTCGGATCCGCAGTGCATTTGGGTCAGTCGTTCGGCCAAATTTAGGCCAAGTCTCCGCGCTAGTGCGCTCTCCACCTGTCGTTCAAGTCTCCCATTTTCCCCTTTTATTGTCTAACTTGCTGTCGTTTATTTTTCCACTTGTGCGTTATAGAAGTTTGTGGCCATAAAGAAAGTTGCGCTAGTATTGTTCCGAAGGGCTGTTGTTGCGGGCTTGTAGCAGCACTGCGCAACAAGAGATTCTTCCTCCACATGGAGTCTCTGGCCGCCGGGAATAAAATACTACTGGATACTGAGCCAACAATATCCAGCGCAATTTTCTGGCTATACAAATTTCTTTTGAGGCCCTGGTGTCTCCGCAAATTTCCGACTCAGATTTTGTCTCACTGGAAGACCGATTGAGGAACTTTTTCTCGCAAAAGTCGGTAGCTTTTACTTTGAGGTTTCCGATCTCAAATTAGCTTAGCTGCTAGCATTTTGCTGATATAAGTTTGTCAGCTTTCGGTTAACCGCTCGAGCAAAAGTCCTCGGGATTTTGCGTGGCGTGCAAGTGTATTTTTCACAGACGTGGAACTTTTCTTGCTGTCTGTTAATTCTGCTCTTCTAGAGTTCTCTACTTCGTACGCCCTGCGCACGTCAGCAACCGCTCTTGGTGAAGCCATGGACAATATCAAGGTCTCCGCGCTACCAGGTCGAATCGAAGGCAACGAATCTTCGCTCGTTGGCCAGGTATGCGCAGATAAGTTTAACGAGCTTTTGTTAGAAATAGTTTCCTTGCTTTCTGATGACGCAGCTCGAACTGATTTTGTGCAAAAGCTGAATGAAAGCGCTGTGCGTTTCAAGATAGCGGGTCTTGTACAGCTCTTTACTGATTTTCAAGCCGAAAACGACAGGTTGCGTAAACTGCTAAATAATGTCGTTCCTTTTCAGGACCATGCGCCGCTCCGACAACGTGTTCTCCAGCTTGAAGCCGAGCTTCTACTGAAAGAAGCATCACTGCAAACACAAGCCAAGCGAAATCGAGTCTCCGCGGAACTCGTCACGCGGATGCGGCAGGAACTACAAAAGCAAAGTATGCTGTTCAAGCAAGAAGCTCATGATGCTCCAACATTTCAGGCGACCGGCTCGTCCACCGACCCTGCATGCACACGCGACGCAGCGGTACAAGCTTCGGTCCAGCTGCCAGTAATTAACGCAGGCACGTGCACCACAAGTGACGCTAGCGCAACTGCTCTGTTTCAGGCAATGCCTGGTCTNGCAAGGAAGTCGCCGTCGCTCAGCCGTCGTCGATCACATTCTTCCCACTGTTTCTCTTGTTCAGCTTGTTCCTTCACTTCCCTCTAATGGAGACCCTAGTCACGAGACAACAGCCTCTGGCCAGTCGGCGCCTGATGCAGATCAGCAAGTCTGGTTTGCGGGGTTAGCGATTGAGCAGCCTACTGACCACATCCAAGCGCCCGGATCTCTTGGTTCGAGGTCGGGTCGACCTCTGAGGAGGGGCGGCCCTTGTTGGAGACAAATCTGTGCTCTGGCATTTTGCTTCGAATATTTGATTCCGAAATCAAATATTCCGGATAATATTTGATTCGGGAATCAAATATTCCTGCGTGCGTGCGCTTTGCGTGCGTGCATGCGGCCACGGTCCCGCCACGAAGGATGACTTTCTTCGAACTGGCGCCGCACTCATCAGCGTCTGCGGTAGCGTCCGATATAAAGGGCTCGGATCCGCAGTGCATTTGGGTCAGTCGTTCGGCCAAATTTAGGCCAAGTCTCCGCGCTAGTGCGCTCTCCACCTGTCGTTCAAGTCTCCCATTTTCCCCTTTTATTGTCTAACTTGCTGTCGTTTATTTTTCCACTTGTGCGTTATAGAAGTTTGTGGCCATAAAGAAAGTTGCGCTAGTATTGTTCCGAAGGGCTGTTGTTGCGGGCTTGTAGCAGCACTGCGCAACAAGAGATTCTTCCTCCACACCAACGCGAGAATGCGCAACACGCGAGATGCATCAGACATCATTTTTTTCGGTACCGTCGGTTTATTCGCAGTCAAAGCCGTTTGTAACAATGCCGCAGTTTACAACAAAGTCATCCATACACAAGCTGGAAGGATAAGCGAGATGGAGACTGATGCGCTAAAGTGCTGGCATGGACAAACTGAGAGAGACCAGTCCGTAAGACATGCTTTGGGTGGGCAGGCGGAGAATGGGATAAACAGAAGGAAGAGGATAAATGGGTCGAGAGGAAACAAAGAGACATACACATGACGTTCTTTCGCGTTCAGTTGTACTGGCAGTAGAGATTCTTGCGCACGTCCGACACGCCCATCCTGAACACGCATTCAGTTTCGTCGAAGAAGAATGCGATGTTGCCGGTGGCGCTCACGTGACGAATCGGATCCAGGGCCATGATCTGGGCTTCGGTGTCGGAAGGCAACGGCCGGACGAGGCACTTGACGACGCGACGGTCCTCCGGCGCAGCCTGGCACTTCTAAAAAGGAAGGCGTTAGGGGGGACTGGATATTATCACCGATACCTCGTTGGACAGCACGGGTGGCCGAACCTAGTACGCAGCACGATACGGCTCCGGTTTTCTCGGCATTCAAGTACTAGTACACCTTTACCGTGCCGTATTACGGCCCGTGCCGTACACATGTGGAGACCACCTCCGTACCGAACTGCGTTCCACATCGACTCCTGCGTACCGAACTGCGCTCCGCACTGACTCCTCCGTACCGAACTCCGTTCCGCACTGACTCCTCCGTTCCGCACCGACTCCTCCGTACCGAACTGCGTTCCACACCGACTCCTTCGTTCCGCACTGACTCCTCCGTATCGAACTGCGTTCCGCACTGACTCCTCCGTACCGAACTCCGTTCCGCACTGACTCCTCCGTACCGAACTCCGTTCCACACCGACTCCTTCGTTCCGCACTGACTCCTCCGTACCGAACTCTGTTCCGCACTGACTCCTCCGTAACGAACCCCGTTCCGCACCGACTCCTCCGTTCCGCACTGACTCCTCCGTACCGAACTCCGTTCCGCACTGACTCCTCCGTACCGAACTGCGCTCCGCACTGACTCCTCCGTACAGAACTCCGTTCCGCACCGACTCCTCCGTTCCGCACTGACTCCTCCGTACCGAACACCGTTCCGCACTCACTCCTCTAGGATTTTGTCACTCCTCTCACTCCTCCGGCAAGGCCGTTCCGTAACACTTACCTGCAAGAAATTTCCGAAGAACGCATCCGTCAGGCCAACATTATCCAGCGTCAACTCGACTTTAGCGCGATGCTGTTCCTCGGGGAAGCAGAGCGCCAGCACGCCGTCGTCGCTCGCCTCGAAGAGCGCATTGTCCGCCGGCACTGAGCCGTCGAATATCACCTTGCAGAGGCCCTTGCGCGACAGCTTCTGGAGCAACGCGTCGGTGATGTGCTTGGAGAGCAGCAGACTGTTGGAAACGTAGAGCTCATTGCGCAGGTTCAGCGTCGTAAGGCGGCTAACGTCCGCGGCGGTAAGTGGGCAAAAGTTGATGTGGCGGAAGAGATGAGTGCCGATTGCGACGCCGAGAAATGCGTCCATGAAGCCGTGCCACATAGCGCTTGTGACGATTGACATGTCGATCTTGTCGCTGCCTGAATCACAAAATATCTACTGCGGCCCGGAACTGGATGGAACGACTCATCATCTCCACTACTTACCTACGAGGTCGACCCTCTCGACCGCCGAGAACCGCATCAGATCCGCCAGCCATTCCACGGCCTCCCGCCAGAAGCCCGTCTTCGTCACTTCCTCGTCGGTAGGCGATCGATGCGCGACAATGTGGAGGAATGTGGCGGGTCGGTCGAGCCACTTGTGCTCCACGATCGTCACCGTAACGTGCTCGATCTTCCTCAGCGGGACGTCTCCCGAAGCGAAGTTCTTTTCGGAAGCGAGAGCGAACTTGTTGTGGACGAGTTGGGCGGCCTCGAGCTCGTCGCGGTTCAGGAGCACTAGCGAGTCCGCGAGCGTCTCCACCGGCAGCGGCATGTCGCGGCCTCGGGCTAAATAACCGCTTGTTGTAGATTCGCCAAAGGACGACCATTTTAGACGGTTTTTGGGACCAAGAAAAGTCTTGGCATTTCGTAATCTGCTGAACACAGGAATTTCCATAAATATGTGCTTACCTTTGGCGATCTCCGGCTTGAGGCTGTTGTCGGCCTCCGGCTCGAGGATGGCCTTTGCGCGTTTCAACGCCACAGCAAGTTCGGACAGCTGAAAATAAGCAAGATTAGAATTAATGGGAATCTTCGTTAGCGTAAAAATTTTCCTAATTAACAAGTAGATTAAAATTAATGGGTCTGTTTGGGGATTGTCAATAAATGCCGTAAATTTCGGTAAAAAATATAATAAGTTTCGAACGCTCCGAATGAGTCTTGCTTTGAAAGTATTTCAAATAGGAATTATGGGAGCGTAAATTTGTTTCTGGACTAGATGCTAGAATTTACCGTTGCGCTCGGTTCCAGGTTCTCCAAAGCGCTGGGCTCGAGGATGCGTTTCTCGCCGCGTGGTTCCATCGGAGAAGTAGATGCGCAGAAATTCTAAAATGAGAAGAATTTCGCGTTTAGACGCGCATTTGCAGCAAGGCGATTCTAAGAGTTCGGTTGCCAAAATGAAGTTTAAAACGGATAAATTCTGTGCTGCCAAGGATAGCCTGGAACTCGCAAGTTAAATTCTCTCCGACAGTGACTAGCTTACGTTCCCCTAGAAGTCTTTTAGTGTCAACGGTAGTGTAAAGACCGAAATACACCAGAATTTCGAATCAAGTATGGAATACGGTTTGGCCAGCGCATTCGGAGTAAGACAATTCTAAGAGTTCGGTTGCTAAAATGAAGTCTAAGACGGGTAAATTCGCTGCTGCCAAGGACAGTCTGAGAACTCGCACGTTAAATTCTTTGCGAAAGCAACACACTTAAGTTCTTCTAGAAGTCTTTTAGTTTCTACGGTATTTTAAAGACCAGAATATACCATAATTTCGAAGCAAGTACGGAATAATGGCGGCATCCCGGTACGTGCAAAGTATTCAGCGGCGCAAAAATTTGGCCTAAGAAAGCAAGCGCGCAAGTGGGCGAGTCGCCAACAGAGTCGCATTCTTCTGAGGTGCGCCCTAGTCACCGGTCATAATATGTGCGTTGTCGGATGGAAAACATAATGAAAAAGCCCATGTTTCCGCGCTTCTGAAGCTAAGCCGAAACGCGCTGAAGCTTCCTCACAATGAGCCGCAATTGTGAAATGGGCTTAGCATTGAGCTAGAATTATGCATAACGTGTAGCGGCCGACAAGAGAACGGTTGCGCTAAAGCTTGAATTCTCGCCGCCCCGCATCACTGAAAGGAAGACCGGCTGCTTCAGACCGGCGTTATGGGCATATCCACCCAAACCCACGCAAACCACAAATGCAGTCAACCGATAACGTGCACTATCTATTAGGTAATACTGGCCAGGAAAGTGGTCGTACCCAAAACGGCTTCTGTCCGAACTGATTATTCACACTACGCGAGATGTGTCGTCTGGAAAGCACAGTGGGTGTGGACGACACTATGGTGTTTTTCACCCATACACCCAACCTAGGCAATTAGGGGCTTGATTTTCCTAGACATTTAACACTAGTACGGCCCGTACCCTACCGTAATATATCGCCCGTACCCCTACGTGCCCGTACCGTACCTTAGTGTGGCACATATCGTTCTGGTAAGGTATGCAGCACGGTACAAAGTGGTTAGTATACAAGTACAAAAATTGAATCATTGATAACACCACAGGATAAAAAGGACACACTTGCATCAATATTTATTTAAAAAATATAAAATAATATTTAAAATTCAATTTAATAATATTAAGCGCGTTAATATCTATTTTTATTTATGTTATTTATCCATTAATTTATTTATATATTCATTAGTACGATATAATTTGCAACGCATGAGTCTATGAGGTCATGTGCTGCGACTTTTATGGGCCTCCCCAGCTGTGCTCATTTGCAAGTCTTCAGGATCAGCGCGAGAATACCCAACACTCGAGAAATTACGCTTTTTGGGTACCATCGGTTTATTCGCAGCTAACCCAGTCTGCCAGCATGCCGCAATCCACAACAAAGTAATCCATACACAAACTGGAAGAATAAGCGAGATGGAGATTGTTGCGCTAGAGGTGCCGGCATAGACAAACTGAGAGAGAGAGAGCAATCCATAAGATAGACTTTGATGGCAGAGGAGGTTGGGATAAGCAGAAGGCACAAGGGACAAATGGGTCGAGAGGAAACAGAGAGGAAGATATCGATAACACTCGTTCAACATTCACCTGGAAACCGCACAGGAGAACTTCAGGCACTTCCGACCGGGCCAAGGGCGAACGAGCACTCGTTCCTTCGATGAAGAACAAGATGCGCTAAAGGTGCGGGCTTGGATAAACTGAGAGAGACCGGTCCACGAGGCAGACTTTGGTGGCAGGGGAGAGTGGGATAAACAGACGGCAAAAGGGTCGAGCGGAAATAGAGGAAAGACTATACGATGTGGTTCGTTCAGGTTCAGTTGAAACAGCACGCGAGAGTTGCAGGCACGCTCGACAGGAACATCTGGAACGCACATTCGGTTCCGTCGAAGAAGAACCAGATGTTGCCCTTGTCGTTCACGTGACGAATCGCATTCAACGCCATGATCTCGCGCTCGGCGCTGGACGAAATCGGACGGACAGAGCACTCGACGACGCGACGATCGTCCTCCGGCGCTACCTGGCAGTTCTAAAAAAGTTTGCGTTAGTGCTTTGGCGCATTGACGCACTCCTCTAATAGCAGCAAATAAGGCATTTCTCCTCCTAACCAATATCAAAACCGCCGATATACCGATACCGATAGCCCTGTGATACGGGGAAGGGGGCGGGGCGGGGCGGGGCGGGGCGGGGCGGGGCGGGGGGGGGGGGGTTCGGGAGGCGGGAGGTACGAGGTACGGCGTAC
>JNEY01000047.1:70159-122413 GCA_020875895.1 Aphelenchus avenae
GGGGGGGGGGGGGTCGCGACTAAGTATACTTCAAACCCAGGCCCGGCCCGCGGGCACGGGGCGGGCCGGGCCTTAAGGCCCGGTAGAAGGCCCATTCCGGCAAGTGCCCAAAAAGTGCCTTTGGTACCCCCTTGGTACTGTCCGGACCCCCACCTAGTACCGTCTTACGGGCAATACGAGTGAGACGTACAGTACGCGCTACGCGTACCAGTACGGTACGAGTATGACGGTACTGGCAACTGGCCGGTACGAAACGGCAGCCTGTGTGTTGTAGGCACGGTCTGTTCTCGATTCGCAAGGTCCCACAAAGCCTCTTACCCACGAAGTCGATCTGCTCCACCACCGAGAAGCGCATCACACTCGCCAGGCGTTTCACGAACTCGCGGCAGTGTCGCGTAACGACCGTCACTCCCTCATCGGAGGCGGATCGCTTCGCGTGCATGCCGAAAGGTTCCACGCGGCTTTTGCCGAAGACCGAGAGGCACTCGCGCTCCTTCGGCTTCACCACCGAAATGGATTCGATCTTCCTCCGCGGAACGTCCCCGGAAGCGAAGATTTTCTTTGAAGCACCAGCGAACTTCCTGTTGATGAGCTGAGAGCCCTCGAGGTCGTCACGGTCCACAAGCCGCAACAGGTCCATGAGCGTCTCCACTGCCAGCGGCACGTCGAGGCGCGAGGCTGAAATAATCGTCGTTGTTGTTGCCTGACTAAAGGACGACAATCAAGGTTTTCAGCAAATAAACCCTCAGTGTTTCGTATTCGTTTTTGCAGTTCAAACCCTCTAGAACGTTAAAGGTTGGAAATTCAAAGAGGAGAATGGTGCTACCTTTGCGGACCTCCGGCTTGAGGCTGGTCTCTGCGAGTTCCGAGGGCACATCGGTCTGGGTCGGCTGAAAACAAGCGTAAGTTAGGTGTACTTAATGGATGGTCTTTTGTATCAGCAAACAACTTTCGGAAGTAACGGCGGGAGATATCTCGAAGGTTTAGCTATGGTCTGAAGGCACCCTGAACTAGGCCCACATGTCAAGTAAATGGTGCCTGCAGCACGAGAAGATTCGTGCCGAGACTTACGCTTGTGTTCGGTTCTGTGTTCTCCGGAGCGCTGGGCTGGAGGATGCGCTTCTCGCTGCTCGTTTCCAACGAAGAACTCGAAGCGCAGAAGTTCTAAAATATGAAGCATTAGATGGCTAAGCAAGCACACTCGGAGGAAGAGTTCAGCTGAAAGGTGACGAAAAAAGTAAACGCATTCTTCGTAGCCCGCAGCAGCGAGAGACTGCGCCGCGTTTAAATTCATTTGTAAAGTACATTTGCAAAATTCCTCCAGAAATTTTTTAGTTACTACACTATCGTTAGAGAAAGCCGCTCCATTGACCCTGGAGTAGAGCGTTCGTGTCGGAACTTACGCTTGTGCTCGGCTCCGATTTGCTAGGATCCATGGCGTGACAAGCACGTTCAGAACAAGACAATATTCTACGTGTTTATGCGGGAAAAATGACGATAAAACATACAAAATGTGTGCTGTTCAGGACAGACGGAGATTGAGTCGCGTCATGTTCTTTAATAAAGTCACTAGCCTAATTTCCTCAAGTAGCCTTTTAGTTACTAGGACATTATAACGACCGGAACATGATTATTTCAGAAAACAAAAAACAGATAACGGCCGCATCCTGGAACATGCAAAGCATTCTGCAGCGCCTGCTTCAAACCGAAGCATGCGCCTAAACTGACGAGCCGCCAAGGGTCGTCCCTTCGGAGCACAGCGAGCTCAAGCCGCTTGCGCTGGAGGTAAATAGCGTGCGTTGTTGCTGTGGACGGCAGCAGCATCAGCCTTAAACAAACAGTGAAATAACTGTTGAGTTGTTCCGCTTTCAGAAGCTAAGCCCAAACGTTAAGAAGGTTCTCACAATAAGACGCAATGGCGTCCACCGCTAAATACTGTCGTGAAAGCCGCACGGGAAGCCACGGTCTGGTCTGAGCCGTTCTGAAAGCCGTAGCATAGGGAAAGTTCAGGGAAATTATTGAATCTTTCTAATGACAACCAGTCAACATCGAATGCGTTCCGCATAGCTGCTGCCGCCTCGACTCACTTTCTCAAACAGACTTCGGAGCAGGGCTGGGGGGTTCCCGGTCATCGCCGCCAGAATTTACATTGAGGTCCCGGTCCCGGTCGTCGCCCAGGCCCGCGCCCAGCAGGGATGGGCACGTCCCGGTCCCGGTCCCGGAGTCCCGGTGGTTTTGGTCCCGGCCCCGGTCCCGGTCGTAAAAAAAATCCCGCCCATAACAGCTTTTATGACTAGGTATTTTCGCATTTTCGGGACAAAACGCGAACCATTTTTGTTCGATTTCGCCCATTGCTGCCAACCTTTGCACTTCTTTTTGTACCCATATTTGTCAGTTTTGCCTAAGTTATTTTGCGTAATTTAGATTGATTTCGGCTATTTCTGGTAAAAGTGCTAAGGAGTTTATTGTTCTTTAACCATTACGATGCCTGCTTCCTGCTGTTCATGTAAACTCTATTACTAATCACATTTCAAAACCATTGAAGGCCTGGCTTTAGCGCAATTTTGCATCCCAAAAGTTGCTCTGGTGGTGCCTGCGGCGATGTTTTGCTGACTTTAGAATGTGTCCACTAGGGCTGAGGGCACGCCGCTAGGCGCTGCCCGAGCAAATTTTCAATAAACTAGTAAAATTTTAGTCTAAAATCTCGTTCATATTGCCTAAATCGAGCCATTTTTCCTTCTTTATGCTTCAATTTCTGTTTTCAAGTGACACCTGAGCTAGCTAGAACGTTACTTTCGTCGTAGATGCAAACCGCCTTCCGCAGGGCCGGCCAGCCCCGGAAATAACCGTATGTCCCGGTCCCGGAGTCCCGGCGGTTTTGGTCCCGGTCCCGGTCGTCAGAAAAATTCCGCCCAGCCCTGCTTCGACGCCAGTTCCGAACAGCCATTATGTTGTTTATTGTTCGCTCAACGACACACATGAGTGAAGGCTGATAAGGCGAACAAAGGGGAGAAGAGGTCAGCAAAAGAATTGCTTCCCACGTGATGGTTCCCGCGTGATTATTTGTTGTCGTCAAACGCTGTCAAAAAGTTAGTCGACGGAGGAGCCGGCTAAGGAAGACACGTAAGAACTGAATGTTCGCGCCAAGAATTCACCTAGTGATCACTTTATTCAACGCATACTTCTCAAACCAAATCGACGCTAAGTGCCCGTCCGGCTATATCCAAGGTCTCACGGACGGCGCGTGCCACTACGTCTCTCACGATACTCTCAACTGGTACGACGCGGAGGACGACTGCCGTAACAGAGGTGGACACTTGGCCTCGATCACTGGCGCCTTCATGAATTCTTTTCTCTACAGAAGCGGCTCTTCGTGTACCGCTTATTGGGTGGGTGCAAGCCGTGGAGTCACTACGTCCACCAACTGGACATGGACGGACGGAAGTGCCTTCAAGTGGACCAACTGGGCTAGTGGTGTGTCCATTAATGTACATAAGCGTAAACGATTTAAATTAATTTTACGACGCCTTGCTCTAACATAGTAACTTATATTTTATTCTGTTTTAATTTTTTTTTAAACAACAACACATTCCGGATGGACTAGCGCATCAGCTCACTTCGGTCAGCAATACAAAAAACTGGGTTATTAAAAATTAAGTTAAATTACGACTTCTTGCTCGACTGAACTAGTTCCGTCTTGATTCTTTTTGATTTTTTATTTAATTTGTTCCAATTTCAAAGTACATAAAACAATCCAGAGCGGCTAAAACATCGGGTCATAGGAGAACCACGGCCTCAAGCGCCGCTCTGTCTGGCACTGGACATTACCGTTGGCACCTGGTACAGTTCCGATTGTGCTCAAACACGGCATTACATTTGTACAGTGACGTCGAAGTATGAATCATCGAGGCAGTGCCCTTCAGGATGGACTTACTTCTCGGTCACGAACAAGTGCTACTCGGTATGTACTAGTCGGGTCGGACTTATGCCCAGCTTACTGCACTGCCGTACCGAGCACCCGGATTTAGGGGGGGGGCACCCAAATTTTAAGGCGGGCCAAGAAACTGAGCACCAAAATAGCCCTTGACCCTTTATGTATCCCCACTCGGCTACTGGGTTCCGAAGGTTAAGGGAAGGTTAGAGCAGAGCTACAAGCAATGTTCAAAATTCGGAATTTCGGTGCATTTCTGGCTGCGGCAATTCGGATCCGGATTCGGTCCAAACGCCGAATTTCCGAAGTTTTCACAAGATAAAAATGACCAGCCGCAACACAACGACAGCGTACTTTTGCACTAGTTCTGGTCAAAATTCCACTCAAGTTCGCCGGTTCGCCGGTGCGACGCAAAGCTTTTCCGCCCAAGCGCCCTTAAAATTAAGAATTTTGATCGAACATGCAAGATAGGCACGAGTGGATTAAGAAGAGTGTGAGGTTTTCGTCCAAAATTCCAACGTGGACTTGAAGACCTGAAAACGCCGCTCAGCCCAGTGTTGGTCTATTTCACGCAGATACGTTTCCCGTGCGGAACCTGTCCCGTCGGACTGTGGCAGTAGGCAGTTCTTGCTTCTCAGTTTATTTACTGGTTCGTAGTCCTGCACGGGTGTTTAGTTACTTTTCAACATCCGCTTTTACGAAGCCCTCACTCAGTGCGAGAACGAAGGAGCCACGCTGGCATCCATTCATAGCAGTGAAGCAAACGAAGCGCTACTTGGTGAGGTGACTCTTGAGGGTGACATTTAAGCACAAAACTTCAGGTTTTGCCGCGAAAAACCTTAACCTCACGGCAGCCGCTTGGATAGGGCTCCACAGTCCGGGCAACGTCGGCACTTGGGAGTGGACCGATGGCAGCGCCTTCGACTTCAACAACTGGGACGTGGTCAACGGCTTCCCGCTAAAGACGGTCGGATCTAATCGTACTTGCGCTTATGGCATCACTGACGTTCGGTCGACCGAGGCCCAAGAGCGATTCCAAAGCTGGCACAATTATGCCCTCTGCGAGAGCGTCGAGGAGTCAGCGATTTGCCAGAAAGATCCGGAAATCTAATGCGATGAAAATAATGCATTCTGAAGATAGCAAGTGCCAGGGAAAGGATATACGTAGCTGTCAGGGGTCTCAACCCCTGTCTTCCAGGCATTTCAAGATTTACTGGCGCTCATCTTTAAAATGCCTCTTTGAGCTTTCCGCCAGGAAAGCTTCGCCCGAAAAAATCCGCCGTTGCAGGCGGAATTTTTACAAATAAAACGTGATTTCCGAAGGAAATTGCGTTTTAGCCCGCCGCAGGCGAAGCCAACGACTTATTTCAGTGGAACAATGGGCTTTCTGCAGGAAAAACTCAGTACTACTGCAAAAATATGAACCTATACTCCCTGAATTTGCTCGTGAAAATCAGGGGCAAAAAGGCCAAATTCAGGGGTACCCCCTTGATCAAGGGGGGGGGGTTTGAGATCCCTGGTAGCTGTCCCTGTCGAGAACTTAATTCGCAAATTTACCAAAAAATTGAGGCATCTAATAAATGACGAAGAAACATGACAACAAGTTGCAAAAGAATTCGACAAAAATCTTCGCGACGCCAGCGGTTTTTTTTTGTTTTTTTACCAAATAACAGGCAGTATTCTTAAACTGTCGGAGACACTGAGATCACGTCCTAAATGCCATCGACCTCAACAACCATGGCATTTCCGACCATCTTTGACTTGATTTATTGCTTCGCAACATCCACAAGGTATGCATGACGAAAGCAAGTAAAACTACACCAACGTAGGAACATGAGTCCATGTGAGTCTTGATGATCATGAAGCAAAGCATATATTGTCAGTCTAGTCTTGTCAGGACCAACACTTTGACGTGGTGGAGCAATGCGGAAGTGATGCGACGGCAAGAGGCTGATTGTGCTTAGACGCCGTACTTGTCGATGGGCGTTTTTTCGGATAATCCCCGACATGCCATTTTAATTTGTGAAAGTTTGAGGCGTGAAATGCTCCCAGCAGACAACAATAGACAAACCCTGCGCATGGGTCACAAAAATCGGACCCGGACCCGCCCGCGGGTCTCAACATCGGACCAGACCCGACCAGGCCCGGGCGGGTCTAGGCCCGGATCCGCGGACCCGACATCGAGGAATGAATGAAATCCCACCTCAAGGGATGAACTTTTAAAGATTTTTGGTCTATTTTCGGCCAATTTTAGCGAGATTGCTGTTAAGCGGGTCCGGACCCGAAAGCGCATGGTTACAATAGACCGTGATTTACCACAACGCGTGATGTAGACGTCAGTCGTATTCTTGAGTTCAATTTAGTCTCTAGACCCTTTGGCTTAGTTTGCGCGAGTATACTATTCCCACATCTAGGCTCATCATTACGCTAAATGCTTAACTCGGGTCGCAAAGCCGACGAAGTCTTCGGGAACCTCAACTCGTTTATTGCAGTCTCCGAGACAACAAGAACCCACACAACAATGGTGCATACAGCATGGCGGTAAGGGGCATCGAATCGATATGGTGTGGAAACGTCCTAGCCTTAAGTAAACCAGCACCATTAGTGTCATATGAAATGGAGCATAACTGTCACAAAAGCAGGGATATGTATGACGAAAATACAAGAGAGCTTGGTAGATGGGTCACACCTCGTCTTCATGGGGTCCGCACTGGCAAGCTGTGAGTGAACGGGAAAGACACGTTGAAGAACTGAAGGAGCGCCCTGACGCGACGCTAGAGGGCACTGGCACATGAATAGCCTAGACGAGCGGCTGTCGGCATTCGGAACTGTCGGACGAGTTGCACTCCGACTTGCTTCCGCCGAGGCACGTGAAGTCCCACTCTGAAAAGGCAGAGGTTAAGAACTCGGAATACATCACATTCTCGATAGCATTCATAGTCAGTAAGCCATACCATGATGTACCCGTACCGTCAAATACGGTGCATAGTAGGGTGCTGTAGAGATAGACGGCCGTACCGTACTACGGGCCGTACCGTATTCGGTACCGTATTCTACGGTACGGAGTACGTCATGCTCAGTACGGAGGACGGTACGGCATGAGTTTCTAGCTAAAAATTAGGGATCGGCGCTGGAACCCCGTGCCAAACCCGTACTCGTGCTGACCCACCCGTGTCGTACCCCGTACCCGTGGTGGGTAAAAAATTGACAAGCCGCATACACTAACACGGCATAAAACACGGCCCGTAGTAAGGCATGGACCGTGTAACACGGCTCTTTATGGAGGCCGTGCCGTGTTGCCATGCCGTATTATACGGGTACGGGTTTGGCCCGTACCTTGGCCCGCGCCGAACTCTACTAAAAATGCACTAGTACGGGCCGTAGTACGGCTTTAATACGGGCCGTACCGTATTCCGTACCGTATTCTACGGTACGGAGGGGGTCAGTACGGTACGGAGTACGGTACGGGGATGTCGCGTCTAACTCTACGCTGCTGTACGGAATGTGCTAATTGCCTGCAAGGTGCTAAGTGCTGGCCGGCACGCGCAACGGCAAAGACGGTACGGAACAAGGAAGGGGTTTGGAGCTAAAGGTTCCGTACTGTGTTCCGTATCGTACTGAATACTGTAGAGGTACGGCAAGGGGGACAGTAAGGTACGGCTGTGATTTTCTGATATTTGGCACTGAGTAAACGGCCCGTACCGTACTGGTATGGTACAGAGTAGGGTACGGTACGATGAGGAAGCAGGTGGTACAGCAGCCTTGTACTGGGTTCCTGGTGCCTTCAGAAGACGAGCCAGCCAGGTCAGCAAGAGGTGGCGGCTTACCTCGATTCAGGAACGGGAAGCCGAGTACCATGATGATGTGCGTGACGATGTACGCGCCGAAGATCGGGTTCATCCACCGCTTGTTGAGCATCGCTCGGTCGACCATGTTGTCGCACTTCTGAAACAGAAACATTAGCATCGACGACGTAGGCATAAGCCTTATGGTGTGCCTTCAAAAGCAAATATGGGCGCCATTGTTGGCTACCAGGGAACCTTAAACCCCTAGACTACAGACGAGGATCTGGCCAGCCCTGGTCTCAGTACTGCTCATCTGAGGTCATGCGTGGCCTTATTGATGACACGTCCCCTTTATAGCACAGTACGGCCGCAGCGACGGCACAGTACAGCCGTATTGACGATACGGAAAGACCGTACTAAAAACATGGTACAACCCTGTTGACGACATATACCCTAGCGTCATAGGTTACACTTCAGTTCTGCCATAAAGGCGGCACATTACGGTCGTACTGATGGCACGGCAGGTCGTACGGACAGCACAATACCGTCACACTTACATCTTGGTACAGCCAAATGTAGGCGGTACATTTGATCTAGCAGCATGGTACATCCAGACAGGATCAGTGTGCCACTAGCTGAGTACGTCTCGGAACGTACGGACAAGGTACAGGTAGGGGAACGGCACGGCATCTTCCGTTCCGTGCTCTCCTTCATGATGTGTCCGTTCCGTAAAACGGTGGCGGCAGTACGGGACGGAACGGCGCCGTACCGTACTGGCAAGTACAGGCACGGCCATTGGGCACCTTTCTGGCTCAGTTTAATAGGAACACCCGGTATCGTACCCAGACGGCGTCGACCTCCTTGTCCTCGTCGAGCTCGCAGTTCAGCTGATGCTCGAGGTCCGAGAGAAAGACCTCCTCCTTGTGCGCACCCGTGAAGAGTTCGTGGAACAGCGCGTAGTCGTCCTCGCACGTCGCCCACTGCCATATGAGCACCACGCCGCCTACGGCCATCAACGTGAGCAGGAGCGGCGCCGTGAAGTAGCCCGTGATCGGCTTCTTGACGCACTGAAATGAATATTTATGGTGGAGGAAGCAGATAAGTGAGGTCTAAAGTTGGCTAGCAAGCTTCAGCATAAGTGTTAGACGTCCAGTTAGCTCATAAAAGTCTGTTAGCTCAAATGAGGTCTATGAATTTAATCTTAGGCCTATTCCATGGCCCCTATAATGGCATAGACTTTAGCTTGCCTAGGCAAGTTTAGGCCCAAGCGTAGGCTTAAATGAAGCGGATTGCTTACTTTATTAGGCCTAATTCCTAGGCACAATGCAAGCTACTGGTTTAGGGCGTAGGCCACTTTAGACCTAATCTAAGGCCTAGGCCAAAACCTCCGAAAATGAAGGCTATAGGCTGAAATGCATGGTTTTTTACCAGCGAAGCCAGTTCATCCAACTTTAGGCACCTTGGTTAGCTGCATTTGACGTTCTAGTCTTAGATTCTGGGGGTCCTTCTGAGCTTAGTTTGCTTGCTCCGTGTAGATCATGTGCTAGGCTCAACAGCAGTCTTTAGGCTATAAGTTCCTTAAGTTTAAAGTCACATGGTTTGTGCGCACCTCACGAAATCTCAGCAGGCAAAATCCGTCAGGACTAGCCGCCGACTTACATAGGTGATCTCCTCGCCGTCAGACTGTTCGAAGGTGCAGAACTGAGGCACTATGCAAAGCATCGAAGCAAGGATGATGAGCGTCGACGTGAACCACATTAGCGTTAGTTTGTACTGGTACTAAAGCACGGCAAACTTATACGGCCTAACTCAGGGTGAGACGCACCAGTGTGAGGTTGAACATGTCCGCGTCGCACCACCGGTAGTTGAGCGGGTCGCCCTTGAGCAGCGTGTCGTTGAACATCTTGAACGCCGTGGGGAAGATCTTCGTCGAGAGGTCCCAGAACTTCTGGTCTGAAAGCAGTTCAGTTTAGCCCTGCCTGTCAGAACAGCGCTTTATCGAAATAACTCTGCTTAAAATGATTTTACTGCATTATTTTATTACATACTTTTGTTTTCTACATTTTTAGGCGCTGTTTTATTTATTTTTTAATATGTAATTTAAATAATATTTAGTATACTATTTAATTTAATGTCTGAAATATATTTAGTTGACTATGTTTGTTGCCTAACTTTGTGCCTGGCGCATCAAAATTCACGATAGCCCGTTAGTTTGCTCAAAAATTCCCTCCACATGCGTGTCCGTAGAGGTCGCTCAGTCAATTCTGCACAAAATTGTACTCTGTACTGCACTTAGCAGCGATAATTTTAGCGTCGACCGCCGCTAAATGGCTTCATTTCGCTGCCACCGGCGTCGACGTAGTCGCGCCACGAGCTCGGATTAAGTGGTGGTTAAAAAGTTTTGAGGGCGTTTGACGTCACCAGGATAATAGGCTGTTTACGCAGCGTGATTTAAGAAAGCAAAATAATTCAACCTTGATTGAGGCGACAAATTGGAAGACATGGCGGGAAATACGAAAGTAAAGGTTCCGGTATTCTAAAAGCCCAAAATACCCATGCTTTCAAACGATTGTTACGTGCTACAAAAAAAACTCAATCACTATAAGCTAAAGCGCGCGCTGCGCGCCAAAAGTTTCGAGTTTTCGTGCACTTGGCGCTTGATTCGGGAAGCCTTTCCCGGTTGTTTTAACTAAGTAGATTTTAAATGGGACATACCAAACGACAGTCACGGAATAATGTTAGTTTACGTAAACGCATACCGTATTTCCTCTAATAAACCCCCCGGGGGGTCTAATTCGCGATCGATGAATTTCGGGAAATTTTAANCCCCCCCCCGCTGAATACGGCCCGGCACTCATGAGCACGCATGCGCGCACGCATGCGTACTAAGCGGAACCGCATGCAGAAGGGGACGAAGAGGCACCGCATGCAGAAGCATGCATGCGTGCACTCATGCGTGATACCGACATCGCATGCGATTCGTATGCAGGAAAATTTGCATCAGGGTTGTTGAATTTCCACTTTTTTCGCCATTTCCATTTCCATTTCCAAAATCCCTGCCATTTCCATTTCCATTTCCCACTAGCCGAATTTGCCGCCATTTCCGTTTCCATTTCCAAGCCATTCATTTCCAGGGGTAAAAATTTGCTACACGGGACCATGGTTTGGGCGGGATTTCTTTTAGCTCCCGGACTGGGGCCGGAGCTTTGTGGACAGGGAGTTTCGGCCAGCATAACCCGAATGTTCCACGGGGAGAGACGGGTCAGCGAGGATGTCACTAAACTATACATTAGATAAAAATGGCTCGCCGCTAGGCGCCGACCGAGTAAATTTTCACTATGTATATGAAATTCTTGACTAAAATTTCGTTGGTTTCGCCTGCGGCGGGCCAGGTTGACCTTAGCCGGGAAATCGAATTGGGCCGGCCCGGACTGGGGCCATGACCGGGGCCGGGACCCGAATCCCCGGACTCCGGGACCGGGACAGCACAGCCCTGCACGGAGCCTTGCTAAGTGGCCTGACGTGCAAGCCAAATGACATACCAAACCTAGAAAGAAGTATTCCGGATACATGGTCTGCAATGTGGACAGCTTTAGTGTACGGCCCACAATGATAACTTCTGTACGCTTGTGGGATTACGGCCACCTGGCGGTCGGGGCAGATTCGGACATAAGGGGGGGGGGACCCTTTGGTAAAGAAAAATGCGGAAATGAATGGCATTTTTTCTTGCCATTTCCATTTCCATTTCCGGAAATGGAAATTCAACAACCCTGATTTGCATGCCATGTTGCACGCAGTGCATGTTCAAGTTCTCTTCGGTTTTATTCTCCTTCAATACCGACATTATCCTTCGGATTCGGTTTGAATTTCAGATCCCCCTTCACGCAAGCAATTCTCACTGTTCAGGGCCACTCATTTTTATCGACAAAGTTGGCAAACACGCGCATTTTTTCGCGCCCTGAGCTCGGCCAAGTTTTCCTCTCCTCTACTCTCAGCGGCGACGCGCTCATTAATAATGCGGGCGCGTTTCGCACGGGATATAAAAGGTGTCCGGTTACGTCGAACGGAAGTCACACTAGCCGCCCGCGAGCCTTGTGCCCAAGCGAGAAAGCAGCGCGTCGCGGGAAGTGTTTGCAAGTACGTAATTGCGCAGGCGCTAATCTGCGTAGTGAGGGCGACAGCTCGCGGGACAGAAAAAATAACAAAGCCTGTGTAGTAAGCAGAGAGGTAAACACGTGTTTTAGCTGCCGTACGCCACCTACAACCCACAAAATAGCGTTCTGCGTGGCCCCATCTCTTACGGCCGTACCGTGCAATTCTGTGCTATTTTAAGAACGGAACGGGGAATGAGTACGGAACGTCACACGGCACGGCCTCGGAATGTCGCTCTTTGCCGTGTTGTTCCGTTCCCGTCATTTTTGCCATCGTAGTGCAACGGCTCGAAAAATATTAGAGAGAAACGGGACGGCTCTCTCCGACAGGCCTCCCAGATGGAATTGCCCGAAGTGGGCGGGGGAGGCAAATCGACCTCTTGGGGGGGGGGGCTTTATATCAGCTGGTCCAAAAAAAAACTGCAAACGTAATGGAAAATGACGGGGGCGGGGGAGGGAGGGTGCAGTGCAGAAGAAGAATGGATGCAAACCTAGACCTAGAAGAAGGACGCATGCACCAGCTCGTCCACCTGAGACACCCGGCGGGCGTAGGACCTGCACCTGTTGAGCTGCGGGGACTTCGTCCATTTCTTAAGAACTTGAGGTTAGCGTGCCGCGGGCTCGGGTGTCGTGAATTGCAAATTTCTTCTGTGCGCTAGGCGTCATCGCCTTAGGGGATGGACGTCGTTCTGTTCCGTTTCTTTTTTTCGCCGTTTTAGTGCAAACGCTCGAAAAAAACCAGAAACGGAACGGCATAATTTTCTCAGAACGGTAAACCTGCACGGGAACGGAAGACGGTAGGGCGTTCAGTGCCGAAGCATGTAGAAGAAGGAGGGGTAAGACTTCAGTTATCCCCCCCCCCCTGTGGGGACCTAAGCCTAAGCATAGCGAGGAGTGTGTAGAGCCTTGGATGGCATTCCTAAGCTTAAGCGAGGACTGTTTAGACCCATGGATGGTTTTCTTAAGCCTAAGCATAAGCCCTAAGAAACGGCTTAAGCCTAAGCCTCAGCCTAAGCGTTGGTTTAGGCTGCTTAACGTTACTGCATATACTCCACAGGGGGGGGGGAGGATAACTTAAGTACAGCCGAAGGAGGTCTCATCCAACTTAGCAGAAGCCTCATGCAGCTTAGACGTCCGGTGGGCGTAGGACTTTCACCCGTCGATCTACGGGACTTGAACCGTTCCATATGAACTGGACGCCAACGTCAGGGTCTCGTGAACTGCAAATTTCCTCAGCACGCCCAAAATTTTTGAGATCAACAGCTTCGCCGTTACGCGCATGTTCAAGCATTTTCCTAATCATTCTCTAATGATTAGAGGGTGAGGTGCGTGTCTGCGTGGTCAAGCGAAGCTTTGTAGAGACGAGTGACTGTGGCCTAAGTTCCAATGCCCCGCGCGGTCACGCCACTGAATGCACGAACAGCTGGGACACGCACGATTAGACTTCTCACACGCACGAGGTGGAACCAATTTCGGGTTTTCAGGTCATTTTCCGGGCCTATTTCAGATACTCGAAACAGGTTTATTCAGTGCTTTTGTTGCTGCTAGGCGCCCCCAGGGACATATTCTCACTAACCGTGCCGAAATTTTCCACTATTTTTTGCACTACCCATTTGAATAATCTTCCCTAATCCCTTAGCCTACTGACAGCGTAAAACGTAGGAATAAAAGTACTTAGGTAGCCTCCAGAAATTTCGGATTTTACGTTGCTTTTGGTTCATGCTTCAGGACGGATCCAGGTTTTCAGGTTCATTTTATTTAAATCGGTTCAACTGTTCCCATCTCGTCAGCGGCTCACGAGCGCAAACGACTCTCCCATGAGCGCACTTCACTCTCGACTGATTCCGCTTGAATTTCACACGACCTTTAGCCTCAACTGTGCACTGGTTGTAGCGCTGGTCTTTGACCGTGCCGCAGCCATGTTTCCCCTTTAGCGTTTTTCTCTAAGGTAGCTACAGCACGAGAAAAAAAATCGAATCGTAAAGAGACTCATTCCGTTGTCTACCACGTTGGATCAGACCGTCAAACGCCCAGAAGGAATGCCCCTATTTTCCAGTGTCGTAAAGGAAGGGCAAATTAAAGGGGACGTCCCAAATAACAAGCCTTAGCTGTGCTAAAATTCACATTGTAAGTGGCGAATAAAAGCCATTAAGCCGCTTAGGAACTTAATAAGTTTCGAACGCTCCACCCAAACCAGGGGCACGTGGTTACGGCAAAAATCGGCTTCCTTTGCTTTTGGCAATTGGGGAAATCACTGCTTGACTCCGTTTTAGGACCTTATGGCTCGGAGTTTTTTTGTAACGGTGCGCGTCCCAAATTTGAAAATTTAAATTAAATAATAATAAACAATAGGGGGATTTTAATTATTTAAATAAAATATTAGAATAAAAAAATAAAAACCAATAGATTCATATTTCACGCACAAGA
Source organism: Aphelenchus avenae (assembly GCA_020875895.1). Lineage (NCBI taxonomy): Eukaryota > Metazoa > Nematoda > Chromadorea > Rhabditida > Aphelenchidae > Aphelenchus > Aphelenchus avenae. Next base: position 84,454 of record JNEY01000047.1, read on the forward strand.
TGTTGCTTCTTTTTATTTTTTTAAATATTTTATGTTCTTATTTGTTGCAGCCGTTCCGAACTTACTGATGGACATGATGAAGGCGTTCCAGGCGAGCTCCATGCCGCAGAAGAAGAACACCGCCGTCTTGTAGTAGGGCGGGAAGTACCGCGCGCACACGAACATCCTCATCTTCTTCGCTGCGGGCGGCAGTGGCGGTACGGCACAGTGACAGCGAAGGGCACGGCACGTCGCCTGGAAATGTTCCATAGAAGTCTGGTCGCAAGCCTTACAAGGCCTCGAAGACGGCCTCGAAAGCGCGCCGGAAACGAACGCGAAGCAGAAGAAGACCACGGAGACGCGACCGCGACGGCCCACCGAGCTGCCCGACTGTGGTCGGACCACCACGCGGCGGACCGCTGCTGCGGGAAGGCGACCGGGAAGAGCGGGGAAGTGTGCGGGAAATCTCGGCGACGCTCGCCAGGCAAAAATAATCGGCATAAACTCGCGCACTCTCTCGCCTCTGCTCCTAGCGGCGGTTCACAGGAGCGCTCCTAGTAGGGCCTGCTCCTAGAGGTCCACCGCGGAAGGAGCATGAGCGACGAACCCCTGCCGGTCCGCTAGGGACTCACTCCTGTGCGGCGGCGGCGGCTGCGGCGGCTTATTAATGATGGAGGCCGCGCGGCGTGAAAGTTCCACGTCCGCCGCCGAAAGCAGTCATTAGACGCGCGTCGGGAAAAGTTTTCGTCGCAGCTGAGCCGCGGCTAAGCACACTCTCGATGCCGGTGGGGATTGTGGTCGAGGATGGCGAGGATAAGAAAGCGTCGAGTCATCCGAAGCCGCGCCGCGGCGACGACGTCTGAAGATACAAAGCGGCGCGCAAAGCTTGTGACAAAGAACTAAGTGATTGGAAATGGTGGGAAGGCATAAGATGGTTCTTTGAATAAATAGCGACATTGCCTTCGACTGGGGACGTGGGACCAGGACCGTAGCCAGGCTTTCAGAATAAGGGAGGGGGGAGGTCAGGGACAAGGGAGTGGGCCCCTAAAATGGGCCAAAAGGGGGTCAAAATGGCCTCACTAATCACTAAATAACGTTAAAAATGGCATATTTAGGCTATACAAATTAATTAAAAATTTACCAGCTTTCTAAAAAAAATTCTTCGCCAAAGGGTCCCTTTTACCGTTCCAAATTCGGGCCAAATCCGAAGGCGAAAATTAAACACGAAGCGTACCCAAATACAAAATTCCAAAAAAACCGGATGTTTCGAAGCGTCCGAATCCCTGTTGCCGACCACAACCACATACATAAGAGGCCATGCTGTCAAAACATGACTAGACCCCTTATGCAGGCAAAGTAGTGTTCCTGTACGCAGTGAATCCCTACCCGCCCTGCGCATGCAGGTGGGTACTTTTCTTTGAGCAGGGAAGGGATTTTAATTTTATTTTATTTTCCATTATTATTTGTTATTTTCTCTTTATTTGTTTATCTTTTTATTTTCTAAAATTTTAATTATTTGTTATTTATAGAAACCCATGGCGAAACTTTTCGTGCCGCTTAGTCCAATTGGTGTACTCTAGAATGAGACGTGATGGTCATCTAAAGCTTTGGTCCAAATCAGGATTTGTATGAATTTCAGCGAGCGACTTACAGAGAAGTTTCTAACATAACTTTGTTAGTAACTTTAGTAACTTTGTATCCACTCTTCAAGAATTCCACCTGATTCACGCGACAGTGCCCATCTGCCCGCCACTTCCGGTGAGTAAAACACTCGCAAAATACGGCGCCTAACCGCCGCCGACGCCGGCTACAAAGACAAAAGTGCGCGAGAGAAAAGGGCAAAGACGGATTGGTAATGAGGACGCATAAGTGCATTAATAAAGCTATGCGCAATCTCAGAACTTTCAGCTCGACTCCGAAATTGCATTAAGAAAGCGGTAATAACAGGAGCTATTTTGGATAAAAAAATGTGGCCGGAAACAAGTAAAAAACGGTCAAGAATGATTAAAAAGCTAGGCGCCCGTGAGCAAAATACTCAGAGAACTTTCCTTAAATACACCAGAAGTATCATGTTTTTATGCACGTCTGAGGCGTTTTAAAATGGTTAACAAGCACTGTGCGGTGCCCTTAAAAATGGCAATAAATGCTCAATTTTGGAGAAAGAAAAGTTCGCTCTTAAACGGTAATTTTTTAAACACTTATACCAAAAAACTGCCCGGCTTTTTTGGCTACGGATATATCAAAACCTCTGTCAAAAGACGGATTTTTTTTTAGTTTCTCCGCAGTCAAAAACAATGGCTAAGTCCACTATCCATGCACAGTAATGAGAACGGTGGGTTGGGGAGGCGAGAAAGAGAGACGCGGATAATCGCCGTGTGCTAAGCCGCATACGCTGATCCGCGCAAGGAGTTTAATAAGAGCATCGATGCGGCTGGACAACAAACAAAGAGCTTTCGCAATAATGTGCTTACTCGAGAAGGAAGCAACAAAGCAGAAAGCAATGTTGACGGGAGGCAAACCGAAATCTTTAACCAGGACTATTAAAGAGAACTATAGTCTGAACTTAGGCTTTCTGGGCGTAGTAAGCTTTTTGCTTTGTAAGATTTATTTTGGCCCTTGGCCCTATTTTATTACGACCGCTAGGCTAGCTGAGGCTAGGCTTAAGGTGTTCATTAAGGCTTAGGATACAGCTTAGGAAGTGGTCTGGGAGATTTTGAAAACCAAACCGAGAGCGAGATATTCAACATGCACCGAGAGTCTCGGAAAACCAAGATCGAGACTGAGGCTTCCACGAATTTTATTTAAGTTTATACCCGTTAGCGGTAGGGTAGCAACGTTTGTAACTGCTTGCTTGACGTCTACCAGGTAACCTAGCCTTAAGTAAGGCGTCGTCGCAGCGGCGCCAGCTAAATTATGGAAAAATGACATAGCTCCAAAAAATTTTGCTGAGCGGCTCTACCTCTAAATCTAGGCTTAGTGTCGTTCTTTTTACTGAGGCCGCCATTAAGCAACGAGTGTCTCGGAAAAGACCGAGACGGAGGCCGGGTCCCAGGTGAATCTTTCGGAAGTCTGAAATCTAAGGCTTATGGCCGAGGTCAGCTGGAACAAAAATTGACTTTCCCGTAAGTGGTTCTATGTGCCTTTTTTCGAAGATTTTGGTCGCTAGCTTGTCCTATAGTCCTTCGCAATGACCTTTTAGGAACAAAGCAAAACGTTCAGCTTTAGCGTCGTCGACTGACGAAGCCCTTCATCAGGCTTGCGAAGGCCTAAGCGCCGAATGACAAAATGACACTATAATGTCCTGACAGAGTCGTAGCGCTAAAGATTTGAAAGAAAACGTAGGCTTATTCTATACGGAAAGGTAGAAGTTTAACCACATTTTCTGAGGTCTCGGCGCTACCACAAAACTTCTCGAAGAAACGTCTCAGTTGCAGTGAGGAATTCGACCAAAAATTGGTCGATTAAGCAGCGTCCCATTATGCACAGAACGACAAGGGCTATCAATGCGACTGCTGAAAGCGGCGCGCTGATAAGGACTTATCGCTTGCAACCGCCATTCGCCGCTTGTTTACCGACGTCGCTACCGAAATAGGCGCACGCTGGGCAGGGGACGGACCACTGACGCAAGCGGGGCTCGCAAGATCATTAAGGTCGCAGGCGCAGATCAAATGGTCCGTTAAGGAGTCGATCGTGAGGAGGACAACACGCGTTTCGACGCAGGGACAAAGTCCGTGTTTATTGGGTGGAGCGGGCGGAGCGGTGGAGTAAAGCCAGAACCACAAGAAAACAGAAGAGACCGAAAATTTGCATGAGGCAACATTGTGCACACTAGAGGAATCAGTTTTCTTTTGGCTTCGGGATAATATGCAGGAAGGAGAGGGGTCAACGTGACAATTTGGAAGTGTTTTTTCGGGGAGATCTGTATAACTTTTTAAAAATTTTAGCGGAGGACTTGGAATTTTTCCTGTTTTTCGGAAAAATAATAATTTTGAAGATAAAAAATGCAGAAAAGAAGGCATCTCTAAAAGCGGAGTATTTAATGACATTATGAGGCGAAATTATGCTAGCGGAAATCAATTTGCCCCTTACAATTTTTTATAAATCTATTTAGTCACGTGGCTTAAGACAATGAGTGGTCTGGAGTGTGACAAAGTCCCGGATGGCCGGCCTTTAAATGAAAGAACCGAACAGAAACTTAACATAGTTCAGTCGTAGAGAAGTAATTCCAGTAGCCATATTTTGCCGACAACTTCCGAAAAGCCTACGACTTGCCGAGAACGTATGCGCACGGGCATGTCATAAAACGTAAATTCCCAGCAGTCACGCCTAGTGCGTAAAACGGATAATAATTCGGGAGCGAAACCGCTGCGCGCTGGAATCGGTTTACACGCGACACAAGTGGCAGAGGCGACAAACGGGCCGATTAAGGGAATTGTTTGCTCGACGAGCGGGGATCACGGCCGCCGCCGCCGCAATCAGCGCACGGAGGACGCAGCAGTCGACTTTGTCGTCCCAGTCAATGGGTTTCGCGTGAGTCGCGTCGTCAATCGGACAGCGCGTCCCCGGCCGAAGCGTGGGGAAAAAGGAAAGTGAAAAGCGCATACTCCAGGCCGCCGCCGCCGCCGCGTGGATCACCCATTCCAGGACGCGTCACGAAGAGCCAATGCGATGGCCGACTCAAAAAGGCAATCGAAGAGTGCACGCAATGCGTGCTCCAGGCGGTCAGAGAGGGCCACGCAGCCGCAGCGCTGCTTGTTGTCCCCATCGCCGGTCGCTCCCACGTAAAGCCCTATCCGGCCAGGGACCGCGTGGCGACGGATCGCTAGCTCTTCCGGGAAAGCGTTCGAAAAGTCACGTAGTGGCCACTAGCAGAGCTAAAATGAAGCTCCGGGCCTGAAGCTGGACGTTAGCGTGGGCAAAGCTAGATACTACGGTGCAAAAATGTTAAAACTTAATTAATTAATTAGATGTAAACCATGTTTCGAATGTTGCAATAACTCTGTAATCCTCTCTCGGCCAGAGAGCTCGCAGTCGGGACGCAGCTTATTTTCCCCATCGCCGGTCGCCTCCAGTGGCGTAAATTGGGGGGGGGGGGGTCGCGGGTGCGGCGCACCCCCTCGCCGGGCCGAAGGCCCGGCGAGGTAAGGGGGGACCAAGATAAAATAAATTTTCAACGCAGCTTTACCAAGGGAAGCCTAAAAATCTCGTTGGCGGCGCCTGCGGCGGGCCTATTTAGGCTATATAATTGATATTCGAGACTAAAAAACCATTGAGGCCTTGAATTTTCGATGAATTTTATTTTTAAAAAGCCCAAAAACTCAATTTGGCGGCGCCTGCGGCGGGCTATATTGGGTGTAAACACACCAAAATCGGTATTAAAAACCGCTGTGGGGCGAAAAAGGNCCGGCCTTCGGCCGGCGCCGAAAAAATAGGTAAGGGTTCCCCCCTTACCATGGCGCACCCCCCTGACCGTGTCCAATTTACGCCACTCGTCGCCTCACGGAAGCCATATCCGGCCTGGGACCGTGTGGCGACGTATCGGCAGCTCTTCCAGAAAAGTTTCCGGAAAGCCACCTAATGCCGACGGTACGGCAGTACGATTCGGCACGAACATATGTCGGTGCGGTTGGCGATCTTTACTACCATCGCCTCTCGAGAAAGTCTTAGGCGGCGGCGCATGTTTAATTCGGAGCTCTTCTTAAGAAACGTTTAAAAAAGTTAGGCAAACACGCGCACAAACCATTTAAAATGATCTTTTTAAACTCGCAGCACTTCTTAAAGGATCGCGACGATCGACGGTGGTTCCGTCACAAAACGGAAGCCACCCGCATCCACCCCCACTCCATTCGTGTGACATTAATGGATCGCGAAACACATCGTTCCCGCGCGACTGCGGAATTAATGAACCACTCGGTGATTCAGGCTCGCCGCAAGACCGGAAGTTTACGACTGTTTTTGTGAGCACTAGATACGTTTCGTTTGAGCGGCATAAGGACATCATGGTCCGAGGGCAATAGTACCATAACAAGGGTGCCGAAGTTGTTTTCATGAACTTCATAGATGATCAGAAAACAGCAGTGGACGACAGGTTGAACCATGCGAAAGGTTAAACTTATGCCGTGTTTATGCTGTGTCGGGTTTTTGCGTAAAAAGAACGGCATTTTTGGCTCAGCACCAGGGATGCGGGATGAAATTTGGTTGACCGAGACCGAGACCGGGACCGAGACTAGACTCATGACCGAGACCGAGACTTGAAATATTTTCGGCCCAAAATCGCCCCACCGCGGTCGAAAATGTAAAAAGTTCGGCTAATATTGGCCCGCCGCAGGCGACACCAACGAAATTCTGGATGAAATTTAGAGAAATATAGTGAAAATTTCGTGGGTCGGCGCCTAGCGGCGGGCCATTTTGGCCTCTTTTATTTCTCATGACCGAGACCGAGACCACCGGATTTTCCTCGTGACCGAGACCGAGGCCAGACCCCCCCCCCGAGAGTCTCGGTTTTCGAGACCGAGACCCGCATCCCTGCTCAGCACGGCATAACTCATGCCATGTCTAGCTTAGTAACCCCACAGAGTGGGTTTTATCAGCCAGCGGCTTTGAAATTAGTCCCTGGCATGCTGAACTGGCCAATTCAGTGTATTAGTGAACCGAACTGCACTGAACAAGGGACGGTTCAAAGTTCATTTCATTTCATCGAGTTTTGATCCAGTTATACGCGTGTGCTTCCAGCATCCAGCTGGAGGTTTTCAAATTCAAGAGAACGAGAGTCCGAATAACAACCGAGATCGAGACCACCAGAATGTACCGAGACTCTCGGTTTCCCGAGAACGAGACCGAGGCTCGGCCCAGCCCTAATCTGCAGTTGTGTTTATGCGACCTGCGTACCCGTTGTTGCGGCTAGCCGGCCACCTTGTACTTGCGCACAGTGTACTTCCATTGATTTTTAGACCCTGGTATTAGTGATCACCGTATGATTTACTGTCCTTTAACTTAGGTTTATCGCACACAATACCGAAAAAATTACTACACCGGCGGAACGGTATCCGACGGCGTTCCTGGGCCGTTGATCAAGGCCTGAAACGCCCTGCTTCAAGCGAGCTGTATAAGCCCGTGGCGTACCTAAGCCTAAGCTTAAGAGAGAGAATTAGGCCTATATCCTAACAGTCAGTCATGACTGAAAAACGTTTCTCTAATTAACTTAGAAAAAATTAAATCGTTTTACAGTGTCTAGATATTAAGGTATTACTCACATGAATGATGTCCTCAGGGGTGTAGCTAGTTGGGAGCAATTTTGGCCCATTTACCCCTCTTGACCCCCTCCTCCATGTCGGCCATGCCCCCCCCCCCCCGAAATATTGGGCTAGCTACGCCCTGGATGCCCTCACACGTAATACTCTCATCAGTGCATACCTAACGACGCTCCGTAAACCACGCACATATGATGCTGTACCGGTTTTTCTTCATTTGCATAAGGTCACGTTAGAGCACTTTAGTTGTCAACAAGAGCACCGTCCCGTTTTATGGCCCCCGTTAAGCACCGCTTTTAAAGGAGAAGGTAACGCTCTCTTCATGAAGCGATACACGGCTCGAAGACCCTTCCAGATTGTTTGCGCAGTGACGCAAGTCTTTCCCAAGAAAGGTGTTTCCGCAAGCCGCCACAGCAGAATCGGGTCGAGTGCTTTGGCCCTTATCGCGATAGTGGTGTACCTCTTGCGGCCGAGAACGTCGCTGTTATCGATCAAAAGCCGACGTTGTCTTGTTTGAAGGCTCTTACAAAAGCCGTTGTGTCAAATGTTCGACGTGGAGTAGCGGCTTGAATTGTTAGTCTTAGATTCTTTCGTGGATTTATGCGACTTTGGTGGACGTGTAGGGAACAGGAAGCAAGTTTGCCCGGCTCGAAGCTTTTGGCCCCTAAATTAGGAATAGTAGGTGGCCAGTTCAGCTGAGCTCTTGTCGGGGTAGAGGCTTCCACTTGCGGCCGGGAACGTCGTAGCTGTTAACGATCATAAGCCGACGTTGTCCTTGTTTGAAGGCTCTTACAAAAGCCATTGTGTCGAACGTTTGCGAAAACTCGACGAGGAAGTAGCGGCTCGAATTCTTAACTGTTCATTTCGGAAGTGGGTTTATGCGGCTTAGGGTGGACGTGTGGGGAAAAGGAAGCAAGTTTCCCCGGCCCGAAGCTTTTCTGCTATACGTGATCCTTTTGGTTCTAATATAAGACGAGCTCTAATAGAAGACGAGCCCTAATAGAAGACGAGCGCCAAAAATTTCAAAGGTGACTTGTCAGAGAGGCATGTTTAGAATACGTTTTAGGCCATAACTATTATCCTTTCGTGGGTGTATGCTGTCTTGGAGGCTTTAAAGCAAAAAAGGGCGTAATGCCCTACAGCTTGTAGCTCCTCTGCTATACGTGATCCATCTAAAGTCAGGGCCATAGGTGGCTAGTTTGAGCGCTTGTCGCGGCAGAGGCATACCACTTGCGGCTGGGAACGTCACTGTTGTCGATCAAAAGCTAGGACCGTTTTCGATTCAAAGCTCTTTCAGAAGCCATTGTGTCGAACGCTTGCGAAAACTTGACGTGTACAAGTGGCTTAAATTCTTAGCTTTTGATTCTTTTATGGGTTTGTGCGCTCTTGGGCGACGTACCGCTAAAAGCAAGCCTAAGATAGTCCGTAACGTCCCAAACTTCGCAACGTTTGTGCCGTTGAAGCTTTTCCATTCGCGAAAAGCGTTTAACATGTGCCACCATGTGAGGCCGATTCCGCATCACGGAAATGAAGTTCCAGCCGTTTATGACGGCTCCAAACCCTTCCGTACATTTTATTGCAAACGCCCTGCAAGCTTGATCACGTGCGCAATGAGAGTCCTGCGCTTTCCTAAAAGTCCGCGAACAGTCTGGTCCGGTGTTTAGAGCGGGTGGGAAAATTGTAAAATCCTAAAAAGAGCTCCGTTAGGTCAAGAACCTACTATGAACCCGTTGATATTTGCCCGTGTCATCGAAGACATGGTGGAAATGTCGAAATCACAATGATAATTTCTAGGAAGATGGTTCATTCGACGCCGATTTCGGAGCGCCGCACCATCAATCCGCACAACACGTTCCTGTGCATGTGCACCAGGTTTAGAACGAAGGTAAGCCACATTTCACGCAAAGTAAAGATCGGCAACCGGCACACCCATACCACACAGTACGGTACGATAGGAGTATGGGCCGTACTAGCGCTAAATAACGAGAAAACTGGAGCCGTACCGAACTCCGTTCCGACTGATCCCACCCGTACCGTAAGCCGTGCCGTCCCGACCCACTCGAACCGTACTCCGTACCGGTAGTACGGACGTACCACGTGTACGGAGGCTGCACCAGGAGGCGTCCAGGCTCGCGGCCGGACTGGGTTGGACCGAGCGTACTGAAGCCATTTGACACTCCCGAGGGAAGTACCTTTAGCGCTGCATTCCTACATGGGACTTTCAGGAACATTCCCAGCTCATCGGCATCGTCAGCTTCTCCGTCTTCATCTGCCTCTGCGTCGTGTCCTTCGTCGTGTTCCAGGCCATCTCTATCGTGTACATTATCGCGGGAATCGTCATCTATGCGTTCCTCATGGAGTCGCTCTTCCGGGTCCCGAAGAAGCTCGCCATTCTTGCCTACTTGATCTTCGAAGTAAGATCGGTATCAACGTTAGTGATGTCGTAGCATTATGAAGGAGGGCTTCTCAAGATATTTGCCACGCCGGGTTCCCATAAAGCTTACGGAACAGCAACAAGGACATAACGAAATTTACAAATTGCGAGTAGCATGCTGTACTGTGCGGCCTAGCGTACTAAGCGCTACCGCATGCCAGCGGTACAGTGCCGGAACATTTGCATGCATCATAAGCGTACTAAGCGCTTTCGCATGCAGCAATTTTACTCCAGTACAACGGCTGAATTCCTCGATGACGCGCATGCAGCCATGCGTACCCTGCAGAGCTGTCAGCCTAGGCCTAAGTCTAAACAAGGGGCTGTAGACCCGCGATTGGTGTTCCTGAGCCGAAGCCTAAGCCCTAACGAACGGCCTAAGCGTGGACGGTGGCTGGGTAAATTATTTATGTACTCCAGGGGTAACTGAATCACAGCCCTTTTGCTGAGTCCAGCAGACGTACATTCTCCTACGCCCGAATGCCTAGAGTTCCTTATCGAAAAACAAGAAGTTAGAGGTTCAAAGTGTCATTGCACTTGTGCACCGGAGTCGTTTAAACGAATCGGAGTCGGCTCACTTGCCCATCTCAGACAAAAAAAAACACCGTTTAGGCGCTCCAAGTCGGCTTCTACATCGCGATGATCGTCTACACTCTGATTCCGCTGGTCTTCGACATGGAACCGGAGGTGTGCAACAACCCTACAAAGGGAGAGCCAAAGCCAACGTGCTCGACGCCGAAGGACTGGAGAGGTACGCAGAGCACTATTCGAATTGAGATCATCAATCTTTGCTTTGCTAAAAAATTGCTATTGCTTTCATTCAATGCCTATTCCTCTACGATTTTCACCAGATTTCGACGACGTTCCAATTTATTTGTAGCCCACGTTCAAACCTATGGCATTTTTCTAATTTCCAGTTAATTTGTGTTCTAACTGATACATAAAATTTATTTATTTTTTAAAATTTATTCCTAAGAAATTTCTACTTCTACCAATTGTAAAGTGTTTTTCTAGTTTTACGCCGAAAGGCCTATATCTGAAACCTGCAGAGAATTAGTCCGCTAAGTTCCGGTCCTGCCGGGATTCTTGACTTATGGTGCACGATCCTTACGTTTTCGCACTTTAGCGACACTTGCTGAGTGCCTTGTCTTCCTTCTTCTCTTGGCGTTCGCAAAGACCTACTTCGTCAAGGTGTTCACGAAGTACTACAAGTATCTGATGTGGCAGGAGCAGCACGCGAACGAGCTGCGAGCGCAGTACGTCAACGGAAGGTACGGTTTGTTTTTTTCGCGCCAACACCGCGCCAATTAGAAAAGGGAAAGGACATTCGAAATTCGGCGCTATAGTATTAGTCTCGCTAAAATTGCGAACATTGTCCGAGCTCTAGGTAAGTTTGATCTGTCTCAAAAATGATTTTTCCCAAAAGTTTGACTGTTTCCTTTCCTGGCATGCTTACAAAAGTACAACTCTACAGTCTAAGCTTAAATGTGAACCCTTAGGCTGAAATCCGTGGGTTCGCATAAGTTTGATGCGACCGCCTAAGGATGAGGCCGCCTGCCTAAGCCTAAGTCTAAGCTCAAATGAGCAAAGCTTAGGCTGTGATTCTCGGGCATGCCTAAGCCGTTACGCTTAGTCCGGGTCTCCGTCGGCACTTAGACTCGGCACTTCAGAGACGTACCGTTTCAGAGGCGTCCACATCAACGTCGACGACCACAACATATTCCCGCCACCGCCCACGTGGGACGAGGCCACTCGTGACCCATCGTACGGGTACGCGCTGAACCTCGGAGTGAATCGTACGTTTGTCATTAGTAAATGCCTATGTCCCAATGCTCTCACTGAGCCCAAACCTATCTGAAACCAGGCTCGTTACAACAGAATCAGTACTGTGGACGCCGCCGCTATGGTGTGGGTACGCACGGGGCGAGCTCGCCACACGCCCCTACTATACTCCGTGCCTTACTGACCCTGTCGGTGCCGTACTCCGTGCCACACCGACCCTCCTCGTACCGTACTGTCGTATGAGCCAGTGTCCGTTTACACTGAATACGGCACGGAACGGCACGGTACGGCATTTCATGACGCCGTACCAAGCCCCGTGCCGTACTGACCCCACCCATTCTGTATCGCCGTGCCGCTAATACGGCAAAACGGTTGGGTACGCAGTACGGCACGGTACGGCACGCCATTTCTACAGGTCCCTACCCCACAGCACAGCATTCAGCCGGTTTTATTTCGGGCCACCTGCAACGAATCATCCAGCGTTTTTTTCGCAATTTCGAACATATATTCCGCACTCATTTGCCCGGTTTCGGCGAGTTATTTTTAGTAACTATGCATTTCAGCCACCTCTCTGCCTACGCTGCCGTCCTACAGTGAAGCGATGACCACCGAGAAGCCACCACCATCGGACGCCACCGGAAGCGCCGAGCCGCAGACGTGTCCGCAAGAGAATCACCCGGGTAGTCCTTCGGAAACACCTACCATTGTGCATAGTCAGCCGGGTAATGTTGTATCAAAATAAAGCAATGTAAATGCAATTAGCGGCTGCACACTTTTGCTATGCAGGACAGGCCGATTTGCGAGGTTGCATTGTGACATTATAATTAATCCCGGCTCTGAGCTTCGTACCTGGCTGAGGCCCCGGCCGAATCTTGACCCGTCGACCTGAGGCGCGGACAGGCCACAGGTCTGTGAAAAGGTGCCTAATACTACCTGGTAGACACTTTGATGCGCATACGGCGAGTAGCTCGATAACGTGGGACTTCACAAAGGCAGCATCAAGCGAAGATTTGTAGAATGTGGGCCCTTTCTGGGACGAGACATTGGTAGAAAGCATCCAAAACTTTGTTCAGTTTTTGCACGAAAACGCCGTGTTTTTTTGCATGGTGACGGGCCTCTCGGGGCCTCTGCAATGAGGCCCGGTCTCGGTTTCCTAGGATGGGCTGGACCTGGCCTCTAACCGTAACGACCTTAACCCGTTAGCCCATGTCTGAGTCAGACGCATGTTTTTTAAGACGTTGGTCATTGGGCTACTAGTTGTTTGGGTCCCGGTCTTTTGGGTCCCAGAAAAAATTAGCAAGTTGGGGTTTTATTTGTATCTAAGTCTGAGCTTAAGCCTGAAAACGTGCAACCAACATATTACTGGGCCTAAACCTAAGCTAGGGCGATGGCATGGTAACGTGTCCTAAACTGCTGGGGCATTTTGTTACCGGGAACCAAAAGACCGGGACCCAAACAAGGGGACCCAAAAGACCGGGACTAAAATAACCGGACCCAAAAGACCTCTCGAAATTTTAGCCGGGACCCAAAAGACCGGGACCCAAACAACGGGACCCAAACAAGGGGTTACCGGTCATTGCTATGAAATTTCTCCTCTTTTTGCCTGCGCAGTCGTTGTAAACACCTCTTGGGACTAAGAGCCATCTCCGCAGTTCGTTAAACGGGTTTTCTTACAGGCACAGGCGAGTTCGTCTGAACACTTCATTTATGCGGCTCCCCGGCTATTGCTACTTTCGGCTCTCATTATGCTATCATGTCACTGCGTATCCCTTCGCTTTTGACATTGATTTGCACCTTTCGGGCGCCCGCTCGTCCGTAGTTTTTTTCGTAGGTGTTATTAAACCAGTTTTTCTCTGATTTCTTCGGCTTTACGAAACCCAAAATTCCCAAGCCTCGAGCGATACGCACGCGCCCGAGAATTAGCTGCGTAGACTAGCGACAAAACGCCATGCGCTAACGCCAAGCGTAGCTCTGCGGCCGTCGTCGGAGAGCACAAGAATGTGCAGAGAGCGCTCTCGAGGAGGAGAGGCCAGATGAAATCTTCTGCGAAGAGAGAGAGGTCTCGGCGGCTGCTTCGTTGTCCTCGTCCGCCAGCGGCTTAAGAGCGCATGGAGAGCGCTCTCGAGGAGGTCAAGCGAGAGCAAAGTTTCTGGAGAGAGAGGGAGCTCTCAGCGCCCGCAGAGAGCGCTCTCAAGCGTGAGAGCCGAGACGAAAGTTCCTGCTGAGAGAGCCAAAGAGAGAGAGGGCTCTCTACGCACTCGTATCCTCCACAGTGGCCGCCGCATCGCATTCGCAGCGCGTCGCGGTCACTGCGCTCCTCCGTCGACGACGCGTCGCGGTCCATTCGGAACGCGTAGGATCACCCGTCATCGAATGCACGCATCGATTTCCTGGGCGTCCGTCGGTCGGGCGTCGTCCATCAGCGCGGAATCACCCGCGTCTGACGCATACGGCGCTAGCCGACGGTTTAGTCATGCAAGCTGCGCGTGACGCGCCCCCAAAGCAGCGTCCAGTTTCATTGTTTAGCTTCGGCTAGTGGTGCGCGTGCAGCTTTTGCACACGGTCCATAATTTATTGATCACTCGCCGTTTTGGATTGGATTTCCTTGGCGTTCTTGACTCTTACGGGAAGGCCTAAAATTATGCAATTATCGTCCAGTCTCGCCCTTTAAGATTGAAAATACTATCGGAAAATATGCTTTATAGAGTACATGTAGCGCCTTAAAATTAATAATGGGAAACTTTCTAGTTTTCGCTTTGAGTTCGGAGTTTTTTCATTAAATAATGCGCCGTTCATTTTCACTTCGTTGTTATTTTTGGGAGCACACTTTGACAAAGTTAAGCTGCCTTTTGACCGAATTCCAGCATTTTGTGGTTAAAGTCTTACGCGTGAATTAGGTAGTCCTAGTGGACTAGTTTTAGCATAGCAGGCGACTGACCGGTAACTTCAACGCCAAACATTGGCCGTCTCGAAGCTGAGGTTAGCCGAAGGGAGGATTTTCGGTTCTCGTCTTTAACCGAGAAGCTCGTGTCTTGTATGAGTATTGCGATCGGAGAGCTTGTGTGTAGGCTTGTGGAACTGATAAAGCTAAACAAGGCCCTTTAACCTTTAGCCGTATGCGCTTCAGCTTAGTGCAAACTGCTTTTATTTCACATTTTGTATCGCTTTATACGCGTGCATTCTTGTCGCGTCTTATATGAGCTTTTCTTGCGATTTATTTTCTGTCTGTTAGAGGTCGAAACCACCCACTTTAGCCAGCGCTACGCCCTAGTCGACACCGACCGACGACGACGATGAACAACGGAACGATGTCGCGCCTGCCGAACAAGCGTCAGACCCTGGACGAGGCGTACGCGCCGCCGGCCAACTTCCTCGAGATCGAGGTTGTGAACCCGATCACGCACGGCGTCGGCAAGAACCGCTACACGGACTACGAGGTCCGGCTCAGGGTACGCAACCATTTGAGCTTCAGTCACCACTCAACATTCCCAACGCGTGCCGGAACATTTGGCCTAAGAAAGGCCACGAAGAGCAGCCCAGTTTGAGGGTTTAAGGTCAAATTTGGCCATCAGATGTTAGCATACGCCGAACTTAAGGCGCGTAGGAAGTCTGACTTAGTGGAAGTGGTGACGTCTGAGGCAAGTTTGGGCCGAACTTATGCTTCAAAGGTCCCCTGCTTAGGCTGGATGTATGCTTGAGTGGTCCACTAGCTTTGGACAAAATCAAACGAAAGTAGGTAAATCATGGGCCTATTTATACCCGAACTTTACCCACATATCAGGACCAGCTTGGACCGGAGTTAACCGCTTTAATCTCCTTGCAGCCACACATGATCGGACGCTTTAACCCTAAAGTGGACTACCATTGCAGCTTAGAATGTCTGCTTAACAAAACCAGGTTGCTTACACGGTGCATCATTTAAGCAAGTACACATCATTTAAGCCCCCGATGACCCAGGCTATTGCATCTGTTCGATCGCAACCGGGTTTCCTGTGATGGGACGCACTTACACAGATTTGGCCCAGACTAACACCACCGCAGGACCACTCACAGGCGTACACTTTTGATCGGAATGAAGCACCACCTATGCAGCTTTAGGTCACACACTTAGACTCGAAGTATAGGGGGAGGGGCTATGGGACCATACATCGTGGACCACACTGGGTATCATTTAGGCTAGCTTAGGCCGACGACCTTAGGCCTATGTACCTGTCCCAGCAACCTGAGCCTGACGGCGCTCCCTTAAGACCAACCTAAGCCGAACCAAAGCCATGCTTTGCCGACCAGAGGCCAGACTAGAGTGTTTAGGTACCTTTAAACGACAACGGAATGTCTAGGCCTTCCGTTCCGGATTACCAGCACTTAACCGCATACTTTAGACCAATCTGCCCGTCTTCAAGCACAAGGAGTCGAGCGTGCGCCGCCGATACTCGGACTTCGAGTGGCTCCGCAACGAGCTCGAGAGGGACAGCAAGGCAAGTTTCTCACAAGCATGAACATGTCTTACTGAGCGCTGGTTTAGATCATCGTTCCGCCGCTGCCGGGCAAGGCGCTGAAGCGCCAGATGCCGTTCCGCTCTGACGACGGCATCTTCGAGGAGGGCTTCATCGAGGAGAGGCGAAAGGGACTCGAGCAGTTCCTCAACAAGTACGTCCTCACTTCAGCTACTATTCCCAGAGCGTGCACATCGAGGACTAGTCTAGCACAGTATTGGAACAGTGGTAGTCAGTGTGCCACCGAGCGTAGCAAGGCGGGTCTGAGCGCGCAGAATAGGGCGACTGTCAGCACCAGTACAGCGTATGGTGTGAGTGTGGTACAGAGTTACGAGTGATACGTGTTAAGTGTGGAACGGCACAGAACACTGAGAGGCGGGACATCAGAGAGTGTGGTTCGTCCTATGGTAGCGAGTGTGGAAAGACTGGTATGGAGTGAGACATGTACCCTGCGTGGTCAATAATATAGAACGGTGTGTCTGGTCGGCACAGAATAGCACGTGTCAGCACCGGCACAGCATGTGTGCTATGATGATACGCCGAGATATGGAACAGAAGGGTTAATGCGGCAGGATGTCTAGTAGAGAGCGAGCGCCAGAACGAGTCCGATAGCGATGTGCCAGTAAAGTTCGAGTACGGTACAGGATGTCAGTACGATATGGGACGCAGACGAACGATGCCTCAAGGAAACGGCGAGCGGTACGGCACATAATATGGTATCTTTAGTTACCGTACGGCACAGTAGGAGAAGTATACGAAGTGAGGAACAGACTACGGTACGGAACCGGCCACTATGCGGGACAGTGACTTCCAAGAACCCATGTGGCACATGAGATCAGTACGGCACTTAATGGTGGTGCCGGGACGGCACGGTGTGCGGTACGGCACATGCTCTTCTATGACTACTAGGTAAAAATACGGCGCAGAGAATGTGGTACGGAAGGGGCTAGTGTCCCGGACAGTGACTGCCACGGGCACAGGCTATGTCATACCTGGAACAGTACGGCACAGTAGGAGAAGGTTAAATAGGTTTTGTAACAGCAAGGCGCAGTGGGAGAAGGATATGTAGTGCGGAACAGATTGCAGAACAGAACGGTTCAGTGCGCGGCGGATGGTATACATGTACAGTACGGCACAGTGGGGATTGGAATAATACGGCACTGTATGGGAAAGATGAGCCTTGACTAAAACAGTACAGCACAGTGGGAAAGGATACGAGTGCGGAACAGGCTAGGGTACAGAACGGGCAATGTACGGAACACTGACGTCCTAAAGCTTTGCTGCGCTCGTAAAATGTGCTCATTCTTCCAACTTTAGAGTGGCCGGCCATCCGCTCGCGCAGAACGAGAAGTCGCTGCACATTTTCTTGCAGCAGAACGAGATCGACAAGAACTACGTGCCGGGCCGCATCCGCACCGTCTAGGCCTCGCGGGCGCTCCGCTTCGTCTCCGATCATCTCGTCTTCGCTTCCGGTTCCCCGGCCCGTCCCCTTTCGTCACTATGTGGCCCTTGCCAAAATGTTCCCCTCCCACTCCTCGAATGAGATCATAATGGACTTTCCGGACCCGAGAATCGCCCTTATTGCAGTTACGGTTAATTGTGTATTTAGTGTGCGCGTGTGGCTCACACCGTCTGAGCTTCGAGGACTCCTATAAAGTTTTACGTTGCGTTCTCGCTGTACCTGCAATGTACCTTACTTAGAGGCTTGAGGCTTTTTGTACCTAGGTACTAAATCGCCTCAGATCTAGGCAGAGCTTAAGCATCTAGTCTAGTCTATGGCCTAGTAAGGTCGAATGGGTCGGGTCACTTTAGGCCAGCGTCAAGTAGGTTTTAGACCAATCTAGAACCACATTTAGGCCCGTTTTTAACCATTGCCGATAAAAAGAACGTTTTTTCTTCTGCTTTTTTCTGCTCAATACTTTTATGTTAAAAAAGAGACAATTTAAGCCTTTTAGGGCAAGCTTATTGATGCGTATTCGGCCGGACATTTGACTGGAATGGAGCTTAGTCGAATGTGCTTGAGGACAACGAGACAATACCAGCGTTGGCCGCTTTAGACCATTTTGAGAAAGAAGAGGTTTTCGGAATTTGTTTTAAACTACGTGGAGTTTAAAACAAACAAACCATGTCAGTTCATGCATCGATGTCCTCCATTTGATGTCGATAGCTAAAAGCGTTTTTTGGCCAAACCAGGTTATATTTGCCGTACATAAGCCGCATGTGTCATTATAAGCCCACAGGGGCATAGTGATCCCATCATTTTGCTTCGGTTACAAACAGCACGCACTACACCGTAAGGCTGTGAAGAACGGAACGTGAACCCAAGTGGGTAGAACGGTCGACGGGAGAGCAAGATGTAAGAGACTTTGGTAAACTGAGCCTCATGGCCATTTGAACAGTTTCTTCCACATTGTCTTGTCCTGACCCTTTGTCACATAGTTCAAACTGTATGCTCTTTGCACAGTTTTTTTTGAAGAACTTCGACATTTTTTTCTTAGAAATTCAGGCGTGTCGACTTTAATGAATGCGTCAACGGGCGGCAACCACTAAAAATCCGCGCCTTGCTAATTTGCACCACCTTGCGGCAGTGCGTTCCAAAATTTGGTTTAAGCCACAGGCCGAAGCCCGAGCTAGACCTGTTAAGTACCTCAAATTCGGGTATTTAAACCGAAGAAGGCAGCTCGTTCTCGGGCCATCTGGTGTCCAAGGCCTGGCTTGCGGGTGGGGTGCGCAAACGGTGGAAACGCACGAGAAGACGCAGAAGACGCAGTCTTTTCCATCACAAAGCGTCTTGCGCACTGTCTCTCATGTGCGACTCTCAGCAGCAGTGCGTCCATCTCTCGCGTCTCTTCTAGCGGAGCGCATCCGTCGTCCGCCGCCCGGTTGAGACCCAAAGCATGTGCGTTTGATCTCCCAGCCGATTAGGCAGCAGTTAGTGAAATCACTTCGTGAAATTCGTGAGAAACGCATTTTCCAATCACTCAGTGAAAGTCCATTTTTGATCAAGTCGTGAAACCAGCTCATGAAAAATTACCGAAGTCATCGTTATTTCGTTCGCCTCCGGGAAAACTGACAACTAGTCCTTATTGAAGCATTTTCGGCCGGTCACTTAAGTTTGAACTTGGGCATTTCGAGGACATTTGAGGCGGTCGCGATTGCGCCGGCGTTGGGATACAGCAGCCCTCATCCTGTGAGGCTAGAGGAGGGGACGCTTTGGCTAATTTTAAGTCCTACAATGCGCTAAAGTTCAGATCGCGTTGGCCTTTTCTCTTCTATGTCTAGCCTAACACTTGTCATGACCAGAACAGAACGGTTCGAGTTGAACGGGACATATGAGAAGAGAGCGAGAAAACATACTAGCAACATAAAGGAATAGGAGCCGGAAGAAGCTTTCGGAGCAAGTCTCAGAGCTAACTACACAAAGCACTACTTTATACAAATCGCCGCTGGACGGTTCCTAGCGACGCAGAGTTCCAGTTTTCGGTCCTGCGCCGGCAGGAGCCAGGGCGCTTGCGAGAGCACTTCGAAGACTTCACAGTCCTTCAACGCCCGTTGACCGTCCCATCCGCCGATGACGACGAGGAACGTGTCGTTCTCAACGAGGACTGCGGCGTGGTTCTCGCGCGGAATCGCCAGTTTCACGTCCGAAAGCACCTGAAGCACTGGGATATAGAGCCAGTCAGTGGCCGTGCTGTAGTCCGTAGTTAGCGTGCTGCGTACAAGAGATAATGCGGTCACTCCCCGTAGCGTACTCTGTACCGTACTGACTCCCTCCGTACCGTACTCCGTGCCGTCCTAACTCCTACGAAGTAAGGCCGTACCGCAGAGAGCCAAAAAACGCCGTTCCGCGAGTAAGATACGGCACGACATGAATTACTGCATGGCAAAGCTGTACTAGGGTTCGACTGTCGTACCGTATTCCGTACCGTACCGTATTCTACGGTACGGAGTACGGTACGGGGGTCCCGTCCAGTACGGCACGATTTTCTGGAAAACATGCACTAGTACGGCAGTACGGTATGGCCTAGTACGGGCCGTACCGTATTCCGTACCGTACTGTACGGTACGGAGTACGGTACGGGGGTCCCGTCCAGTACGGCACGATTTTCTGGAAAACATGCACTAGTACGGCAGTACGGTATGGCCTAGTACGGGCCGTACCGTATTCCGTACCGTACTGTACGGTACGGAGTACGGTACGGGGGGGGGGGGGTCAGTACGGTACGGAGTGCGGTACTGGGGGGGGGGTAAAGTCGAACCCTAAGATGTACCATACCCCGTGCCGTATCGACTCCTCCGTACCGTACTGTCCTACCTTAAATACCGCAACACAGCACGGAGTACGGCAAGATACGGCGCAGCACTTCTACTGCGTACCCTTTCTACAGTACGGCAGACGGTACGACGCGGTTCAGTACGGGATACGTACTCCGTCCCGTATTGGTCAGTACGGAATACGTAGCGACGTCGTTCTCAGGCTGAATCGTCTCCTTACGCGGTCCTTAGTTGCGGCCGTAGCGTGTTCTACGGAACGGAGTACGGTACAGAGAGGGAGGGATCAGTACTCCAGGGGAGTGTCGC
Organism: Aphelenchus avenae; assembly: GCA_020875895.1. Lineage (NCBI taxonomy): Eukaryota > Metazoa > Nematoda > Chromadorea > Rhabditida > Aphelenchidae > Aphelenchus > Aphelenchus avenae. The sequence goes on from JNEY01000047.1 coordinate 104,970, forward strand.
CTTGTGCTGGCTCACAGCCTTGGGCCACGCATTCGGCCTTAGTTGCAGCCATATCCGTACCTCCGACCGCTCTTCGTCGAGGTTGAAGCGAGTGATAGTCGCGACGACGCTAATGCCGTTGAAGCCGCCGCAGAGAAAGATGTTGGAGCCGACATGCGTAGCGGTGTGACCTTCGATAGCGTAGGGCAGCACGCCGCGGACGGAGCACTCTTCACGTGGAACAACGTACTAAAGGCTATATATTATTGAGGAACGGGTGGACCCGTCCTATACTGGTTCCCTTATGCTTAGCTCAGGTTACGCTTAGATTTCAGAGCTTAAGCTCAGGCTCATGTGCATCTTGGAAGAGGTTTAGGCCTAGGCTAAGTTGGACTCTTCGGCTTAAACTTAGGTTTAGCCTTCGTTGTATGGACTTAAAGTTAGGCTTAGATGCTTCGTCTAAGCGTAGGCTCATCCTTCGATGCTGAGCATGTCGTGTAGGTTTAGGCCTAGCTTTAGTCTGTTAGACTCAGGCTTCAACTTAGGCTTAGCCATCGCTGTTTGAACTCACGGATAGGCTAAAATGCTTCGGCTTCTCGCAGTTGCTTAGACTTAAGCAAAATTGCATAGGCTTAGGCTCAATGTAGGCTAGGTTTATCTTTCGGCCCGTTTTAAAGCTTCGAATTTTCGAGTTTAAGCTTAGGCTCCTTCTTCCATACAATGCTTCGGCTTATCGCTTAAGCACAATTGCCTCGGCTTAGGCTCGACGTAGGGTAGGGTTACGTTTAGGCTCTGTTTTATGCTTCGCTGCTTATGTGCCTAGTATTTGGCTCTTATGCTGACAGGGTCAGCCGAGCTGGAATAGGATACTACCTCAAAGATCGCACTCGTCGTCCTCGCTTGATCCCAGCCGCCAAAGAGCAGCACCGAACCATCTCGGAGGCCCGGGACTGCGGCGGAGTTCTTTAGGCAAGAGAGCAGCGGCCGCAGCGATCTATGAAGATATATCAGCGAGACTTGGTCCAGGCACTCTCGTCCGTTGTAGCCGCCCGCGAGGAACCTTTCGCCGGTCTAAACCGGAAAGGATGTTGTTTTGCAAATATATCGTCCGACTATGACCGGTGTCTTCCCCATTTTCCTTGAAAACAACAGAAAAAAGCGTCGTTAAAACTACAAAAGTCCAAAAATTTCGTGAATTTTCGATATAACCCGGAAAAGTGAGCGTTAAAATTTAAAAAAAATAAACACCTCGTTTTTTCCGCATGCATGGTTCACTTACAAGCATGAGACCACTAAAGATATTAAAAAATAAATCTATAAAAATGATGAAAACACAAACTCAGACCCCCAAACGAAAGTATTTTTAGCTCGGATCTTGGCTTATTTACGACGTTCGCGTACCGGCGTTTTTACACTTACAACCCCGAAACCACTACAAAAATTCAAAAACCGAAAATAAAATTAGAACAAAAGTAATAAAAACTCAAACTCAAAGCCAATGACAAGAGTATTTTTGGCACCGGTCTATATGTATTTACGACTGTTTTCAGGGTGTTTCCCGACCGAGTTTTCTGACGCTCACGAACTTACCGGAAGTGTGCAAAACGCCGCGCAGCTGAACTCGTATCCGAGTGACTCCACTTCTTCTTCTTCAACGCTGCCGCCGACGCGGAGAAGTTCCGCCGACGCGACGTGCTTTCCCGGTGCGGAGCAGCCGCCCACAACCAGAGCACTGCCCTCCGATGCGCCGCGGAAGAGCGCCGGTGCTCTTCGTGGCTCTCGCAGTTCCACGGACAAGAGCCGGAACCCATCGAGGCCGTTGGAGAGCTCGACGGAGCGAAGACATCCTTCTTCGCTGGCTTCCGAGCAGCCGCCGACCACGACGATTCGGTCCATTCGTTAGAGAGCCTAAAGCGTCAAAATACCGGCGAGTTGATTTATTGTCGACGCGAAACACATAAACACAAGCGAATCATGACAGTACGAGAGCTGAACTGACAGCGGCAAGTTTGCAGTTACAGTAATTTACTGTACTCCACTCTAATCATCCTTTTGCAGTTACTGTGTCGTGTATTTTACTGTAGCTTCGGTAGTTACATTCATTACTGTACTGTAGTCCGGAGTCGGCAAAAGCAAGTGTTTCACACATGGAAGGAAAGCCCAAACGCCCTTGCCGTGTACATGGAAGAAAATCCCAAACGTCCATATTACCTTCCTTTTATTATTTATTCAACACTGCTAGACCACAAGTTGAGTCAGTTCGAAGGAGAGATGATGACTAAAGTGACATGTCGATGGGGTTATCGGATCAGTTATGAATGTTTTGGGCAGCGACGGCTCGGCTCCTTTACGGCACGTGCGACTTCATGAAGTTGAGGACCTCCTTGAGTTCCTAAAATGAGAAAATTAGCGGGTCGTGGACAGCGTAAGCGAGTGATAAATAGACAGCTTCCTCGAGCGGGGAGTGGACAACCTCCCTGAGTTGGAAACTGGACAATTTGCATGAATCGCAATTCGCTGGACACCTTCCGCGACTAGCATGTGGACATATAATCGAGAAGCAAGTGGACAACTTCCACGTGCAGCGAACTCGCACACCTCCCACGTGCGGGAAGTGCCGACAGCTTCCAAGAGCGGGAAGAGTTTGGCACGCGTGCGGAAAGTGTTGACAAGATTCCACAAGTGGGAAGTTGTGGGACAGCTTCCACGAGCAAGGGAAGTAGTCTTCTTCCACCTATGTTTTGTGGACGTCCACGTTGCACTAAGGGGAAGTCGACAGCTTCTATTAGCGGTGGGAGTGGACCCGTTAGTGGAAGACGTCAACTTTCCACAAGCTGAAGCTGTCCACTTCGTCATTCCAGTAAATTTAGGTCCAATCCCGGATTACTGTCATCTCTGGGCACTCGTAAAAGGCACAATGAATCCGTAAATTCACGTACCGCGCGGTAAATGGTCAATTCGTGGAGGTCGATTCGTGGACCGGTCGATTCGTGGAATTTCGGACGATTCGTGGAGGTCGATTCGTGGACCCGGTCGATTCGTGGAAAATATCCGCGAATCGACCTCCACGAAACGACCGGCGGTAAAACCCACCAGACACTTAAAGGCATATGTACCGCTGGATTCTTTCCTCTTTTTGGCAAATTTATCTTACTGAACCGTACTTTAATCGGAAGTATCCCTTAAGACTCAAAGTCAATTTTGCATACACACTAGGCCTTACAGTCGTAGAATGTTTAGTCTGCGGTAAAAGCTTGCTCGAACCATCCGATTTTATGTCTTCCGCTTTTGCTTCTTTAATATAAAACAAAGAAGTCAAGACGATTGATTAGTCTCATTTATAGTGACGCATTGTCCGCGAGTTAAATGATAAGAGGATTTTTTTTTGCTGACGGCTCCCGTGTACCACCCATGTGGCTCTCTGACTCCTCCCGTGGAATATTTCGTAAGCGCTTTTTCCAATAGGCAAAATTTTTCTTTCGCCGATCGCAAGTACTTTTTTCATCCAGTGGAATGCTCTTTGCTCAGCCAGCGTAGTCAGGAAGCCAAAACTGGAGAGGTTTGTCTCCCGCAGATTTGCCACACCTGCCACAGCCATACAATACAAATTTGTGTACGCTCATTCCTACGGGCAGGAATATGCATAACATTCGTCCCACATCGATCGGTATTCAGGTTTTGGGGCTCCACCACATGGGTGAATGAAGCTTTTCCAAACTTTTGGCACTAATCCTTAGGGTGGGGGATATCCCATCGGTTGAATCCGCCACTACCCCTTTTCAGGTTTTCGGGGTTCAATACATGAGAGAATGAATTGCTTACTGGAAACTAATATTAGTTTGGCTTGTATAAGTTATATTCTGTTTATCCACGAATCGACCGCCTTATACTGCGGGTCCACGAATCGACCTCCACGAATCGACCGTTTCACGAATCGACCTCCACGAATCGACCGAAAGTCCACGAACCGTCCTCCACGAATCGACCTCCACGAATCGACCTCCACGAAATGACCTATAATCGTACCGCGCTAGTGGTAGAGTGGTCGCATGGGTACATCTTGAAGGTGACGTTCGGGTTGAACACCTTGATCGCCTCCGCGGTGCGCTGTCCGTACGAGAGCGGCACGAGAAAGTCGTTCGTGCCGTGCCCGAGGAAGAACGGCGTCTTCAGGTTCGCCTTGTGATCCTGAAGTTTGGCAAATTAATGAGTGAATAATTTATTGCATTTTTGTTTAGTTTTCAACATTATTGATTTAATTAATTTCGGTGTTTATTGATTTTTATGAAATTCTTTTACTTATTTAATAAATAAAAATTAATTTGATTTAATATGACCATTACATTTATGTATCGAAATTTATCACGGTTTAAAAACATGCATTTATTATTGATTAAACTAACTAAAGAATTGTTAGTAAATTTAACGTATTGAAAGAGACTCGGAAGACGTCTAGGAGACTTACGCCCGGGAGCTTTGTGCGCTGGAGCAGGAACGAGCTCAGGCCGACTACACCGCCGAGCGTCTGCGGATAGGTCAGCGCAGCGTAGATGGCCAGGGCGCCGCCTAAAGAATATTGGGATTAATTTGACGTGAACACTAAAAGGTATAGATGGCCGGGAAGCAGCCCCTTCGCGATGGATGGTCACTCCGCGCGGAAAAGGCGGCAGGTTCCCACTGTAAAGGTGCCGGTAGGAAATGGGACAGTTCGCTTCCTATCGGGAAGGCCATGTCCACACCGAGAAAAACTCCCATTTTCAACAGGGAAAGTGACCACGTCTCACACGGGAAGTGTCGGTATCCCATCGAATAGTGTCCACCTGGATCATTACCTCTTCCCGCTACGAACCCGTCCACTTCCGTTCCAAAAGGTGTCCACTTCGCACTCTCTAGTTAGGAGTAGACCTTCTTCCACGGGAACCTGACCTCTTCCAGCTAGCCTCATACAGCTAGGAAGGAGATCCTCTTACATGGGAACGTGACCTCTTCCGGCTAGCAAGATGACCTCTTCCACCTAGGAAGGTGGCTTTTTGTTATGGATGTGACCTCTTCCTGCTAGAAAGTGAGCTCCCCGGCTAGAAATGTGACCTCTTCCAGACTCTTCTACCAGGAAAACGTCCCGCATGGACTCCTTTCTCAGAAGTAAATGGGTGTTTTCGCAGAGGACAATGAGCACTTCCCCAGTATAATACCGCTGTCCGGTAGGATGGTTTAGATTAGGGCTTTGCCTTACCCATGCTGAAGCCGCCGAGCATGATCCGGTTGGCAGGGATGCCCGCCGCGATCTCCTTGTCGATGAGCTCGTGCGTGTACTTCGTCGCAAGTGCGATGCCGGCCTCGTCCTCGTGGACGTCCTCGGTCAGCCCGAAGAGGTCATACCAGGCGGGCATCTGCATGCCGAAGTTGAGCGTTACGGCGCGGGTTGCACTAAAAATAGCATGTTAAGTAGGAAGAACATGCTTGTGCTGTGACTTTTTGCGTATGTTCAGGTTTAGGATCTATCAAAAATCACCGAAATCTGCGAGTCCAGCTGGGAAGTGACCTTTCTCGGATGGGAAAACGCCACCTCTAACTAAGGAAGACAAGCTCTTCCAGCTAGGAACGTGACCGCTTTCAGCTAAGGGAGGCGACCTCTTCCAGCTAAGAAGCGTAACCTCTTTAGCTAGGGATGGTGGCCTCTTCTTAAGAAAACAACCTCTTCCAGCTAGGAACGTGACACCCTACCACTCGGAATTGACCTTCTTCCGTATCTTCCATGAAAAGGTCACATATTCTCACTAGGGAATAAGAAGGCATACGATGCAGTTTGCATAAAATGCTTTGATCTTAGTGACACCACAACACGACAGTATTTTTAAGAACCAAAAACTTACGCATTTGGGAGGATGTACTTGAAGTGAGGCAGGCGGATCTCCTGCTGGAACACTTGCGCCCATCCGCTGCCCTGGTCGCCGAGCCCATGGAAGAAGATCAGCTAAACGGTGAACAGTTACGACATGCGGCAGGTTACATGTACGAACGGCACAGACTGTTTCCTGAAATGCCATAATCTGACATGGCAGTGTAATCTAGTTCGTCAGGGACCAGGTGGTCAAGGTAGCTTTTTACAAGTGGAACTCGCTGTGACCTGCCAGGAAGGTAACCTCCTCGAGCTAAGGAAGGTGACCTCTTCTAGCTAAATAAGGTGATCTCTTCCAACTAAAGGAAGGTGACCTCTTCCAGCAAAGGAAGGTGATCTCTTACAGCCAAGGAAGGTGACCTCTTCCAGCTAAGGATGGTGACCTCTTCCAGCTAAGGAAGGTGACCTCTTCCAGCTGAGGAAGGGTTGGACAGCCTGGACATCGATTAGGGCCATGGCTCTTCAAAATCGCTTCAGGCAAACGGGTTCATCTAGGGTGGTTACTGAGCGATTCTGATCTCAGTCAGTGTCTTCGTCCTGTGCTGGTCCTGGTCTAGCTATCACAGCGTACCGTGCCGGTGTGCTGCCCTTGGGCCGGTACGACGATCGGGTCCGAGCCGTGCGCCATCGTCGGCGCCCCTGCGTCGGTGCTCTGATTGGCGCCCAGGACGAACCGCGTAAGGAGACCGGTGAGTGCAGAAAACTTGAGGAACCCGCGACGCGACGACTCGCAGCGCTGCAACGACGAGGATGTGAAGATGGTGGCGCCGCGCGACAGCAGCTTGAAGCTAAACACAGCGGATTAGTTGCTGGTGGTAAGGAATACGTAAAACACATAAAAATACGCGGCTTTCATAAGATGAGTTTTACGCGGTGGAAAATCAGGCACAACTGGAAACACAGTGTTTCCTTGGCTAGGAACCGCATGCCCCTCGCACTGGCCCAAAAGACAAAGTTCGCTTGGGTTCAATTTCGCAGACCTAATTCAATCGCCCGACGCTCCCGAAGTACTCGTCAGCGTCGCGTAAGAGGATGACTCTGGGTGTCTGGGACTCCATAGTGACCTTCGAGTGCGTGGATTTCGCCGCGACTTTCTGCCGGTCGATCGATGATGTTGGCAGGTCGTGGACGCGTGCGTGTGATGCGTGCGACGCGCAGCGGATGCGCTGCGCTCCGACGCGGCGGAGGACTCCACGCCGCCCGGTGACGTTTTATCCACGCTTTCAATGAAAATACGCGGCCTAAAATACACTTGGCTTTCCCACCGACTCGTGTATTTCATTTCTAGTGCCTTAATGGAAAGAACCGCCTTTTTGTGGCTGTATTTGACCGAACAACGTTGGAAATTACCGTTGTGTTTTCGTAAAACGTTGTGCTCCATGTTCGGCTTAGCCTATACTTCCGGCAAAATACGTGTATTTACGTCATTTCTTCGTTAAGAAAGTGAACTGCATTAGCGAAAACGGTAAAATGCCGTCTCTTTTGCCACAATAACGTGTGCTTCACCGTTTATCGTGAGTGTAGGGGCAGTAAAACCGCGTAAGGAGATAGTAAAATGCCCAGTCGCGGACCAATTTACGGCCGCTTTCCTCGTGTCTTTTTAAAATAGCAGTACAAACCTAACACGTGTATTTTCAGGTGGATGCTTCTGCACTAGTACACGCCGGCAGAGCTCTTCCTCCAACCACCCCGACGACGACGCGCAACGATGCGGTGCTTTCAACGCAGACTCCTCTTCTGCGCACTCTTCCTATCGCTATGCCCAATCGACAGCGGATTCTACGTTCCAGGTCGGAGCTTGGAGCGCTTAAATCATGGAACCGTCTTGTTTAGGCGTCGCACCAAAGGAATTCCACGACGGTGATCCGATCGAAGTCAAGGTACGCGGAAGGATGACCAATAAGTGCTCGGACTGACATGTACCTAGTTTAAACGGAAAACACCTACATTGCTTAGCGGATAGGTAGTGCTTACTGTCAAGCCTCTGGTGACCTCTAAGCATATACTTCCTCCGGAGGTTAGTCTATGAGGTCGGAGGGAAGCATGAGCTCGAAGGTAGCCTTTTGCTCGGATGTAGCTCGGACACAGCCATCACTTAGATCATGCTCTCTGGGTAAAGGCCCAAGCTTACTTCCCAGCTAATTCTGAGAATTGCGTTTTTGTTCAGACCTAAATACATGTATTCCAGGCGATCAAGCTGACAAGTGTGAAGACCGTCGTCCCGTACGAGTACTACGCGCTGCCCTTCTGCCGTCCGGTCGGAGAGCTGCACTACAAGTCGGAGAATCTCGGAGAAGTGATGCGCGGAGATCGCATTGTCAACACACCGTATGAGGTCTGTATTTCGCGAAACACACAAGTTGACAAAGCCTGTGTGTAGATCTTCATGCGGAAGGACACCAAGTGCTCGACACAGTGCCCCGGCAACACGAAGGCTCTGAGCATCAGCAAGGCGGATTCGGCGCTCCTGCGACAGCGCATTACCGAAGGTGCGTCCTGAATGCTCCTAAAAGTAGAAGAACGCCAGGAGCACTCATCCATACACTAGAATTAGAACAGCATCCATTCAGAAGTCGAATTCGCGCATAAGTACCCATCGCATAGGAGCACCCAGACGCAGGTAGAGGGCATGTAAAGGAGCACTTATTTATAGCCATGAGCCGCTTATAACCACCCATGGCCACGCATGCGTAGTTGACAGCGCCCATGCGCATTTAGTCTCCTTACGAGCGTCATGCATGTAGTAGAAGTTCCCATCCACATATATGTGTCTTGCCGGTGCTCCCATTCCTAAACCTAAGCTTAAGTCTCAACATAAAGGTTAAGCCTGAGCGAGTAAGCACGTGCGTAGGCTTAAGGATCAAAGCAGAGAAATTGACGTTAATCCCAAGCCTATTCCCCACCTGGGTCTAAGTTCCAGCCTCCACCTGGGTCTAAGTTCCAGCATAAAGATGTTAGGTTTAAGCGAGTAGACCCTGAGCCTAGACCTAGGCAACTAAGCAGTCACTCCCAGCCAATCATAGCGCCGTCGTTCTTCCTTATCTGAAATCTCCTTTTAGACTACCACGTACACCTGCTTGTGGACAACCTGCCGTGCGCGACGAAGTACATCATCCCGGAGACAAAGGAGGTCTTCTACGACCATGGCTACAAGCTCGGATGGACGGACGGCGGACGCGTGTTCGTCAACAATCACCTCGAGATCGTCCTCATGTACCACCAGCCGACGCCGGGCGTCTACCGCGTCGTGGGCTTTGAGGTCCAGCCCAAGTCCATCGCGAAGCCGAAGTACACCTTCGACGAGAGCAATGTGCGTAATTTGCCGAAGGCGTCCTAAGACTGAGCTTGGTAGAGAGAGTCCAAGCACGCGATTCGATCTAGATATCAACAGGCTAGGACACTAAAGCTCGAATTGAGTTGTCTGTACATAGGCCCAAAACCAAGCATTACATAGGCCTAAAGATGTGCAACACCTGGACCTAAAATTAAGTTCTACCTTGCGCGTCAGAGACCTTGCGTTCGTTCCGTCTAAGTCAGCATTTGCATTGCACCGGCTTAAAACCAAGCGCTATGTAGGCCTACGACAAGCAGGTCTAACCCAATTCAAATTTGGAGCGCTAAGTAGGCTCAAACAACGTTAATGCATGGCTATAATTAGCCCTGTTAGGGTAGCCAATAGGCGCTATGCAGGCTTAAAACTTAGCGTTAAAATTGGCCTAAAACGAGCATCATCATGCAGGCGTACACCTAAGAAACCTCGAGTAACGTAGGCCTAATACAGAGCGCTATGTTGGCATAAACCAAGCTTGTGAAGAACATTAATCAAACGCTGCACCGTTCTTTGTCAAGCTAAAATAAGCCCATTTCTGGATAAGCAGTAAGCTGACTGAAGTAGGCTAAAGCCAGCCTAAGCTGAGATACCCTTCCTTTGCTGCTCCTAGCAAACCTCTTTTCCAGAAGTGCACCCTTGGCGATAGCACGGAGCCGCAAGAGGTGCTCGACGGCGAGAACGAGATCGTCTGGTCCTACAGCGTCCGCTGGGAGGAGAGCGAGGTGCCGTGGGCCTCGCGCTGGGACGTCTACCTGAACATGAAGGACGTGCAGATCCACTGGTTCTCCATTCTCAACTCGATCATCGTCATCGCATGCTTGACGGGTAAGAGAGGGGGAACCTGGACACTCTTTGAAGTATCGTATAAGTCAACGATTGAACTATCGTAACGAATCCCTTTTCAGGCTTTCTCAGCGTCATCATCGTGCGGACCGTGCGCCGGGACATTGCCAAGTACAACCGGGACGAGGAGGCGGACGACGCCCTCGAGGAGACCGGCTGGAAGCTGGTCCATGGCGACGTCTTCCGCCCGCCCAAGCACGCCATGCTGCTGGTGAACTTCGTCGGTACCGGCATCCAGCTGGCGGGCAGTGCAGCGGTGACCGTCAGTACGTAAATTTGATTACATACTGAGTTACCTAACCCAATTTGGCTACTTTGGATGAGGTGTTGCGGACTTTAAGCTTAAGATTACATACCGCTAAGCACGATTTGTATCTGACTAGAGGAAATTTTCTGCGATAGACTGTTTCAAGAGGCTGCGCTTTAAGGATTCCCTGGGTTACGAGTCCTCTGTAGACTGGTCTATTAAGGTAAGATTTAGTTATCCTAATTCAAAATATTGTGAGATTTAGGTCTGGAGCAACCAGCGACAGGCCTAGGCCTAAGCACGGGCTTCCAAATAGAATAACGATAAGCGTCTTTTGGTCAAAGTGTCTACGTCTTTAGGGCTCCGCGAGCTGTTAGTTCAGCTATAGACTAGTCTAAGATACCAAGATTTTATGTTCTCCTGGACGGTCGAACCTACTACGGACTGGCCAGGCCCCTGTGACTTTCAGTCTAAAGTACTAGGACTAAGTGTGATGCAACTTGGTTACGCAATGGACTAGGCTTGTTAGACTTTAGACTATCCTGTAGCGGGTGTTAATTGCTTCAAGCTTGCCGAAACTGCCATTCAGGTATAGGCTGGACTAAGTTTAGGACTGTTCAACTTGCGAAATTTTAAGTGATATCCAAGCTAACCACATGCTTTTAGTCCTTGCCATGCTGGGTATGCTCTCGCCGGCGAGCCGCGGCTCCCTGACGACGGTTGCGGTGTTCCTCTACTGCTTCATGGGCCTCATCGCGGGCTACCACGCGGGCCGTCTCTACAAGACGCTGCGCGGCAACAAGCCGAAGCGCTGCGCTTTCCGCACTGCGGTCCTCTTCCCGGCGATCATCCTCGGCATCGGCTTTTTCCTCAACTTCTTCCTCATCGGCAAGCATTCGTCCGGCGCCATTCCCTTCACGACGATGCTGGCGCTACTGGCGCTATGGGGTGGCATCGACCTACCGCTCCTCTTCCTTGGCTTCCACTTCGGCTTCCGCAAGCAGGTTTGTGCGCACAGGAGAAGCAATTTTAACTTGTTAGGAGGAGACGCTAGCGTGAGGAGCATCCGCTATGAAACAGAAGAAGCAACTTTAACTAGTTGGGAGGAGAGGCGATCGTGAGTAGCATGCACTATGGGTAGGAGCAACAAATTCGTTGGAAGGAGTATATGGTCGGATGGAAAACACTCGCTATCATGTGTACACGAGGAGGAATACACATTTTTTAAGGTCGGAAGGTCGAACATAGCTAATCGACACGAGGAGCGGTCATCTGTGTGAGAGGAGTCAGCATTTATGTGTGAGTGAAAGCTTTTAACGGCTGGCAAGGACATCCCACAATGAGATGTACATGCCTGCAAATACCTGTCGCACTTCTTCTTTGCCTTCTACAATCGAATCCGTACGCCAAGACGAGGAGAAATTGTCTACGCATGAGGCTGTCACACTAAGTACAGTAAATGCGCAGCTACTTATGTACAGCTACTGTACCCGCCAGCCGGCTGGTTGCGGTTTCTCAGCATCGGCACTTACAGTAGCACCGTCAGTTACAGTAAACTATCAGTTACAGTAAAGCGGCGTTAGGCTGAGGAGGAGCATGCCGGACGAGCATCATGTCTAGACCAAAGTTTGCTAGTGAGGAGCATACATAGAAAGTCGCTAGAAGGAGATACTATTGGCACTAATGAGGAGCATCTCCTGACCGGAGTGGTGGAACATCACCTTCGTAGCATGTGCAGATGCAGATAGCTAAGCTGCTGCTGTAGAATCTGTCCGTAAGGAGCACTCGTGGAAGGTGGATAAGTGAATGGTGCTCATTGTTTGTGGTCATGTTGTTTAGCAGCAGCGCACGTTTCCCGAATCGACGGGTTACCGTAGTAGCTGTTAGGTATCGACAGTAGATAAGAGTACCAGAAGCTAGTGTCTGAGTGAGGAGCGCGTGAAAGATGGCTGCGAAGTGCCGTTGGTGGCTGTGAGAGGAGTCCAAAAAATTCGCTAACGAGGAGCAGACATTTAAGTAGTTATTGAGGAGATCCATCCGACTCGGATTCTTTGTATTCTAATGGATTTGTATTTTAACATTGCTCATTTAGATCTACACGCATCCGGTGCGGACGAACCAAATCCCGCGTCAAGTGCCCGACCAACCGTGGTACCTGAAGACGTTCCCATGTATGCTCCTCGCGGGCATCCTTCCCTTCGGTGCGGTCTTCATAGAGCTCTACTTCATCTTTTCGGTAAGTTTTTCAACCTAGGAAATGTCGTAGATGGACTTCCCGAGTACCTCCGAGACGACGCATAAGTATGGAAAACTGACATTTCCCTAATGGTCTAAAAATCTTATGGTGTTTATTGGTCTGGGAAGCAACAGGAAGACTGGTTCTCCACGTGGGAAGCTCACGCATTTGCGGTCCGGGCCACTCGTGCCATTGCGGTCCGGACCACACATACCCTGTGGTCGGAGCGGTCCGTGACCACACTTACCAATGCGGTCCGTGACCCCTCATGTCAATGCGGTCCGTGACCACACATGCCGACGCGTCCATGACCACACATGCCAGTGCGGTCCGTGACCACACATGCCAATGCGGTCCGTGACCACACATGTCAGTGCGGTCCATGAGCACACATGCCAGTGCGGTCCGTGACCACGCATGCCACTGCGGCCCGTGACCACCCATGCCAATGCGGTCCGTTACTGCGCATGCCGATGCAGTCCGAGACCACACTTGCCATTGCGGTCCGCGACCACACATGTTGATGCGGTCCGCGACCACACATACCATGCGGACCGTGAGCACGCATGCCACTGCGGCCCGTGACCACCCATGCCAATGCGGTCCGTGACCGCGCATGCCATTGCGGTCCGGACCACACACCCCATTGCGATCTGTGACCTCGCATGTCATTGCGGTCCAAGACCGCGCATGACATTGCGGTCCGTGACCGCGCATGACATTGCGGTCCGTGACCACGCATGCCATTGCGGTCCCGGACCACACACCCCATTGCGGTCCATGACCACGCATGCTATTGCGGTCCAGGACCGCGAATGACATTGCGGTCCGTGACCACGCATGCCATTGCGGTCCCGGACCACACACCCCATTCAGGACCGCGAATGACATTGCGGTCCGTGACCACGCGTGCCATTGTGGTCCGGACCACACACCCCATTGCGATCTGTGACCACGCATGCAATTGCGGTCCAGGACCGCGCATGACATTGCGGTCCATGGCAATGCGTGCCCTTGCGGTCCGAGACCACGCATGTCATCGCGGTCCGGGACCACGAAAGCCAGTGCGGTCCGGACCATGCATGCCATTGCGGTCCCTGATTACGTTCTTACTCAATAGCTTTCCGACGCACCACGCTTTCCCTATATATCTGGCCTTCCGGACCACTGTGTTCTCCCTTGAGCTTCCCGGAAAAGTAACGTGTTTCCCGTTTCAGGCCATCTGGGAGAACCAGTTCTACTATCTCTTCGGGTTCCTCTTCATCGTTCTGGGCATCCTGTTCATCTCGTGCTCGCAAATCGCCATCGTGGTCACCTACTTCCTGCTCTGTGCTGAGGTTGGTCCATTTCCATAACGCTCGGGAAAGTCACCGCCTGGAAATTTAGAACTACCACTGGTGGTGGAAGTCGTTCGCGATTAGCGGCGGCTCGGCGCTCTACGTGATGGCCTATTCGGTGTTCTACTACTACACAAAGGTGAGCGGGAAGGAAAAGCGGGAAAGGAATGTGGATGGGAAGACGTTTTCCTGTATGGAACGTCGGCGCTGCTTCCAACGACATGGCTGCGCCACGTGAGCCTCTCCCTTAGAAAGCGAAATTGCTTCATGCATGGATGTGAAAGCTCTACTTCCATTGGAGAAAAGCGGCTATTCGTAGGGGGTATGCACGTTCCATGGAAACACCTTCCGTGCAAATCGCACCACTTCGTCCATGGGGTTTACGATACTGCTTCCACGAAACCGACTTCCCATGAAACCCGGTGCTTCTCCCATTAGGTGGAAAGCGGTACACCCATTCGGCGTGCAGAATCTGCTTCCATGTCTAATACCCCATCCTTTCAGTTGAACATAATCGGGTTCGTGCCGACGCTGCTGTACTTCTCCTACTCCTTCCTCATCGCGCTCACCTTCTGGATGCTGACGGGAACGATTGGCTTCTACGCCGCGTACTTCTTCCTGCGACGAATCTACGGCGCCGTGAAGATCGACTAACCGACGCCACGACTTTCTCCCATCGACGGTCGCTTTCTACGAGTGTTATACGGTTGTGCTTTCCCGTTTCTCGCGGACTAATTTGTGATTTCCCGCTCCAAAGTCCCGCTATATTTCCATTTCATGATCGACTGGATGTGTGATGTGGCTCTTTCATGATGCTTTGTCCTTCCCGCGCACTAATCCCCTTTCCTTCCCGTTTCATTTCCCGGCGCACAGGAAACTTATGGGACTCTTGAGCACACTACGTTTTCCCAGTCTCATGGACACGTCCCACTTGAGAACCGTCACTTCCCGGGCAAACAGTTTTCTCTTTCCTAAGGCACACACGAAAGGGAAATGTTTTGCCGAGGGTCTTCCCGCTTCCCGCAAAGTTTCTCTTTCCCATCAGACCGCAAAAAAACTTAGGGTTTCCCGGCTTCCTTCCTCGACACCACTTTCTTTCCCAAAGCAACATCCATTTTCTCTCAACTAAAATAAGGGAATTTCCTCTTAGCATGCACTTCCCGGTCCGCCCGCTCCTGCTCGTGCCGCTCGTATTCGTCTTCGCTGTTCGTCACGTCATTCGTTGTCCCTCTATTCGTCGTCGCACTCGTCGTTTGGTTGTGGATTCGCGCAAATACGC
This sequence comes from Aphelenchus avenae, assembly GCA_020875895.1. Lineage (NCBI taxonomy): Eukaryota > Metazoa > Nematoda > Chromadorea > Rhabditida > Aphelenchidae > Aphelenchus > Aphelenchus avenae. The sequence continues at coordinate 120,121 of JNEY01000047.1, forward strand.
ATAAAGTGATATATTCTCCTTTTGACGTACCACTTGCACTTGCTAACGTTTTGGTGGTTGGATGGTGGCTTGATGTGATTAAGGCATCGAAGTGCACGGTGTGAGCTTCGGGGTAAGGCCGAGACAATCCAAAAGTATTTTTTGAGTCATATACAATTTAAATTTTTTTTAAAAGTGGAAACACAATTTTGAGCCTTAATGTGACAAAAAATAAAAATGAATTTTTTTAAACTTTAAAATTCACGAAAAATTCATAATTTTTTAAATATACCTAATTTTAAAATCTTTGTACCCACTCAGAAACTGAATTTACACAGTTGTCTTACTGTTTTTGACCGACGTTCCGGACAAAAAATCACATCGCTAGGACTATACCAAAAATTATGCTGGGCCTAAAGCCGTTGGCATCGCCTGAGGCCTAACACGAGCCGAGTTCAGCTCAAGGAAGGCTTAGGTTTTTGGAGGCTTCCCTGAAGGTAATAGGTACCTGTCAGTCTTTCGCCAGCAGAGATTACCCCCGGGGAACAAGGCCGCCCAAATAAAAAGGACTGATTAGGTTCACAAAAAATGAAAGCCTTGGAGCTAGGGGCATAAGCCTTCCAAAAACCATCCGAACAATGCAGGAGCCTCTCATGTCGAAAACTACGAGAAACCCGACACAAGGACGTAGCTAGGGGCGGGGGGGGACCAAGGCGTAACAAATTTTCAACATAATTTTGCTCAAGAAGCTCAAAATTCTGTTTGGCGGCGCTTGCGGCGGGCCATTTTAGGCAAAAACTATTGACATTTCTCGCTCAAAACCATATAGACCTTAAATTCCCAATGAATTTTACGCCATGGAAGCCAGAAAACTCTTTTACTAGACATATGAATTCCGATGCAGCAGGGATGCGGGATGAAATTTGATTGACCGAGACCGAGACCCGACCTACCGAGACCGAGACCGAGACCAGACTTGAAAAATTTTCGGCTCAAAATCGCCCCACCGCGGTCAAAAATGTAATAAAATCCGGTCAATATTGGCCCGCCGCAGGCGACACCAACGAAATTTTGGGTGAAATTTAGAGAAATATAGTGAAAATTTCGTAGGTCGGCGCCTAGCGGCGGGCCATTTTCTCATGGCCGAGACCGAGACCAATTTGGATTTTCCTCATGACCGAGACCGAGACCAGACCCCCCCCCGAGAGTCTCGGTTTTCGAGACCGAGACCGAGACCGAGACCCGCATCCCTGCGATGCAGCCTTGCCGGTTTCAACTGCAAACGCATCGAGAGAGGTCTCCTGAATCCCGTCACCAGTAATGCACGCACAGTGACCTTGTCTAGTGAGCTGAATCTATAGTCGAGTCAGGCTACTTCTTTGGCACTTCATATGGTTCTTGTTCGGTGCAATCTCGAATAAAAATGATGTTGGACCGGTTAGCACTTCTTAGACAGGTTGAATTCCAAGTCTTCCTGCATACCTAGAGCGAAGAATTAAAAGAGTTTAATGTTACTTAACAGCGTCATCACTGATGACGACTACCATGGACATGAAGAATTGGTAAGGAGTCGAAGAGGCTGCTCCGTCTATGCGAATCCAACGATCATGAGTGGAATTAGGTGAGAATAGTATGCATAAGCCAGTCGACGTTCGGCCCCAACGCTCTTTCTTTCCTGAGCAGCATACGGATCCGTCCCGTTATACAGACGAAGATTTTATCCAGGGGAAACAGTGGGACAGTTTAAAACAGGTGAACCACTAACTGACGGTCCATAAAGGTGACCACTAGACACCCTTCAAAATGATCTAGAACAAGGGGGTCTTTCTGGGTATGCTCACGTTGGAGATCACGGCGCCGTGACCACGACTGACCGGTGTTCCGTTACTCGAGCGGCGACCTACACGTACCCCGTGTCGGGATCCGTGACGTAAATCACGTCACGGATCACGTCACGGATGCCTAATAACTAGGGCTAGTCGGGACATCGTGACGTGAGCCGTGCCGTGAAGGCAAGAAAAGTGCCGTGACGTGATCTCTGAAATCACGGCTTTTACACTATCACGGCAAAATCACGTCACTTCCCGGCGGGCCAATACGGCAGTTTTGGGGTCCGTGGCGTGAGCCGTGCCGTGAGGGACTCGCAGTGATGTGATCACGGCATCACCTCACGAGTCACGGCATGTCACGGCCGACTAGCACTACTTTCTGCTTTACACCCATGCCGGCTGCTCCAAGAAAAATCCTTGATACCGTATTTTCTCTAATAAATCCCCCGGGGGGTCTAATTCGAAAAGGTCCCCGGGGCCGGGGG
>JNEY01000047.1:122777-153588 GCA_020875895.1 Aphelenchus avenae
CCCTAAAAACGACACTTCATCAAAGAAAATGGTTGAAAATAGTGAAAAATGAGTGTGAGTACCTGATTTAGGCCCCAGGGAGGGGGGTCTATTAGAGGGGGGGGTGTTTATTTAGCAATAGGTCTTTAGGTGGGGCGTCTATTAGGTGGGGGGGGGGTCTAATAGAGGGGGGGATTTATTAGAGAAAATACGGTATCCCAGGGAATGTGTTTGTCGCAACAAGTTCCATACATACAGAGAGTTTAGAAACCCGCAAGACGCCCAGATGGCCTCGTCGGAACTGGCGAAGCCAGCACGCGCCAGGACCTGGCTCGCCGTCGGTGCTGTGCTCGGATGGCATCGGCTTTACCTGCGCCAAGTGCCCGAGGCATTCATCTACGCTTCTACTTGTGGACTGTTTCTGTTCGGTGTCTTCTATGACCTTCTCTTCGTCGACGGGATGGTTCGCGCGTACAACGATGACGCCCTACAGGCCGGCATGGCGGCAGAGAATGGGTGAGCGACGAAGACATGAAGCACCCAGTCTGAAGTCCTATTCCCTAATGGGTATGAACACCGAATATTGTTTACATAAGTCTATGGTTCAACCGTGAAGCCTTTGGTGGACCCAGGACCTGAAGAAAGAGCGGATAATCGAGCGATAGGGCGGTTCCCTGGCTAAATGTTTACCTCCGGGTGGTCGTTCCAGGAGCACAAAAGCAGACATCCGAAACCTCGCTGAAGCGAATGCTGAAGGACCGACTTCGGCACTAGATCTTCGTGCCGTATTCCACTCCATTCTAATCCCTAGCTTGCTGTTTTCCGTTCCGTGATGACAGCCGGGAACGATGTATCGTGCTGGCTCTTCGTTAGCACGATTGGTCGGCTACAAAGGTCATCCGGATGTATGAAGTAAAGATCGGCAACCGGCACCCGTACCATACTCTGTACCGTATTGACCCACACTGTACTGTACTGACCTCCGCCCGTTCCGTACTTCATACCGTACAGTACGGTACGGTACTAGTACGGGCCGTAGTGGTGTTAAATGTCGAGAAGACTGGAGCCGTACCGCACTCTGTACTGTCTTGACCTACCCGTACCGTACTCCGTATCGTTAGTACGGCAGAACGGGACGCTACGGCCGTAATACCTGTACCTGTACGATTGCCGACCTTTAGTAAGAAGGGTCGAGGGGCCTACCGCAGTTTTGTCCGGATACCGACGACCGAAGTTGCCCTTTCAGCGAGACCAAGCCTTCGAAGGCACCGACACAGAAGGCTTCTTGTTCCACGAGCCGTTTCTTTGCGCAAGTAGCGTATGGAATCTGGCTAGGACTGCTCGCCGCAGGTGCATCCACGATCATCACGAGCCAGTCAAGTCGCTTCCTGATGTCCATTATGGTCGCCCTTTGGGTTTGCTTCGGTAAGTGAGGTTGGTTGCAAGTGAGTCCTTCAGTTATATGGGACAAATGGCTTAACAGCCCTGATCCCAGGCGTACTAATCTTTCCTCACTTGACATTTTTTCGGCGTTCATGCGTGAATTATCTATTAAGTTCTTTGTTTTATACTAAATTATTTTCCAGCCATTAAACTGTTTACTCTATACTTTGGTTTTTATTTTAATTAATTGTTATTTATGTTTTAGTAATCATGAAAGGGCTTGGGTATGGCCATCATTAAGCAGCGTAGAATTGGTTGCAAGAGACGTGTGACCTTATGTTATGCCCACACAGTGCATTAAAGTAGCAAAATCCGCTACTTTTATGGGCCCTTTCAGGCAAAGTCAAGCCAAAATTCCAAATTTATGGGGGAAAATCGAAAACGCTAGAGTTGCTTTGTCGGTCTGTCTTCGATTAAACTTCCTGTAAGCACGACCGTTTCCCATTCGTAACTTTTTTGAGCTGGGAAAGTACCGAAGGGTTCGGCAGTTTTCCGCGTCCAAGCGCCAAATTTAGGCGTCTATATCGTCGGAAACTGCGGCAAGCAGCGTCGTCCACTTCTGCACATATTCGGCGCGGCCTTCACCGTCTCATTCACTTCCCTGTACGTTATGCGAATTGGCATCGCACGCTCACTTCTCTTCACTGCCATCGCGGCGACGCTCAACGGCAATCGTCATGCTCGGAAAGTAGCTCCTGGAGAAGCGACCTTCTCGATGAAATATTATGTGGTAATGTGAACAAACGTGAACCTAATGGAGATATCCAAGATGGGACAGGAGCTGTGGCTCAACTGGTGCAGGGGAGTGAGGCGATCCTAACCAAAATGCGTGCAAACTACCTTTTTTCATTTGTTCCACGGAAGAACCCAGTGATCATGCAAAAAAAATCCTCTCCCCCATATCTCGTAAGGGCCAATACGGCTGAAAACCCTAAAAGCCGCTTTATTCGTCGGGCTTTTTGTTCCTCAAAGTTTCAACGTTTCTAGATAGTCTTGCGGAAAACAATGCTGATTCTTTCACGACAGATGCGGACCAACTAACACATTTTTCGCCGGCCGATCCGGAATTGACGTGGCCATCCTGGAGGTCTTCTCGAGGCGCGACCCGGAAAATACGCTTGTATGCGTAAAAGTACATGCTCAAACGTACTGGCGCCTGCCGTTGACTGGCGCTCAGAGGGCAACATATCGTGTGCTCAATGAGTGAAGCGGAGAATCTTTAGGCGTACGCAGAAGTCGTTGAATTTTACAAGCCGCAATTCTGCTATGCTTGATACCAGTGCTGGGGATTCTTCATCTTCCTGCTTCTTCTTCTTCTTCATCGTCTTCACTTCTTCTTCGGATGATGAAGAAGAAGATGATGAAGCGATTTAGGAGTGATGAAGAATGACGAAGAAGAGGAAGAACTGATTTTGAAGGGGTGGAAAAGAAGAAAAAGAAGAAGACTACTACAAAATTTTTGGAAGGTTTTTTTGTATTACACGTTTGACCATGTAAATCCAAGCGACCCACAATGATTCCTGCGCGTCTTTTCTTCTTCATCTTCGCTTCTTCTTTGGACGAAGAAGAATGTGTTTTGAGTGGATGAAGATGATGAAGAAGAAGAAGAAGAGATTTCGGGAGGATGAAGAAAGATGATGAAGAAGAAGAAGACTCAAGTTTCCCAGCACTGCTTGATACTCAGGGGTTATGCTGTAAACTGAATGCTAGCCTAGTGCTCCTGTGCTTTAGTTCTGGTGCTCCCTATTCGCTCTACTTGTATCCATCCTGTGCATCGGGGTCTCTCGCGGCGTCCTCGATCGGCAGCTGACCATCCGTCGACCCACCGACGGCGGAGCGTACACAACGACCGTCGGTGAACTTGGGCAGGACTATGTACTGTCGGACCCTACGCTGAAGCGAGCGTTCGTTCCTGGCGCCACCGTGCACTATCACACGGATCGGAAAGAGAGAAGGCCTAGCAGGCGGGGCAAGAAGCCCCCAGGAACGGGCGACGGTAGGTCTCATTACTTTACTTAACAATGCTCAGCGCATTGTTCGCATACTCTTAAACTAATTCATACTCTGAATTCTCACAAAGGTTGAGTCTGTTTCAAAAATTTATTAATAAGAGTTTAAAATAATATTTAAAATGATTTATTTAAATTTAATATTAAATTGAAATGATTTAGGAAAAAATTAAAATTAAAGAAACAAATTGTTAGGAAAAAGTAGTTACCGTATTTTCTCTAATAAACACCCCCCNTGAATAGATAACGACGAACCAAGTCTTTTAAGACGAAGAGGGAATCCTGCGGACGTAAAAGAAAAAACTTACGAACATTTTAGAAAAAAGACGAATTTTCCTATTTAGTAGCCGATGAATTATCCCGACTATGGCGCTCTATTGTGGACGGGGCCACACTGGACTTCTTTGACGGTCGAACGGACAGCGCTAACTACGAGTGGATGAAGTTCGTCGTGGTCTACGTTGTCGACTACATTCGCTACGATCTAGCACTGGAGCGGATTCGTAAAACGCATCCGAAGACGGCCACCGCCTCGCTATCCGAACCGGTCCAGTGGGCCGCGTGGAGAATGTTTGCGATAAATGTAAGGGCACTGATCAATGTCGAACACCAATGAGAGCCATCAACCTAGCTTAGTCCCCTCCCAAGTGTCCGTACCCGTTCCCAGCGTCGTGCCGATAGGTTCTGTCACGATAACCTAGACCGCTAGTAGCATCGACAGGAAAGACGTATTTGCTTGGTCTCCGAGCATAAAGAGCTCGTTTTCGGGCTATTCCCATTATTTGGCATGATATGACTCTTTGTTAGACACCTATCAAACAGCACAACAATCACTCACACTTTAAGGAAAATGCAAAATGCCACGCTGTGAGCATGCAGGCGTACTAAGCGGTACCGCATCAGGGTTGGATTCTGATTCTGAATTCTGAGAATTCTGACGTTTTTGCCCATTCTGAATTCTGAATTCTGAAACAGGGCCAAAATGTCAGAATAAGCACTAGATAAGAATGACATTTTGGGGACCCTTTGCACTTGCTAAAGTGGACCGCCGCTCGGCGCCGCCCGGACGAATTTTACACTTAGTTTAGCAAATTTTGCCCAAATTTCGCTGTTATCGCCTGCAGCGGGCCATATTCCAGAGAAAGTTTTGTTTTAGGTGTTGTTTATGAAACTCGTTCTCACAAACTCGGGACGATTTTACCTAGTGATGATTACGTATCGTTAGCTCGACGCGAGCCCTCCCCTCAACCTGTAATCACATGTAATAAGATACCCGACCCTACCCACCACCTGTAAGAACTACAGAGTTTATGGCCGCTCCATTTTTGAGAATGTACCGAATTCTGAATTCTGATGCTGAATTCTGAAAATTCTGACGTTTTTAGCGATTCTGAATTCTGAATTTGATTTTGAAATTCTGATTTCTGAATTTGATTTTGAGACTCTGAATTCTGAACTGAAAATCCAGTCAGAATCCATCCCTGTACCGCATGCAGAATGATGTATGAAACAGCCATGCGCGCTAAGCGATATCGCATGCAGGAGTGTATACGCTCCCGTTACGCGAACAGAGGGGTACCACATGCTGCAGTGTGCATGCCGAAGTGATGCGGACGTGTATCGCATGCAAAATCGAGTTGCTGAAGTCCCCCCCCCCCCCACTATGAAACTACTTATGAGACCTACTTATGGGCATGATGATGAGTAAACGATCCAGGTGCAAGTGTTTTCGCCATTCCACACCGGCACTACGTGTCATTTCAGCTCTTTGACTATGTTGGAACGGCATCTTTTCAGTCACTGAGCGCGGACTTCTTCATCTCCGATACAGAATTGCTGCAGCTCTGCGCCAGGCAGCCGTCACCGGCACGAACTGCACCGCCTGACAAGGAAAGCACTAACTGGCAGAGTGTTAACGTTCACCGCGCTTGTGATGTCCTCTCTTCGATCGCTAAGTTTTCCTGAATAAATTTGATGCGTGGAGGTGTTTTGACGATACTTTCAAAGTGCAAGTGGGAGCGGTCTGCGGCAGTACGGGCTAGGGCTGGGCGAGAACGGGACGGGAACAGGTGTAATGAGCCGGCAGAGAACAGTACGGAAAGAGGAATGGAAAATGTCGGCATGGCGTCCCAGTTCCAGAAGGGCATGAGTGTAGCCGTAGAACATTCTACATCTCTGCCTTTCCGAACTAGTCAAGATCGGCAACCTTACTGGTCATATGGGGGAAGGGGTCAGCACGGCAGAACAGTACGGCTTCAAATACCGGCAGTATTGGAGTCGCATCGTACCGTATTACGGCTCGTACTGTACCGTACTAGCCGTTCGGCGTACGGTACGGATGTGCCGTGTGCCTGCGGTACCGGGGCATACCGAGAACTTCAGAACGTGTTTGTGGTATTAGACGTACGAACGTCTTTTGTGGCCGTACAATGGCACACTTGTCAGCGTTCAGAACGGATCATACTACGATTTGCAGCTTTGAGTATGGCACGAAATCACCGTTTTTTTTAAAAATAGTTGAAAGACTTTAGGTACGAACGTTTACCTTAGCAGCGAAAAATTTGCGGAATTTGCTAGTGTTCGTTCGAGTTTTAGCTGTGTTTTTATTCGTTCTATCTTTAATTTCCTAAATGAGCAACGAATGGACTTTTTTTGACTCGAAGAGCTCATTTTGGCTTCTTAGACTCTACGAGTTTTGTGCTGATTGTAAAAACGCCGGTAGCACGGCTCAATACGGCTTTATGGTGCTGAGAGACGTACTACCGCCCTGAGGCAAATCCATGTGAATCTACTATAAGTCTTCTACCGTTTAGAAACCTATCCGTCTTTACCTTTGGTTACACAACCTCACGTCCACCGACGCAACTTCGTAAGCCCTCTTGGATGTGTCACCGCCTCGAAGTCGTAACCCGAAGCGACAGGGACGTGGTCGTAACGCACCCTTATCAGTGAACGTGGCCCCGGTCGTCGGCGGCGAGTAAACAGTCAAACAAGCCGCTTCGGCCCACGTCGAGCCGCCGCTGAGCAATGCGGACACCGCTTTTGGCCGGTTCGCTTCTCCCTTTCGCATCTTCCTCTCCGACGCGTGCTGCATATTCTCAGCCGTAAATAGCTCTCGCGGTACTCGGAATATTGACTTCCCTCCATGTTTTGATTTTACCCGTGTTTACGAAACGGTTGTTGCTTCAAACATATTAAATATGGTCGATACGGACTCGCCGGGCCGAAGGCCGGGCGAGGGTAAAGGGGGACCAAGGCAAATTCTTATGTTTCAGGAGTTTGTCACATTAAACCCATTTCGTCCAAATTTTCGATTAATTTTGGTGAAATAAGAGTAAAAATGTCTCGGGCGGCGCCTACGGCGGGCTAATTTAGGTTGAAACGGCCACTTTGTTGACTGATTTTGGCTTTTGCGCTCAAAGAAACGCCATATCGGCGCCTGTGTCGGATTGTTTCTCCCTAAACAATGCTAAAATAACGCTTTAAATCCATTAAAAAGGCAAAATTCTGGCATGTCGGATAAGTACCAAAGGGGGGACCAAGGGATTTTTTTGGCGCCGGCCTTGGGCCGGTGCCGAAAAAAAAGGTAAGGGTCCCCCCTTACCATCCGCCTCCCGCCTCGAGGTGTCCTAGCTACGTCCTTGGATTGTCCTGTAATTGCCGAGTTTCCCTGTCAAAGTCGGTTTAGGAAGCAGGGGTCTCAAACACACCCGGAATTCCGGGGGTACCCCCGGATTTTGACCGTTTGCCCCCGGATTTTCATAGGTAAAATCCGGGGGTTAAATACAGCTTTTTTGCCTCTGACTTAAATTGTCACGGACTTGTTATAAGTTATAGGTGTTAACTTTGCTTCTCCCTTACCTATATAACCTTGCTTCCCGCAATCATATGTGGTACCCCCAACATTTTCGGCGCAAACCGCGAGTTGTTGAAAAACGCACTTACTGTGGTCAAATACAGCGCCTAGCTGTTAATCGACATTGTCATGAAGCGTCAATAAAGCTTAAAGCGTTTAGGAATTAGCTAGAAAGATACCCCCGGATTTACCCCCGGAATTTTACCCTGACCCCCGGATTTACCCCGGAATTTCACCTGCCGGGCCCGGAATCGCTCTTTTGGAGTTGAGAGCCCTGTTAGAAAGTCGTACTTCCATTTTAACCAAAAATTCGCCCATTGACTCGACTACGATTATCATAACCCCGACCTTTGCTGACCTCACACCCTTCGCTGCTTCCGAAGAGGTAGCACTATAATGAAGTACCTATGCCCCACTGCTGCGGCGCTAAGGCAGACAAGCGGACCCTCATGCCTGTCCAAAGCGTTAGCCTGTTTCAACGCGAACTCGAAGAAAATAAGAATTCTTAAAAGAAATTCCAAAGGTTTAAACAATGCCTTACGACAGCGGTGATTTGTTGTTTCAGCCGGAGGTCTCGACAATACTTTAGGCAGCAACGGCCTGTGATTGTTCCGGACTTGAAAGGAAATTTTCGCATAAGCTTTTCGGATAAGTGATGAAAAATCAAAAAGACATAAAACACAAAAATACCTCCATTTGTTCGTCCACGGGTGATTTGACTTTTCAATGAGAATCGCTTGATTCCCTGTTTCTGCACGAAAACGGTGCAGAAACAGAAACGATTTCGGCGGCATGCAGGCTTAATATTCCCAACAATTTTGGGGATTGAGCTGTCTCCAAACTTTTGAGGTTTGACGGCAATACATGTCTAAGCATGACCCATCCCTGACCAACTAGCCGGCCCGGTAGGACCCGGTATGGTTCTCGAAAATAGGCAGATTTCGCCAATATTTTAACCAATTTTTGCCAAATAACCCTGAAAGTCCCAATGGCGGCGCCTGCGGCAATCTACTTTATGTAAATAGTATCCAAAATAGTGCCTTAAACTCGCTGTAAAGGGTAAAATTTTAACTGTAGAAAAATACCAAAGGGGGGGGGGACCAAAGGCAGTTTTCGGTTACTTGCCGAAACGGGCCTTTTACCTGGCCTTTAAGGCCCGTCCCGGGCCCGCCTCCGGGCCCGGGCTTCAGTTCAAGGCCCGCGGGCCGGGCCGGGCCGCGACTACAAGGCCCGTTGCCCAGGGTTGCCATGACCATTACCTGTAGTGAACGCATCCACGCAGCGGGGACATCGCGCCATTTGTACCCGCTTTGTTTACACACTATTAAGCCGATTCTGAGACGTCCGATTGCAAATTGCAACTAAACCAATGCGCGCGTCGTTTGCGTTCCTCGACTCGCGCCAGCGGCGGTCAATAAATGTCTTCCGCCTGTAATTTCTAATGATTCAAGCCGACTAAGCTTATCCACAATTTTTGCAGGCATGCGACGAACGAAGGCAGAACTGCCGCGAATCTGGAGACTTATTTCGCTGTTCCTCCTCTTCGCCGTTTCACTAATAGCAGATGAGAAGGAGTACCCACCGTTCACTACCCATTTGGACGCGGACGACTCGAGCGTCGAGTTCCGAAGTTGGCTATGGATGCTCGAAGGTGAGTGTACGACACGGCTCTGTCAAGCATTCATAAACCCCGTAACCTCGATCCACAAAACTTGAATAACATTGGAAAACGATGCGACGGGCATGAGAGTCATTACGATCGTCTTAGACAAGACCAGCCGAAAATTGCAGTAGAATTTTAAAACTCGCACTTTTCCGACCTGTCAATGACTTCCGGTTCCTTGGTCTTGCGCGTCGCCTTCATGCCTACGGTGATCTGCATGGCCGATTATGGTGATCGGGCCTAACGACAGTCAGACCGGGTCCTTAAAGTCTATTTGCCCACCAATGTCGATAATCACTTTGACGGGCTTCTCGAAGTCCCGGTTCCGTATTTTCAACAACCTGTAGTTTTACACGTAGACGTCGTTGGCAGGAACGGAAACGACCGAGACCGAAAATGCGTGACCGAATATACCGGGACCGAAGATACTAGGAGCGCGGCCAAGTGATTTTCCACGACCTGGACCCGAAAATGTGTGCTCCGTTGGATGGCGCTTACGGATGGATGCTCTAAGCAAAAGACTCTATGATCACACATGAATATAAAACCGACTATAAAGCGCAAATTGAACCCGATCTGCCGAAAACTACTAAATGTGAACCAAAGACTTTTTTCGGTTCGTATTTACTCTTTCTATTTCCTGGTCCCAATGCGATGGCTCGCGGGTCATGCTTGGTCATGCCCTGCCTGCCTGATTTTGGATGACAGCGATGCGACTGATACCCAGCGTGCCTCCGCAGATTCCGGCTTTCACCGCGCCTCAAGCGACCTGTCTCAAATCGAGTGTCGTAAACTTTTTTCTGCACACATTTGCGGCGGCATTTATTTGTTTGCACACGATGGCTCATCCCGTCCCGGTAAGGTGCGTGCTTGCGCCGCCGCAGAGAAGGGTGCGGAAGGGGCATGAAGAAGGCGTATGCGACGCCAGCTCAGAGAATTTGCAACCATGGCGTGTTGAATCATTGATGCACTGAAAGGAATGCCTAATGAAAAAAAAACTCAGTAAATGCTCAGTAAAAACTGATTTCGGTATCAAACCCCGTCCGGCTTTACATTCCAAAAAAGGGCACAACAATGCGGTACGGGACGACACCGATCGCTAAAATTAATAAAAGCAGGGTCTGGCAGGTGCAAATTATTTCGCGTAAGTTTACGCCAATCCCTAAGGCTCGGGATCTACTAAGCGCTGTGTCTGCAAATTTACACCAGGCGATAGCGAATTTTCTTGGCTACAAACTAATAGAGCGATTTTCGCGACTAATGCCCTATTCGATGAAGTAGGTATGCTATTACGACCTATAGTCGCAGTCACTAAAACCGATTTACCAAATTAACGAGCTTGTCTTGTGACGCACATTGCACGTAGCGGGTCAATTTTGGTACCATTCGATGCGCCGTTTTGTCCCCTACACAGCGATGATAACAGCATGCGAATTGAGTAAGAACTGAAAGACTAATCGATGTTTATTTGAAAGGTGTCAGAAATTGACAAATACCCGCAGAGGGCGTTACAGTACTTTTCAAAATAGGCACGGCTGAACTTCCGCAGGTGAACACACGTGCTGTAGTTAATCGCAGTTATGCGAACTGAGAGGGCTAGCCACAGGGCAAGGCTAGGCTATCCGACACCTCTATCCCTTGCCGCTAGATTTCAAGCAATAAAGCTAGAGCAATTACATAATTTTGGGGAATTTCGGCGAAGATTAAAATAGACAAAAATATTGTTAAAAGAAGAAAAAGGGGGAACAAAAAGTGCAATAATCAACGAATATTAAGTTCGTAGTCGGGTAAAGGTTAATTTCTCGCCGCTAGCTTCGAAACGCACAGTATTTTTGGCTAAATGCGGCAAAGACGCTCGCTAAACTGTACCCTTCCAAACCACTTCAGCCAGACATCGGAATTCCGTTCCTCTCGTCTCTCTAGTTTTCTACGTGTCCTATGCAGAAATTCTTTCAGGCCTCCATCCTGACGGTCGCTTCGCTCCGGAGTTCCACATTCATCTGCGCTATCGCACCTTCAGCCCGAAAGGACGTCTACTGACGGCCGTGGCTGAGAACAAGGACGGGAAGGACGTCTTCATTGTAAGCCCGTGGAGCGTAGAGAGTTACACTCAGTACAAAAATTTTAGCTGACCGTGGACCTACTTCAAGGAAAGCTGAAGTTCGAACTAAGCGATACGGAAGGGAACCTCCTGTCGCATGGAGGGGACGACAAAGCAGGTAATATTTTACTTCTAATAACGGCCTGTTGAGTTCGTGCCGCGCCGTCCGATGATGACGTACCGAACCGCTTGCCCGATTTTCATGTCATGGGCTGGGCTACGGCAAAACGACACAGAAGCACACGATTCGGGGGGGGGGGATGCACACGAGACTGGACCGTGCGAAGCAGGGACATGCGATACAGGAGCGAATGAAGCAGAAACAGAGGATACAAGACCAGAGGCAGGGGCATGGGAAGCATAAGGATGCACAACAGGGGCGATGTTATACAGGGCCATGCGAAGCAGGAGCATGCGTTGCAAGAGCAAGCGACTCAGGCGCATACAAGACGGGAGCATGCGACGCGTAGTATGTTAGGCAGATGTATGGGAGACTGGAACATGAGCATGCGACGCAGGAAATAGCAGCTGAAGAGCATGCAATGTAAGAGCATGCGATGCCTGAAACATGCCATATAGAGGCACAGCGAGGCATGATCATGCTATACAGGATAAGCGCCGTTTAGCCGTTAACGACGGTGCCTTCCACGAACTACTCGTCACAATTTCCGGAAATCAGACTGCAATCGACGTGAACCAGGAGCGGTTTGCGATAAAGAAGAGCCCGCTGATGGCCAGCCAAGCGGCGGACGACTTGGACGTTCGAATCACGCTGGGACAGCTAAGGAGTAAGTTCAAGTACCTCGAAATTAAAGGCAACCATTGTTTGCTTTGTATTTTGCGAGTCTTTTTTTAGTATACTACGACCCGACTCCTTCGATCATCGGCTGCGTCTCGCTCGTGAACGTCGGCGAGAAGGAGCGCATACACCTTCCAGAGACCGTGCACGAAATTAAGGTCTCCGGGTGCCCGGAGGAAGAGCCGGTAAGTCGGCATGAGGCGACCCCACGACCTGGAAATCCTAGTAGGCCGGGCATCAAAGGGCTTCAACATTTCGCAGCCCATGCAGACTGGGCCGTCATTTCCAATTGCTTAAGGAAGCGTCCAGGAATTATGTAATCATTACAGGAGGGAGGGAGGGGGTCGGACCTCCGGGGAATTCAGTGCAAAAATTGTTTACACCCAGTGGAGGGGGAGGAGGGAGGGGTAAGGGCGATGTAATGATTACACAATTTCTGGACGGCCCCTAAGTACCCGCTTCCTTTTTTAGACGGCAAGGATCACTAGGGACAGGTATGGCAACGGAGAAATTTATTTAGATTTTTAATTTAAAATTAATTATTTTTCAAATTAATCATGTCTTTTTTAACCGGGAGAAACGACGTAGAAACCAAAGCCGACTGTAAAAGACTAATTAACTAATATGTTCGTCTACGACAAAAATTGGCTGGCCCTAGGCTGAAGCAGGCTAGTCTTTAACGAGTGTTCTCGGCCCTTGAGACGCCTTGTTTATAGATCCTTGCCGCCAAGCCCACGGACGAAGCTCCAGAAGGAGAAGAGGACGACGACGACGAGAATCCGAACGTGAAGTACATGAAAGAGCAAGGGTTCTTGGTAGGCTTAACTGCTACCATTTGTTGACACCTATCAACGGACGGTTTCCCTGTTTAGCGTCCCGACGGGAGCCTTCCAATCGTCGACGAGATCGAGAAGATTGGCGACGGCGCGACGCCCAGCAAGAAGAAGCCTTCAAGCGGTAAATTTTTGGCTTCTTCGTTCGTTGATGTCGGGTTATCGGGCAAGGGCAGTTAGCGTCTCGAACCGGCGTAAACAGAACCAGCCCAAAACGGAGGGATAGTCTTCCTTGAAACAGTTGGCGGCCCATTGAATGTCTACGTCGACGCAAGTCGAAAATGTTTAGACATTCCGCTAGAACTCTCGTGCCGGCCAAGCGAGAGGACGCTGTGCGAAAACGCGAAGAACTGCGTCCGCTATCGGAACAAGACTGAAGCGACGTGCGTCTGCAAGCCCGGATACGGCGGGAAGTACTGCCAGTTCTGTACGTTATGCACTGACAAGTGCATGTTTCTGTCGCATAGCCACAAATTAAAAACCCGGTTTCGTTCGATTTCGTCGCCCTCTAGGTTATTATAACTTTTAATTGATTTATTATTTCTGGGCATTTTAATAAATTAACCCAGTTATTTACACCAATATCAATATATTTTAATTTAACAATTTAATAAAAATAAGTTAACAAAAAGTTCTATTGTAATGGTTTATAACAACGATTAAATTAAATATTTAAAATAAACTAATTTATTCGCTACCCTTTATATTGAGTTCAGGGGATGTGCTTGGGCACCCTTTTCGCCTGTAAGCCTTATTTTAGCACTCTTTCCTCGCAACTGCTACGACGCTTTCGCGCACGGCGATGCGGAGACCGGCGTCTACGAGATCGACGTGGACAGATCAGGTCCGCTTTTGGCGACGTTCGTCGAGTGCCGGAAGAACGGAGTCACCTCCATTGCGAACAATGTCCCGCCAAGAGCTGTGATTCGGTCGTCGGAGGACACCTCGAGCAAGTTCTACCCGGTGACGTACAAGTGAGTCGAGAACCTGGTCGCCTCAGTCAAGCGACTTTGCATGCGTTTAGGCTGTTCTCGGAGGCCCAGCTTCGTGCGCTAATGCGGCGAAGTGAGCGTTGCGAACAGTCGATCCGCTACGAATGCTTCGGCGCACCGCTTGAGTAAGTGTCGAACATCATCTTAGTTTAGCAGGTTAGGTAGGGGCGTTGTTGGAGGGCACCCAGGGGGAGGGAATTCGGAGGCCCCGACACCAGCTTCAGGCACGGGCCAACCATGGACAACGGGCGTTGAGGCTCTTCAAACAACAAACAGCAAGTACCAACCTAAAAATGCCATTGATCCCCTTGAGTACTTTCCTTCAGGTCGAATTTTGGCGTTTTCAGCGGTTTTAGGGTACGATGTTCGAGTCTTTTCAGCTAAAGTAGCTTGTTGCATGCTCAACCAGAGCGATTTTTCGGCTTTTCAAGGGCATTATCAAGAATTAGTTTAAAATTTGACTGAGTTTGTCAATTTTCTAACCCCAAGCCTGGCCTAACAGGGCCGGGTCTCCCTTGAGCTCGACCCGGCATGGGTAAGCTCGGTCCGGGCTAGTTGCCTAGGGTTGGGTGGCCCACCGGACCCAACTTACGAGCGAGCCGTATAAAATTTTACAATAACTGGAGGGCGCCGTTTGCATCAATAATCCAGTTTGTCAGAAGTTAACCAGGAAAGGGGCCGTCCAGAAATTGTGTAATCACTACATCGCCCTTTTTTGACCCCTCCCTCCCTCCTGTAAATTACACGTGAAAAAATCGATTTTTAAGCACAGTACTAAGCAAGTATTAGCATTTGTTTAGCACTTCTGAGCAATAGACCATTTAAAAGTGTTCAAAAATGAGCTAAACAAGGCCTGCCGCCGGCGGTACCAACGAAATTTTAAGTCAAAATTTGCATTATATAGTCAAATTTTGCTCTGGGCGGCGCCTAGCGGCGGCCCTTCATTTTATCTAGTGCTGATTACGTAATCAAGGGCTTGGCCCCTCCCCTCCCTCCCCTCCCCCCCTGTAATCAAATGTAATCAGAGGCCCAACCCCTCCCTCCCTCCTGTAATGATTACATAATTTCTGGACGCTCCCCAGCATGCGCAGTCAAAAGCATTTGGGGGGGGGGGGTCATTTGTTGTAGGCGTATTACGCGCTGTTCCCTCCCAGGCCCTACCCTGAACCGGGACGTGTTTCAGCTTCGCCAAGAACATGACGTGGTTCGACACGGTCAGCGGGCGTCGCATGAATCGCATCGGACCGACGGAGAACGCGTGCTACTGCCGGGACCGCTACGGGTGCAGCGGGGACCGCGCGTGCAACTGCGACGACCCCAACCAGACGGACGTCGACGAGGGGGTGATCTCGGGCGAGGACGCCGGAATCACCGCGATCTACGTGCACCGGCACCATCCGGAAGGCAGTGGACGGATCACGCTCGGACCGCTGGAGTGCAGTGGAGACGGTAGGCGGGTTCAATGTGAACTAGGGCTGGGCTCGTTTCGGCTCTCGGCAGTGCATCCCGGAGCACTAAAATCTTTTGTAAACTGTGCAGATTTCGGCTGGGCTTAGTTAGCCGACCCGACCGCGACCTGCCGACTATTCGGGTCGGTAGGTCGGGTCGGGAGGGGCCAGGTCAGGCGCGTAGCTAGAGGTAAGCCACGCGGCCATGCCCCCCCCCCCTCCCTCTCCGTCGGGCCCGCCTAAGGAGGGTCCGACAGTGGGAATGGGCCTTGAAGGGCCCAGTTTTGAGGGTGGTCGGGTCGGGCCGGGGGGGGGGGGGGTTTCGTGCCCAACACTAGCTGGGCTTTATCTAGCTATCGTTACCCGAATCCTATTCCGTACCGTACAGTACGGTACGATACGGCAGTACGGGCCGTAATACGGGACGGTACTAATACGGTCTGTACTAGTGCTAAATGTCGAGAAATACAAGCGTACCGGATTCCGTACTGGCCGACCCCACCCGTACCATGCTCCGTACCGATAGTACGGCAGTATGGTACGGTACGGCCGTACCACCTCTACGGTTGACTACTCCGTACCGCACAGTACGGTACGATACGGCAGTACGGGTCGTAAAGTTATCGAGAAATGGAACCGTGACGTATTCCATACTGGCCGACCCCACCCGTACCGTACTCCGTACCGGTGGTACGGCAGTATGTACGGCACGGCCGTACCACCAGTGCGGTTGCCAGCCTTCAGTATTCCCGCGAGTTCTCCTTTTAGCAATATGGTTTAGTGATTAGATACACAGGATTTCTGCCTGCTTATTTTGACTACTGCTCTGAGGAAACACTCGGTCGATTTGGTGGCGCATTTGTTCGGAAGAGAGATTCTTCGCCCTCAAAATGGAACATGATTGCCAATTCAGATCACCTACCGCCAGCTGGACCGAAGCCAAAAAAGACAGTTTATATGTGATTTAGCTGGACACGCGGAATCCGCTGCTCTCACGTTCAAAAGCCGTAGCGCCCGCGTCAGCGTTGCGATCAAGAAGACCTGGACGTCGTTTGAGTTCGATTTTCGCACGAACCAGCCCGACGTCGAGTATCTCCTCAGCGGGTTCATCGACGGGAATGGGGCCGAGTTTCACATCGGCTTATCCACGGGGCATCGGTTGGCCATGACGCTAAAGGACGATACGTCGGAGCCCAGAATACTTTCGATTTTGTCGCAGTCTCCGTAGGTTTTATTATTTTATGGCATTTTATATGTTTGTTATGGAAAGTTTCTTTATTTTTGTCCCCTACAGAGTAGGTAAATTTGTTTGGAAATCGATTTAAACAGATTTAAAATAAATAAATTTAAAATAAAAAATAAATTTAAATTTTTTATTTGTGATATTTAAGTTTTAACTTTTATACAAAATTTTTAGATTGTATAAGTTTTAGTTTTTGTCCGCCTATGGAATTTTATGCGTATTCATGCCAAACTTTCCATACAATTCATTCTTCAGGCTGAACGACCTCAAATGGCATCGAATAATCGTCGAAGTCCTTCGTGGAGAAGTTCGACTATCGGTGGATCGACTGAATGTCTTCGCTGAGTACGACTTCAACGCTCCCGCGACGACGTTCGTCTTCGGCAGCGCTATCCAGCAGGAAGAGTAAGTCGAAAACGTGGGCTGGGCGGGTGCATGGTATTTGTGCAATTGTGAACGACACGCTCGTACCGAGCTCCGTACTGCGTGGTACGGCATAGTGCTACGGACGGCGTACCACTGTACCATCCATCAGGGCACGGGAATACGATACGGCTAGAAGGTTGAATTAAGCGCATTTTCGACTGGTAGACCGTGTCGTACCGTATTCTGGACTGGAGCAGAACGATACGGAGTACAGCTCCGTCCTGACTCTCAGCCGAAAGTGCCTCGGATGGCGAGGGCTGGCACCGGAGCCTAGACCTCAAGACTGCGGGGCCGCAGAGTACGGTGCCATACTACGGTCCCTTGGTACGAAGCAGGATCCCGACAAGAGAAACTTCCTCTGTCTTTAAGTTTTTTTTGCCTATGGTTCCGCTGGCGCCGACTGCGGAGAACCTTTTTATCCGTATTTTTTGGGATTTTCACGAAGTTTATAGCGGCAGCGGCTTCATCGGATGCGTGCGCAACTTCTACGTGGACAGCGAGCTGTACAATCTGGCGAGTTTCATAACCCAACAAGAGGTCCAAATGCCGCGTAAGCTTTTCCTCCCGCAACTTTCATGTAGCCATGCCTCCAGTCAGCATTGACGGACCCGTGTCGTTGACCCTGGAAGATTCAGCACTCTTCTCCGAGGGCTGTCCGGACCTGTGCGGTGGGCACTCATGCGAGCAGGACTCGAAATGCATCGAACACTTCGAGACGATGACGACGTCCTGCGAATGCCTCAATCGGTTCATTCACTTCGGCGATCGCTGCGAGAAGAGTAAGTGCTGGATAAGACTGCGTGAACAAGGAGGAACTTGTGAGTACCCGGGCGGGGGGGAGGGGGGGGGGGGGGGGCTAAGATAATCTGGAGACCAGGGCTGGGGGGTCCCGGTCTCGGAATCCAGGAGTTTGGGTCCCCATCCCGGTCATCGTCCAGGCCCGCCCCAGCCCTGCTGGAGAGTCAAGGGCGGATTCGTAGGAACTAAAAGAATGTGTGGAAACTGGGAGGGGGAGTACTGGGGACAAGTCTTATGTAACCAAGCCTTGCGTAACTTGGGACACGCGTAACTTGGGAGAGCCTGGGGGAACCTGAAGATGCTCGACCGGACCTGGTGTGACTTTGGGGAACTTGGCTTAACTTCGGAGAACGCGGGACTCGGGTGAACCTGGAGGTAAGTTGGGAGAAATTGGAGGGACCTATAGGGGCTAGAGGGAGTGGGGTGAAGTGGCGAACCCTCGTTGACCATGGGCGAGCCTTAGCAACTTGGAAGGACTAAGGTTAACTGGGGAACTTGGAGGAGGAGGGAGAGATTAGGCGGAACTTGGGGGAAAGCAGGGATAACGTGGGAAACTGCCGCTTACCCTCTCAGTTCATGGGCTGAAGCTCGCATTCGGATACGGAAAAGCGACTAGGCAGTGTTGTTCCAGACGTCAATCGCAACTCGGAAGTGAGCTTCCACGACTCCACCATCGGCTACCTGAAGTTCCTCGACGAGCACCTCGAGGAAAACCCGCTGAACTCGAACATCGTCTTCAGCGTACGCACCGACCAAAAGCGAGCGTTGTTCGTCTACGCGCACGACCACTTCGACAATTTTATTCAGGTAAGTGACCCATTTAGTCTCGGATTGTTTAGTTGGTAATTTTAGGTCCATCTGCCGGACGAATATCGCATCGTTCTCACGTTGAACAATGAAACGGATGTGCGTTCGTGTACCGTGTACTCGTCGAAGGGCAAAGGTTCGTTTCGAGCTCCGAAATTAGGTCTTGCTTGTCCTGTTGAAATTTCTGCAGTACCTTTAATGCATAACATGCTGCCGTGCAGGGACATTTTTGGGTACATTATTGAGTACCGCTCTCTTGAGTCATACAGCTCATTTGTAGACTTAGTCGCACCCCCTCTCGTGCGTGATCAGTGACGTGACGACCACCCGCGTGACGTGATCAGTGACGTAAATTAGAGATCGGCACCAGGACCCCCCTCCCCCCCGTGCCGAACCCCGTACCCGTGGTAAAATTCGATTTTTTTTTGCCCAAAAATAGGCCGAAATGGAATGATAGGCGAATAATCTTCGATATAAAGTGGTTTAAATGTCATCCCATAGAGCAATGCAGGAATATAGGCCCGCCGCAGGCGACACCAACGAAATTTTGGTCAAAAATTTTACGAATTTGGTGAAAATTTGCTCCGGCGGCGCCTAGCGGCGGGCGAAAAATGCTAAAAACACGGGTACGGGGGCCGTGGTGGGGGGGGGGGGGGGCGTACCCCGTGCGGTACGGCCCGTACCTTGGTACGCGTGCGCAACTCTAACGTAAATCACGGCTCGGATCACGTCACGGACGACTGAGTCTACTCATTTGAGTATCATTCGTATCTAGCCTTATTGTGGACGAGGGCAGCATTATTAACTTTTAGGCCTAACTTAGTTCGGCTTCATCACTAAGACTTTTACCTATAACCACCAAAATAAAGCATGCAAGCAATGAAGAGAACAAAAAAAGCCACGTGTTAAAAGAAGTTGTACTCTGACAATCTTCTCGGTTTTAGAATTCAGCGACATGCGTTGGCTGCAGATCGTCGTCGAGCAGACGCCGAATCGCGTAACGCTAAGCGTGGACGACGAAGTCTGCGAGATCGCCGGCACTCACCTGCTTTCCCAGCAGCGAATCAGCGTCTACGCTGGCGATCTTGAAGGTACTCTATTGAAACACTTTCCAGTAAAAGACGCTATTTGATTTGGCACGGAATAAATTGATGCAAGAAGTGATTTTTGAACAGCCTGAAAACTAAAACGGTCGTTTCCTAACCCGACAGATGAACTGGCTTCCCAAACCCGAGAGCTAAACCGAAAGCCAAATCCGATCTAAACCCGAAAGAAGAGGGCAACAAGGGAATGATAAAGGTCATAGGACAGGTATGCAGCGGGCCATGTTGCAAGCATGCATTCTTGCAATCACGCGTAGTTCGGCGTACTGCATGTAGAATCCCGCATGCTTGCAGTTATGCGCAATAATAGGTACGGCATGCAGAAGCATGTGCTCGTGGCAGGGCCGTCTTTAGCGGGTGGGGTGGGGTAAGGGGGGACCCTTTGGTGAAGAAAAATTTTGAAAAGTTGGTAAAAATTAAGATAAAATAGGCCTAAAATAGTAAATACAGGCTAAATATGCCATTTTAAACGTTATTTTAGCGATTGGAGGCCATTTTGGGCCCATTTTGACCCATTTTAGGGTCCACCCTCCCCCCTGGTGCCGACCTCCACCCCCCCCCCCCCCCACTCCCTGAAATCCTGCCTACGGCCCCGGCTCGTGTAATGAATGGATTTTGTCCGGATAGGCGGCAAATTGGCTTCACGATTCCTATCAGCGTTTACGTGGATCTTACAAGAATACCCGCGGTTCCCGGTAGCGACGCTGCATGCGCGAAGCGCATGCGATTCGCTAGTCACTGCATACGCTGGCCAGGCTCTCTTCATGGCTACGCTTGAGATGCCCAAGGCAGGGCCGTAGCCAGGATTGCAGGATGAGGCGCGTGCCACCACTGATCAGGAAAAGTTCGCAAAGTGGTCCAAAAAGAGGTCTACATGGCCTGCAAATGGCTAAAAAACAAGGTTAAAAATGGCATTTTAACTTATTTTAAGTATATTAGGCCTATTTCGAGTTACGTTTGACCTACTGCTAAACGGAGGGGCGAGTACTCTTCCGCCCTCTCACTCCTTTAAATAAGGTCCTGGGCTTAGGCCAGTTGGCTGGCGAACCTTTTGAGAGCACGGCCTGCGTTTCCAGCATTACGCCTAACAAGGGTTAGTGCAGCGTTGTCAGAAACCCCTCTTTTTCAGACGCAATTCTGCCGCCTCCGCCCGCCGGTCCCGTGGTCGCCGTCCAGCCCTACCACATTCTCTTCGTCGGCGGCGTCCCGCGCGTCCACCGAGACCGTCGTCTTCAACGCCGAGACGCGGTGACCGAAGAGGACCCGACTGAGCACGACGAAGATGTCGCACTTAGCCGGGTGAAGCGCCAGAGAATCGCCTACTACGTGACGGACATACCGCCGGTGCTCGGGTGCATGCGCGGGCTCATGCTCGGAAACAGGAGCATTAATCTGAGGACGGACGGCATCCACCCGACGGATTCGGGTAATGGAACAGATTTAAAAAGACGACTTCAAAAATAAAAAGCCAAATAAAATCTAGAATACAACACTTAATATAAAAATGTATACAACAAAAAATTAAAAAACTATAAAAATATAATATAATAAAAATATATTAAAAATTAAAAATATAATAAATTACATATAATAAAAAATATAAAAAATTGCGACATAAAAATTAAAAATAAGCAGAAAAATCGAAAGAAAAAATTGCCCGGTGACTTCGTTGAATATATAAAGTTTCCGCTAGCGACTAGACTTTTATGTTGCTACAAAATATAAATCGTAATTTTGCCTCAGCAGATGATAAGCCATTTCATGCGATGCACAGCTTAATCTGCATACTTAGACGCCGTCCGAAGCGGATGCCACAACGATTGCGATCTGCTGGTCTGCCACAATGGCGGGCACTGCACGGTGCACTGGCAGAACTACGACCCGGCGAACCGAGAGCAAACGGGATGCGACTGCTCGAAGACCTCCTACTATGGGCCGAGCTGCTTGAAGGGTACGAAGCGGGCTATTATGGTATTTAAAAAATTCTGAATCTTAATTCGCCCGGTTTTTCTGCTTCAAAGTTTTAAAAAAATTATAAATAAAAAGAAAATATAAAAGATAAAATGAATAAAATAAAGGTTTCTTTTGCACTTTCTGCATTTGCCTTTTATTAGGTTTATTTATCATTTTGTTTTTCTTGTAAATTCAGTTCTGCTTTAGACACCGGCATTCGCTTCACGGGCCTTTCGTCGATCGTCTTCGACATGAACGACCCCTCGAGGCGCTTTATCCTGAGAGAAAGCGAGGAGCAAACGCTTCAGTTCGCCTTCGTCCCCGCGTCGACGAAGCCCAAGAATGCTCAGAGACTGGTGACGTTGTACTTTACGAATGGAAGGTAGGCTGCATGGAGAAGGTGTTTTATAGAAGAGAACGTCCCCTTTCCGACCCAGACCGTTTCCGAACTTCGAACCGTTTTTTAATCTGGATTCGGATTAAAGTGGCAGATTCCGATTCCAGAGTACCCGCAGGTTTTATCCTGCAGTGAGCTAAGGGTTACGGGAACATTAAGTACGATACGGCCGTACCACCTGGACTCCGTTGCCGACCTTCATGTAAACGTGATCTTTAGCGTTACCGTAGAGTTGTTCGATCGTGAAACGGACCGGTCGTTCCGTAATCCGTGCTGTCTTGAGAACGAAACGGCAAGCTACGGCACAGGGGTCAGGACGGTGTAGGATGTAGGACCGTTTTGCGTTCCGTTTTACCACGGGACGGAGCACGGAAAGGCTTGAAAACTGATGCCGTTCCGTGCCGTTTTAGTGGAGAACGGGACGGAAAACGGCCGTTTTTAGTGCGTTCCGTGCTGGCACGGCACGGAAACCGGGACGGGGGCCTAGGACGGAACGGAGGACGGCACGGCTGGGTAGGGCCAGATGGAACGGGGGTGTATCCAACAGCTCTACGTTTCCGTGTCCATGTCCGTCCACACGGCCGTTGTTGCTGGTTTAACATTTAGGGACCGTCGAGGTTCTCGCTAAGCTTTTCACTTTCAGGGAGCTCCAGATAGTGCTGAACCGCAACGGCTCCGTCAACGTCGGCATCGTTCATCCGGCGGTCCTCGAGCAGACCCAAGTGTACACCTTCGACGGGAACTTTACCGACGGATACCGACATTTCTTCCAAGCGACCTTCACCATCGGGCGGCCCACGCTCGTTCTCGTGGACGCCGTCAAGAAGTACCTCGACCCTTCGCTCCGCTTGCACTTGGCCGACGTGGAGAAGTTCTACTTTGGAGGCGCGGCGGAGGAGTCGGATGAAGAAGCGGAGCCGCTGGAGGAGGACGAACTCTTCGGGCTACCGATCGGCACTGACCTGACGCCGGAGTTCCATCGCTATCGAGGGTGCATGTCGAGTAAGTGGCAGGAAGAAGGCATGCGTTCGTTGATCGTGTCGATATCCTGTCGCCTTGATTTCAGTGCAAGGATTCAGCTGAATACAGTTATCCGATTTCATGAACTTCTCTTTCAGAATTCGAAGTACGCAGCTTGCCGAAAAGCCAAAAATCCAATTGTTTTTTTTTATCGTGCCGAATTTACGTCGTTTGCTAAACGCCGAACTTTTGCTAAATTCCATTTTTTTCAGCGCGCCTTCAAGTTCACAAAATCGCTAAAAAATGCGGGGTTTTTAATACTAAAATTCCTATGCTTTTTAGCTAGATAAATCGGAAAAGAGCGTTCTCCTCAGAATATAGTTGTTAAAAAAATCTCGTTGTGGACAGTCTTTTTACCTTAAAGATGGCCATTTTTCCATGGATACTTTTTTCCCACTTTCCGTCGAAAAATCGCGTCACCACCCTCCTCCTCTGTCACTGAGCGTAGAAAAAGATCGTACAAACGAAGCACGATCTAACTTACGTACTTCAGACATCGACATCGACTTCCACAAGAACGAATACGTCCACTTCCGACCGCTTCTCTACTACCTGAACACGAAGGACCCCTACCACAGTAGCGTCTACAACGACCCGCCATCCGCCGACAACTTGACCGAGACCGAGTGCGCAGGGTTTCGAATTCCGGGCGTGTTGCCGAGTAAGGCTCTCCTTCCGTTGGCCTGCAAATTTCTCCGTAAAATTGTGCTTAATTCACGCATTTTAAGCTTCAGCCCTGCAGCAAAACGTGCTGTTCCCCGTGTGGGAAGCCGTCTTCGCACCCGTCGCCATGCCCGACCCCGTGACAGTGGAGCCGATTGCCGTCGATGAAACAACGCGTAAGTTGCCAATGGGCTGTTCGATATTTCGGTTGGCGGGTCGTTTGGAGTCCAAACTGAAGTGTTTCATGTCGGTAGTCCGTGTGTCATGGCGTCATTGAATTCACGTAGCATTTAATACGTTCTGGAGTCCGTTCATCCGTCTCAGTGGTACCTCATACATCATAGCGCTACCGGCGTGACTTCGCTACATGCATCTTGGCGCTGCACATACATTTATCACGACCGCGTGCCTCGTTGCATGTGTACATCCATGCATCCACGCTCTGCCGCATGCATCAAGGCGCTAACCGTCCTCGCGTTGCTGCATGCAAACTCGCGCTACTTCATGCATAATAGCGCTACCGCATGCGTTGTCCGGTTGCCGCATGCATCATAGAGCCGGAGCCGTAGGTCTTACGCAACTTTTCACGGCCTTATTAGCGAGACAAATTGGTGTCCACATGCCTACTTTTTTGGGACTGACGCATCAGCCAACCTCCCTTCGGTTTATAGCGATAGGTCTGATAAGTTCAAATGGATAATGCTTCTTTCGTCGAAGGTTGCAGTACACGTAAAGTAACAGTGCGCAATCTACAGTTGCCCCTTTAGCGTGGTGGGTCTGGCTCCTTCTCATCATCCTTCTGCTACTCTTGCTCTGCTGCTGCTTCGCGCTGTGCCGCCGCTGTTGCTGCCGTGGATCGAAGGACCATCATCATCACAGCCCTGAAGACGGTGGACCCGGGCCGGTTAAGAATCGTAAGAGACGAAGGACACGAGACTTAAACATAGTGGGTTTTAGCTCGAGACAAGGGCATCAACGGTTATCCGGACGAGAAGCAGCCGTTGAACAACGATAGTAAGTCCATTCAGATTACAAAAATTTTACTAATTCTTTTTCCAGAAAATGATTCGAATAATTCCGGATCAAAAACCAAAATGCAAAATAGAAAAAATTGAAAACCAGTAAATAAAAATAAATAAATTAAAATAGGTTGCGTCATATATTTAAATTTATTAATAATTATAAAGTTTAAATAAAATAATAATTAAGTTTAACGATGCCGGTAAATGGCATTGACGTGCGGAAGCCGTGAGATTGAGCTAAAGCATCGACATATAAAATACCTAATAGGAAGGTCGCCGGCTTTCCTCTTTTTCAACCTTTTTTTGACAGGCTTAGCCCTTCATCCACCAATTCACCTTTTTTAGGCGGCAAGGGCGCATTGCCGAAGATCGCCGACAACTTCGAGCTGCCGCCGGCCGACGAGCCGCTCTTTCGCAACGAGGACGAGAGCCCGGTGGCCCACAACCGACCCATTATCCGCGAGAAGCCACCGATTCCTCCGCAGAATCGCGCCCCGGCGATGCCCCCTTCGAATCCGCCTAGCAATAAGGTGAGCTTAGCGAATGGATTTGGTTAGTCGTGCGATTTTTCGGAACAGGCGAGTGTTGTAAGCACAGTGTCGATGTATTATACTGCTCAGGAGAACTTCTCCGACCCGGAAGACCCGCTTGAGGACGGCACGAGCGGCGAGGAGGACGACGAGGCGGTCCTCATTGGGGGCTACGACGAACAACGACCCGACTCGCTGGTGTTGGACGATAGCGCGTAAGTTACGCATATCGACAAATGGGGTCCCAGGAAGGGTGTTAAACCGGGGATTATTTAGCGGGGGGACCCTATGAGGAAGAAATTTTTTCAGAAATCCGGTTAAAAATTTAAGATTAATTATGCCTAAAATAATTAACAAAGACTAAATATGCTATTTTTAACGTTACTTTTGGTGAATTGAGGCCATTTTGACCTCTTTTAACCCATCTTAGCGTCCACGCCCTGTTCCCGACCTCCACCCCCTAAACCCCCTAACCTGAAATCCTGGCTACGGCCCTGAGTTAAACGCGGTTAAAAGCTGCTTTTGACGAGCGTAATCAGTAGCGGTTGTAGGATTCAGTGAGGGGGCAGGGCGGGCGCGGGGAGACAAGCATAAATGTCCAGCGCTCCGAACGCACGAGGATATGTTTTGTATGGGTTCGCTCTTTAGGGCTTTCCGGATAACCAAAAACTCGATTTTGTCTAACTTTGTTTTTTGCACTTTTACCAAGGTCTACGCCGGGATTTGGTCAGAACGCCCGGCATCAGAAGCTGAGTCATTTCAGGCTGGCTCGATCATTTTCGGTTCTTGCCCCTGAGTGACAACCTAGAGTTGTTGGGTACGGCCCCGTTCCGTCCTGGCCCTGGCCTGCCGTGCCGTCCTCCGTTCCGTCCTAGGCGCCGTCCCGGGCTCCGTGCCGTGCCAGCACGGCACCAGCACGGAACGCATTCCACTAAAACGGCACGGAACGGGTTCAATCTTCAAGCCGTTTTTTTTCAAGCCGTTTGAAGCCGTTCTTCAAGCCGTTCAAGCAGATTGATACCTTGAAGGTACCAGTCTTCAAGCCGTTCCGTGCTCCGTACCCGTGGCAGAACGGAACGGAAAACGGCCCGTCCCGACCCCTCTGCCGTGCCGTTCCATTCTCAAGACGGCACGGATCACGGGACGGCCCGTTCCATTTCACGATCCAACAACTCTATGACAACCTTCCCAAAAAAAACTTTTAGCTCGATTTCCGGTACCTCTGCAAACTGTTGCCACCAACGTGCCAAAATTGCTGTTTGAGCCGCAATAATAATTTAGGGTCTGCTCAAGAGAGCTTAGCTCATATCTATCCCGAAGCATTTGAATTTAGGCGCACAATGATCGACCGTTCGAACCCACAACGTATGTCTTCATTCGGCAGAGGTGATCGCCAACAACCGCTGCCTAGAAGCCCTTTGAGCCGTATGCCAGCAGAAGACCGTCGTTATCCAATTCCAGTGCAAACGCCTTCGCCGCCGCCGAATATGGAACAACTTTGAACTCGTCGATGTTTGCCTTAAAAGGATCGGAGAATTTTATTGACGCTGCCTGCCCGCTTGTTGCTTTTTACCGAATGGAACGAATAAAATAAAATGAGACGTTGTTTGTACGGCTCGGTCCCTCACTTCTTGGACCGAATTTAGAGAAGGGGTGGGCAAAGCTCGGACTCAGATTTGGGCTCGACCTGGACACTCGTCAATTTCTTCGGGACAAGGGCTCGACACTCGGATTAGGTCAAAACGACCATCCCCTTCTGTTTTTTTTATTGTTGCTCATCGTTTGCCGCAGGGGACACGGACGAAATTTTGGGCCCAAAAACTGACATTTTTAGAATTAAAAACTGGCTCTGGGCTTCTAGCAGGGCTGCCGGATAAAATTTGGTTGACAGAGACCGAGACCAAACCTACCGAGACCGAGACCGGGACCGAGACCAGACCCATGACCGAGACTGAGACTTGAAATATTTTCGGCCCAAAATCGTCCCACCGCGGTCAAAAAAGTAAAAAATTCGGCTAATATTAGCCCGCCGCAGGCGACACCAACGAAATTTTGGGCGAAATTAAGAGAAACATAGTGAAAATTTCGAAGGTCGGCGCCTAGTGGCGGGCCATTTTCTCATGGCCATTTCATTTTGGGCCAAAAAACTGACATTTTTAGAATTAAAAACTGGCTGCGGGCTTCGTGCAGCGCTGCGGGATAAAATTTGGTTGACCGAGACAGAGACCGGGACCGAGACCAAACTCATGACCGAGACTTGATTCATCGCCCCACCGCGATCAAAAGTTTAGAAAATTCGGCTAATATTGGCCCGCCGCAGGCGATACCAACGAAATTTTAGATGAAATTTAGAGAAATATAGTAAAAATTTCGTAGGTCTGTGTCTAGCGGCGGGCCATTTTGGCCTTTTTTTCTCTCATGACCGAGACCATCGGATTTTCCTCATGACTGAGGCCGGACCCCTCGAGAGTCTCGGTTTTCGAAACGGAGACCCACAGCCCTGGCTTCCAGCCACGAAATCATCAATTTTTGGACGCTATTTTGGAATTTTTTTGGACTTATAAAATGCTCCATAGAAAATGCCGACACTTCTAAGAGGTCGACTCGGACTCGGCCCAGAAATGTGGAAGATCATCCAATCGGCAGCCAGGTCGGGAGCTATGACAGGATAGCCTATGGGCTAATGACATATGGTTCGAGTTTGATACTCGTCGAAGCTCATAACATGTATTATTCCCTTAAATAATGAAACCATCATATGCTTGATTTTTCAATTTTAAGCGGTCTCCATGACGATTTCCTGCGCCGCGACTTTGAGCATCGCGTCGCCGACGCCTCCCTGGAGCATGCTCTGCACCGCCTTCTGGCTCGTCTTGTAGACGCTCATGTCGATCTCCAGCAGCGTGTCCTCCATCTCCACCCAGAAGTCGCCGAGGAGCTTCGGAAGAGCGTCGTCGCCGATGAGCACGACCAGAATGCAGCCGGTGGACCGCAGCGCTGCGAACTTCTCCAGGAGGACGTCGACGTCGGTGGTCTCCCACTGCAGAATGCGAGGCATGCCGAGCGTGCGAGGCGGGTACCCGGGCGGAAGATGGACGTCTTGAGCCGCCGTGGTGACCAAGCGACGAGCAAGTGATCTACAGAGTATAGTTAATTCTTGCCGGGGATGTAAGCGGTGCGTGGAAGTCGTGGAACCGGATGGTTTCAGTTTTGACGGAACCAAATTAGTTCGGTTCCGATTCGAACAGGTTCCAAGGCCAAATTTTCACTTTTGTATTGTTTCTTTGCTCAAGCACAGTCTGACTCGTCGTCTAATCCCCTTAGGGTTGACTAAAGAACGTTAAAATGTGGCTAAAATGAGAGTCCACGACTACTCTTGCGTGTCGGGTTAGCAGCGCTGACACGGCCACTGCTAAAAGGGTACCGAATGCTGGAAGTTAGAAGGGTTCCTGTCGATACGAGTGGCGTATCGGGGGCCCAGCCAGAAGGGACACACGGTATTCGACCCACGGAATCCTAACGTTTTGTTTCTACACGCACGATTTTTGGTCTTAATGGCTTTATGGTTTGTTTATGGTGGGGCGCTCGTTCTAACCTGAAACAGCCCCCGCATACGCAGCTAAAGCACATTTATGCTTATGAGGCATTAATTTGTTGAAAAATTTTTAAAAAGCGTGACCTCCCATAGCGGCACTCAGTCCATAGCTGTTTTGCCGCGTGCACCGCTCAATAAGGTTCCTCGAAAGGCGGTTGCTGTGGGCCGACCCGTGTTGGCGAGGGGGGGGGGGTCAACAGGGCGGAAATGCTCTGCCCACTTTATTGCCCTCAATACCGCTCAATTCGACTAAAGAGCTTGCGGCGACTTACGTGCACTGGGCGTGGGCTACAGCGTGGCCAAAGTTGACGATGACCCACGAAGCGTCGGAGCCGTACGTCGCGAGGATCTCGTCGATTGCCATCACGGTGACAAGCTTTTTAGAGTTGATTTTGGCGATAAAGCGTTCGGAATGAACCAGCAAGCTTTCGCTAACGTTTACATTGCGATGCGAGGCTTTTGTAGCGATTCTCGAGCATGCAAATACAACGTCAGGACCTGTTGCGCGGTACGGACGAAGCACAGAAATCGCAGATCGCTTTATGAGAGCAGCGAGTCCTTGTACGTGTCCAAGTTGGGTTGGGAAAATCAACTTAGTCCCCATCCCATCGTCCCGGTTTTTGTTCGGCGCTCGTATACACAACACTGTCGAAACGAGCATGCATTCTGAGAACTCCACGGGCTTCCGCATGTCCACAGAACAACGAGTAGGTGGACTTAAAATTCTCCTTAGGTTGTCAGACGTCGGAAGACGGTCTTACTATATGGAATACCGTATTTTCTCTAATAAACANGGTAAGGTCATGCATCATATTATCTTGGATTACAAGGTGCAGGGGGGCCCTGTCGAGCTAACGCTTACGTATTCGAGCTTACGTAAACAGCACTAGGTAAAATGGGGCCGCCGCTAGGCGCCGACCAGAGCGAATTTTGGCCGTATTTCTCAAATCTGCAACTAAAATGTTGCTGGTATCGCCTGCGGCGGGCTGTTTTGAACCATTTGTGAACCTAGATTTACCACATTTGGGGGAATGAGTGGTGTAACAAAAGGGCTCTGTAAAGATTATAGACTTTCTGGGCGGCACCGTGTGGTCGAAAATACACCTCTTTCGTAAACACGGGCTTAGGCTTGTGAGAACGGGTTTCATAAACAACGCCTTTAACAGGGCGTTGCCTATAACATGGCCCGCCGTAGGCGACACCAGCGAAATATGGGCGAAATTTGCTAAAAACAAGTCTAAAATTCGTCCGGGCGGCGCCTAGCGGCGGTCCCCCAAAATGTCATTTTACCTAGTGCTTATTCTGACATTTTGGCCCATTTTCAGAATTCAGAATTCAGAATGGGCAAAAACGTCAGAATTTTCAGAATTCAGAATCAGAATGCAGCCCTGTGTAGCATGTATTGGTCCAGTTGAACGAATACAATGACTCAGCTAGTAATGAATTAACTGCCAGACCTTAGGTGGTCCCTTCACCGCTCTGTGCTTTCTTGTTTTACACAGGCATCGAAACAGCGGCAGGGCGCA
The DNA here is from genome assembly GCA_020875895.1 of Aphelenchus avenae. Classification (NCBI taxonomy): domain Eukaryota; kingdom Metazoa; phylum Nematoda; class Chromadorea; order Rhabditida; family Aphelenchidae; genus Aphelenchus; species Aphelenchus avenae. The sequence continues at coordinate 152,984 of JNEY01000047.1, forward strand.
GGGGAGGGGCCCAGGGGCGGGCGCTAGGCCCCAGGTGCAGGGGACATGCCCCCAAAAAAAAACCCGGATTGTCCGAAAATTAGCACATCGGGGACTATTATGGTTGCGGCGGCCGAAGGCCGGCGCAAAAACATAGGTAAGGGACCAAGGCAGATTTTTTGTCCGTCAAAACATTGGCCCAACCCTAAGCTCTTGCCCCAGCCTAAATCCCAGCCTAAATTAGGATCCTCGGTATGCAACCATGTGCAACCGGGCCCTAGGCCCGCCGGGCCGGGCTCGGGCCCCGATTTCGCAGAACCAGCCGGGCCCCGGGCCGGGCCGGGTCTGGGGTAGGCCAGGCCCGGCCCGTTTAGGCCCGGCTCAGGGCTCAAAAATTGTCACATTTTGGTCAAAATTTCAATACATTTTTGGTAAATTAGTCAAAAAGACGCTCTAACGGTGCCTGGGGCAAGCTATTTTAGTTGATAACACTCGAATGTTGTATTGTGAACTCCTTATAAAAGGCACCATTTTAGCCTATGGAAAGTACCAAAGGGGGGACCCAGGGGATTTTGCCTGTGTAGCCTAGGAAGTCAAGGCCCGCCGGGCCTTATAGGCCCGGCCCG
>JNEY01000047.1:154749-170566 GCA_020875895.1 Aphelenchus avenae
GGCCCGGGCCCGGCGGCGGGCCCGGGCCTCAAAATTTTGCCCGCGGGCCGGGCCGGGCCTCGACTTGAAGGCCCGTTGCACATGGTTGTCGGTATGCCACTGCATCGATACCGTGCTACAAAGCCGTTTTTAACAAAGAATCATACGCCGGAAATTGGTGGTTTTTGAGGAGTGTGCCTAACGAGGGCTTGAGCGGTGGCCCAAACCAGCCTGACGACGCTCGCATGATGTCGGTACGCTCCGAACTTACCGACAGTGAACTATAATATTAGGAGTTGGATCTACACCATGCTAAACGTAGCACTTACCAGCCGGTTACACGCCGTTTGGGCCCCACTGTTTGGGTCCCAAAAAAATTGAACATGCACTCGACAGGCGCCCTGGAAAAATCAAACAAAACCGGGACAAGTTGGCGCTTTTCGAACGAGATTGTGTCGGACATGTAAAAAGACACTGGAAGCGCCTTTTTGGAATTGATAAAAAGCATTTATGAAATAGTTTTAGCTGATAAAATTGTAATTGCTTCTGGGACCCCAACGTTCGGGGCCCAAACAGTGGGACCCAAACGTCCGGGACCCAAACGGCGGGACCCAAACATCCGGGACCCAAACGTCCTTTTCGAAATTTAAGCCGGGACCCAAACGGCCGGGACCCAAACGGGGGGACCCAAACGACCATAAGCCTACCAGCCAGGGCTGTGGTGATAGCTGATAAGTGTTTTCCTGACGCAATCGCCTGTGCCGCTTCAAAAGGAATGCTTTACTTGTTCCATTCCGGGCAACGCTGCTTTCGCGAGAAGGGACGAACCAGCAAGCTGAAAAATTCGCGCGTGATTCAAGAACAAGACTATTGTATGCGATCACGGGGATACGGGAGGACGCGCTAGAAAAAAGTTTTTCGATTCCGTCTAGGTAGTTCCGTTTCTTTTCTCAAACGACACCTTATACCGTTCGTTCCACTTACCGTTCCCGTCCAGCGCTAGGCAAGGGCGGCGCGAGACCGGCCTGAGAGGGGGGGGATGGTAAGGGGGACCCTTACCTATTTTTCGGACCAAATGCCTTGGTCCCCCCTTTGGTACTTTTTCATGACCTCGGGATTTTTGCCTTTATATGGTCTTAAGTGCTGTTTTTTGGAGGTTTTTTTCACCTTAATTAGCCCGCCGCAGGCCGGCGCCGCGTCGCCTCAGATTTGGTTTGTATTGCCTGCGGCGAGCCCCGTGTAAGCCGTCGGAGTTCGGCCGTTTTGGCAGAAGCGGAAGAACGAAGCAAAAAAAAACATCGGAGATCGAAGCCGAAGATTCCGCAGCCCTACTCGCCTGTCTTGGTCTCGCCTTTACCACAGGTACGACCGCTTACTTCACTATTCTAGCGGCAAACCTACATAGGGACTGAAACTTACTAGGCCGACTTTATTAGAGGAAACAGCCTAGAATGGTCCTATGTTCCTCCCGTAACTTTGCACGTTGTAGAGTTCCCTGCGAGTTTCCTCACTTCCATACCGGGCAATGATCCAGTATATCTCCTTATCCTACGGAACCTCGCTCCGTTCGCGATAATGCCCAGGCTTACTCCTTCGAAACGCTTGGCTTACTCGCAACCGGCGACAGGGCAGGTAACGAAGGCAGCAGTGACGTTATTCTCCAAATTTCTCGAATTGCTTTTAGCAAACTAAAGGTGCACACAGACGGCAGAAGATCAGCATCGCGCACTTTCTCGCCGACCCGACGTCGAATGCGAGCCTCGCCAATCTCCTTCTTGCGAAGAATAGTATTGCTGGAAGACGGACTCCAACGAACGAAGTAGTCGAAAGGTGTCATTAGACGGCACCGAGGGACTCGACGCTCAACTGCCTATTAAATCGTTGTCAGCGACGTTTCCCGTCCACATGTATGACTTTACTGCCACTCCTACTAGTACTTCTATTGCCGCAACTAAACCTAGTACTTCTAGTCGAGACCGTCCAAAGCGTCTTGAAAATAAGCTGTTTTAATTTGCTCGATAAAAGGGTTTGGTTTGCGGTAGAGTTAGCGGGTCGTGAAACGGGACGACCCGTTCCGTGGTCTGTGCCGTCATGAGAACGGAACGGCCCGGCACGACAGAGGGGTCAGAACGAGCCTTTTTCCGTTCCGTCTTAGTACGGAACGGATCACGGAACGGCGGATCTTTTGCGCCGTTCCGTGCCGTTTCAGTGGAGAACGTGACGGAAAACGGCCGTCCTGCGCGCCGTTCCGTCCTGGGCCGTCCTGGTACGGCACGGAGCCCGGCACGGGGGGACCAGGACGGAACGGAGGACGGCACGTGGGGTCCCAGGACGGAACGGAGCCCGGCACGGGGGGTGGGGGGGGGGGTGTACCCGCTAACTCTAGTTTGCGGGCGGCTCGCAAATGTTCCTTTTCCTGCTTGATTTCTCACCCCGCTTCGTTCACTGTTTTCGTAACTATATTTGATCCGCCTCCTTCGCCAAAAGCTTAGAACGACCCTTTCCTTTAGAGTTCCCCACATCACTTTTTACACAACATTTTGGTAGGCTTCTCGGCCTCTTGGATCTTTCTTGAAATGCCGAGGAATGGGGGATTTCGAATTTCCCCAAATTCGAACGAAAGCCGAAACCTAATCCGAATTTCCCACAAACTACAGAATTTCCGAAGTTCCCTAATCCGAAGCTAACGAAAGTCGAGTTGGAATCGGGCGAATTTGTGCTGTAGTGACACCGATCAGCGTGACCGCAGTCTCGTGCCCGCTTGGGTCAACGCCTATCCGACTATTTGCTCATATGCTTGCGTACGCTGGTTGTCATTATATGGGATGCGCATAAATATAGAGACTTCGACCGTAAGGTCGGAGTGCTACCAGGCTTCCCGAAAGAGTGGGAACATTTTCGAAAGTAATAAAAGACAGGCTCGTCATAAAAAGTTCAGTAACTACTGACGTGGTGAAGCTTTTGTTTTGCCACGCCGAGCGGCAGCCCTTTATTATTTAATGCAAACCTTGGAAAAATCCGGTTTATGTGGCTTCTGACTTGGTCGCGGTTAAGATGACGTCTTATGTCCTCCGGAAGGATTCTAAGCCTTTTAAGGGTTTTGTTGTTGCCCTAGCGAGAAAAGTTGCCCCACCCGCCTCAGATGAACACTTAAGGTTAGAGGGATTTAAAAAATTAAAGGGAATACATTCCAGAAGAGAGAGTTCCGCGAGTAAAATGCAGTTTCTAAAAAGGGAGCGTCCAGAAACTATGTAATGATTACAGGAGGGAGGGAGTGGGTCGGACCTCTGGGGAATTCAGTGCAAAAATTGATTACGCCCAGTGGAGGGGAGGGGAGGGAGGGAGGGGTATAAAAAGGGCGATGTAATGATTGCACAATTTGCTGACGGCCCCAAACCAAGTTTTCTTACGCGTGTGTTTCGCTCGTACAAATTTCAAAAATAGGTTTTCCTATTATATTATAGGGGGAGAACCAACCCGAATAGCACGCAATACGAGCACGAAAAATACAATGCAAGCACGAAAGCGATACGCTCACGAACGATAGAATACACGCACGAAAGCGAGTTTAGCAGCCTTCGGAATGAGCTTCTTCGACCGCCCCGTTCCTCCACTGTCTTACTCGACCACGTTCATTCCCCTGCAACGAGTCCACGGTGAGATAATCACTGGCGCGATGGTCATTCTCGCAGACATCGTGATATTCGCGGCGCTGACGCTGAAACGTCCCGCGCACACGCGAAAGGACGACGTCCTGATCGCCGTTAACGTCGCCATAGACGCGCTTACCGCCATCCGGCACGTCGCTTTCGACGTGAACACGCTCGTCACCTACGCGGAACACGACGGGTGTAAGTGAAACGTTTAGCGGTTGCGATTAGGTAGAGGTAGCGGCCGTACCACGGGACGGTCCGTCCCGTGATCCGTACCGTCCCGAAACCGGAATGGCGCGGCACGGCAGAGGGGCAAGGACGTGCCATTTTCCGTTCCGTCCTGGCATGGACGATGACGGAACGGCATTAACCCAGAACGGCGCCGTTTTGCGTGCTGTGCTGGTACTCATAAGCAATAGGGTTTCAAATAGTAATCGGCCAAGGACACTTTCGACCAATTGTCCCAAATATCCCGTCAAGTGCAGCGATTTATAGTGCCTAATAGGACGCCTCGAGTGAACTGCATGATCTAAAACATCGCACAAACTTGCGACTTTTGTTAAATCGTCCATAATTACGGAGTTTTCGAGACTTTGTTTTGACCTTCCACGGGGCCGTTCCGTGGCACTGGCCGTTCCGTGCTAAGGCCGTCCTGGCACGGCACGGAACTCCGTTCCGTACTGACCCACTCATACCGAACTCCGTTCCGTAGAGTACGCTATGTGAAGTCTGGAACGACGACTTGACCCCCTGCCGTTCCGTTTCCCGGCACGGAACGGAGTACGGTTCGGTACGGCTCGGCAAGTCCAGGCTTACGGATGTGCCGTCAACTCTGGGACGGGGTGTAAGTGTAAAGCCCTCTGGGATAATTTCTGCTGCTCTTCGAGGCATCTCACCGTTTATTCAGACATTCCGATCATTCGAGCGTGCGAGTGCTTAGCCTACTTGCACTCCGTACTGGACCTCGTGCTACTGCCTCTGTCAAATACGATTCTCTTCACGACGGCGTTGGAGCGCTATTTCTGCATCATGTACGCCGATAGATACGCGTATTCAGGCGCAAGTTGCACCTTCAATATACACGTGCTCGCCGTCCTGTTGGCAATTCCGGCCGCGGCTTATGAGCTGTCTGGTCCTCTCCTGTCGTCTGCAATGGTGAGCGGTAACCAGCAGTGTTTAGAGCTCTCTCGAGTAGGCAGGGTCTCGCGGGTCTTAAGTTTCTCGAACCTTTGAGAAGAAAACTGAGTTCGGCACAAGTGGGTGATTGAGTGATTTTTGGAGCGATTTTTGGCAAGTGGGTGACAAGTGATTTTTGGCAAAAACATGAAAAATAACCCCCCTACTATCGCACATTTTTGTAACAAAGAATAAATTAAATTAAATATTTATTTGGCATTAAAAGTAAAATGCCAGACGAAAATCGAAGCTTTTTAATAAAATCTTTTGTTATTTTTTGAAAAAAGTAAATAAAAAATAACTAACAGCCGGAGGCCGAAAATTTTGTTAGCACATGCATAGTCAATTTTGTCCACTTCCCGAATATGGCCGCGGAGAATAGTTAAGTTACAGTCGGCAAGGGCATGCTTCCAGGTTCGCGGTGAATGCCCGCCGATTTCGTGGATGGACAGGGATGCCTACGTCGCCGTCCACCTTCAAGGTGGTGGTGTCTCATTCGTGTGTTTCTGCATGTACATCCGCTGCTTTAATCATCTGTTAAAGGTGAGAATTTGTTTTTTAAAGAACTTGGTTTATAAATTAAGTAATTATTTAATTATTTAAAGATAATTTAAAATTTAAAAAAATAGAAAATAAAGTAATTTCAAAGAATATAATATTTATTTTTAAAGGCTAAATACCAAGACTACACTTGACGTCTATTTGAAGGGCGAAAATTTTTTCACAATAATTAAATAGTTTTCGAAGTCACAATAGGCCCTCGATACGCGAACTCTGGTTTCAGAACTACAGCACCGCGCCGCTGTCTCGCGACCCGGAGAAGGCACAAGTCACAGCGGTAACGGCGCTGGTTCTTGCCTCGTACATCCTTCTTAACCTGTTCCCGGAATTCGTCGCGCTTCCGCAGTCCAACATCGAGATCCGGTGGATCGCCGCGTGGGTCAAGCTGTCTCGAGGTACCTTTTCGGGGCTCTACGGACGCGGGGGGAGGAGGTGTATACGTAAAGGTTTGCTAGCAGCTACCGGCAGAAAATAAACTTTCGGAAATCGAAAATGGGTGTCGGATTGCGACGATTGGAAAAAAGGTTTGATATCTACAAAGAATTGTAAAATCGAGAAATAAGAATTTCAGGGCTAATAGTCCGTGCTGAATAAGCCCTTAATGAAGTGGGCCGTACTGAAAAAAACCTTATAGAAGTGAAGCACTAACAAAGGCCTACTGAGGACTGTACTGAGCCCAACTCACCTTGTAGCCCAACTTAGGCCTCGAGCCAGACAGTTCGGGGGAGTCTATGTATACTCTGATGGCTTGAACGAGAGCTAGTCCAGGGTCGAGGGGGGTACGCGATTGTAAACGGTGCAAGTGTTGTTTTAAGGAGTCGTCAACGCCATTGCCTACTTGGTGTTCATCCAAGTGAGCGGCCGCCATTCGCTTCGATCTTTGCTCTACCGGAAGAAGACCTCATCGACTCCAGTGATCCATCTCAGTCCACCTGAGAGGAGGGCTTAGGATGCAAGTAGACCATGGTTGTCTGTCTTACGACATATATTTTTACAATAAATCGAGATCAGAAAGAGTGAGCGGGTTGAATTTAGGGCTGGATGTTCTGTCAAAACTATCCATTCCGATTCCCGCTCGGAGTTTTTGTCTCGTTTCTGTTGTCTTCTCAAGCGTACATGCTGCCAGGTACTAGAGGTGCAGCGGACCCCCCCCCCCCCGTGCCGTGGGCCGAGCCGTGACGACGGCTCTGTACCATCCGGCAAACTTTTGGAATTTTTTCGGTGTTTTTTGGCCGAAATTTCAGGGCTAATCGCAAAAACCTCCGAATAGCGTCAAAAATGTTTACAAATGTTGAGATACGTCAAAAAAGGGCCCAAACTTCAAGGAAATTTGGTGAACAAATCCTAAAAATGGCCGAAAATTGCTCCAATTTTGGCCGCAAACAGCCCAAAACACGGCTCCACGGATGCCGTGCCCCCCCCCCCCCTTCGCGCCGTTGAGACGAGCCGCGATCACGGCTCCACGGCTCGCCACGAGTTTGCACCTCTACCAGGGGATATAGGGAATTTTTTGCTTTTTTGGATTTCCTGGAAAATTCTCCAGAAAATCGAAGATTCCGATATGCATACAGTATAGCACAATAGGATGTATGTTGTAGCAAATTTATTTGACTCTGTTCCATAGATAAAAGAAGCACCAAACATGGCAAAACGTAATACGAGCTTTATGTCGCATTCACGCAATGATGATGCTCGTGACTTGAGCCATGTACTGCGACTCGAGCACACTCTTCGCACGCATGCCGAGGTCTTCCCATTGGCCGCGCGTCAAAAGCGGTCCGTTCTTTACTTGCAGTTGGAGCGTCTAGAATCATCTGCGTAAAGTACTGCGATTGACCGTCCGATCACGGATTCGGCGGGTACTCCGTTCTGTACGGAACCCACCATCGACCATTACCGAAATCAGTTCCGTACTGACCCGCCCCATACCGAACTCCGTTCCGTAGAGTACGGCAGGCACAATGGAACGGCGAAAACACCGGCCGTTTTCCCCATCGTTCTCCACTAAAAAGCCGTACCTAACTAACACTTTTCGAGCCGTACCGCACTTGCGTTCCGTAATAGTGTGGAACGGTTAACCCCTGCCGTTCCGTTTTCCAGTCCGAAAAAGGGCGGTTCGTACGGCCCGCCAAGTCTATACGAACACAACATTCTCTTTACCTGCTTGTAGTCGGTCATAGGCGAATTTTCGGTGGTTCCATATTTGCCCACGACGGCCCCATTGACCACACTGTAAGCGCCCGGTGCGAATCTCTGAAAGACTCGCTGCGTGATGACTAGTTATGTGAATCTTTGGGTCGTTTGGAAATGCGCAGTTCTTCCGAAGTATTTGCACGTTGTTCGATGTGGATTTCAAAAAAAATACACGGAAGTCCTGATGAATGGCGGCCACATGACCCTTCTGGTTTGGAAAGGAGTCTTCCCTCTTTTGCTGCCGAATCGCTTTTTAATGCCATTTTCGCTATTTTTAGCTCCAAATTGCTTTCAACGAGGACATCGGGACTTATCCACTTAAAGATAAGACTATAGGTTGTAGGAAGAAGAGGACTGAGTACCCTCTTACCATGACGCTAACTACAAGAACGGAACATGGGATGCGTGAACTCTATGACTCACATTACTGACTGGCATGTCCACCGGCTCGATTCCATAGACGTCGTAGGACACCGCACCAGCGCCCTGTCCGAGCTGGGCCAGTGCTTGATAGACCTAGAACGGAGAATTCCCTTTGTAACCTTCTCAGTCATGCCTACCGCGTATCTAACGCTCATGTCCGCGGTCCTCTTCGCATCGCCGGGATTGCTCCACTGTCCCGCGTAGACCGGGAGGGCTGTTGTAGTCGTGGCAGTTGTGACCGTCGAGGTCAATGGCGTCGATGTCGTCGTGGAATCAGAAGTGCTCGAAGGGATGGAGGAAGAGCGTTGCGACGGCCCTAGTGATGGTGTCGTGACGGAGGCAGTTGAACTTGACGTTGATGGCGTCGTGACTTTGGTGGTATGCCTAGAATTGCCGATCGGGCTTGGTTTTGCAGTCATAAATTGAATTTCGAAAAACAGCACGAAAAACATAAGTCGTAAGTTACGACTCGTAACACTGATAAAATCGACGAAGATAGCCGACGATCTGTTTTTCTTTGACTGCTCAAAACCTAAAGTATAGTTTTGAAAATACCGAAATCCCTAGTGGTGAGAAGGCAAAAATGGAAAAATATAACGACGTCCAAAGCCCAATTTGAGCGTGAATTTTTAGGTGTAGGTATTTCTACTGTTTTTAAAGCTGATAATTTTTTCTGCAGGAAAAAAGGCCAAGAGCGAATGGATAGATGGGCATGCGTAAAATTTCGCAAAATATTTAGGGTTTGCAAAACCTCGGATTTTAAAGGTTTTTTTTCAGTTTTAACAAACAGAAACCGTCCTTTGCCGACATCCGAAAAGACCCGTCTTCATTTCACCCTCAAAAACACTAAGAAAAAAACGAGACCAACCTTGTCGGTGATGCAGGAGTAGTCGCTGAGGACGGCGTCGTCGAAGTCAAAGTCGTTGCTCCAGCAGTGAGGCCGTGTGGGCTGCTTGAGACGGTAGAAGGGCTAGTAGTCGGTGACTGCGACGACGGCTTAGTACTAGTACCAGGACTTATGGAACTGGACGGTTCCCCGGAGCTGGGCGATATCGGAGCTGTGGTTGTTGAAGAAGCGGAGGTAGTGGACTCCGGAGACGTCGAAGGGGTCGGCAGTATGATTACTCATCGAGGTGCTCGACCCGGTCGTAGTCGTCGTAGGCGACGCCGTCAGCAGCGTTGACATCGTCGTGGAACCGACGGCAGTGCTATATGGCACAACGGAAGGCTCGCTGTGTCGCTAGTACCACTACTGGTCGCCGTGCTCGACATGTTCGTAGTCGCTGAGGACGACGTCGTCAGCGGCGTTGTTGTCGTCGTGGAACCGACGGCAGCGCTAACAGCCACAGTAGAAGAGCCGTCGCTAGCTGTCGGGGCTATCGATGATGAAGTGGCTGGAGTGGTCGAGGACGAAGAACTGGCGATGGGTGTACCGGAAGCTTCTTGAACGTCGTTAACATCACGCTTAGCTCTTGGAACAGCGTGATAGGTCCACGCGACAGGCGGATGCATCTCGATCCGAAACGTCGGATTCTGCATCAGGGGACCACCAGGAGCACATGCTAGGGCTGCTTTGGCTAGAACCAGTAGAATGAGGACGGCCAAAACCATGGCTTTCCAGGTTAGCAAAGACACAAGGCTTCAGAAAACTCGAATACTGTGCTCTTCCACACGTTCAGCAGGCTTATAAAAAAGTGGTTTTACGATTTGCTTGGACAAGTTCCTTTCAGCATTCCTTTGGTCCTTTTGCAGTCGGCCGGGGCACTGAGACGTAACGCAGTCGTCCACGCCTTTCATGCATCCTGGCCATAATGAGCAACTGTCACGTACACATGCGTTGGGAAATGTACTGAGTGAGTAATACCCCCGAAACATTCTTACTAATGGATCCACGTCTTGGAGCTCTCATCGTCGTAAAAACGTGTAAAACGCTACAAAAAGTTTCTGTCGCAGTTCCTGAGAAGAGCCTGATGAGTAAGACTTCTTGGTCATTCTTGCAAAGTATCTTCCGTTAATTTTGGCGTCCCTTCGATGATAAAGGGAATGTACGTCACAGGGTTACATCCGTTGGCGTCTAAATTTGGACCCAAACCGGCCGTGGAACAAAAATCAGGTCCCCCTCCCCCCGACCCGACGCTATGTGATAAAGCTTCTCATTCGTGCCAACCGTTGGCACGCATGTTGTAGGGGGCTCGCTAGAGCATGTAGGAAAAAGTCTCCTCGACCCTCCCCCCCATGACCACTATGCAAAAATAAATTTTTAAATTCTCTAGGCATGAAAACTCCAGGTAAAGTTGACGACGGTGTTTTTTCTTCTTGTCCGCCATGGGAAGCATGTCATAGCGGGCCCGCTATAGCATGTTAACTATAAACTTTGACGGGCAATACACCCTTTCTTCGTAGGTGATCGATCAAACTGTAATTTTAAACTTTTGCTTAACTCTTCAAGAGCTATCGAATGACACCAAACTCGACCGATAGCTACACCTTTTTTGGCGGACAAACATACAGCAGCGCATTGGTGTATAAAGATATTCGAAAACAATCTAAAACTTTGGTGGAATCATCCGCGGCGTGTGAGCGTCGTGAAAATACGTCAGGCTCACATGGGGGAATGGCGGTGGAGTGGGCGGGGGGTCAGCCCAGTGGCGTAGCTAGGATCCGGTCAAGGGGGGGGTGCGACATGGTAAGGGGGGACCCTTACATTTTTCGGCGCCGGCCTTCGGCCGGCGCCGAAAATACGCCTTGGTCCCCTTTGGTAGTTTTCCGAAGCCTCCCTTTTTGCCTCACAGCGGTTTTAACACTGATTTTTGGCGTGTTTATACCCAATATAACCCGCCGCAGGCCCCGCCAAAAAGTGTTTTTATCCTTTTTTTGTTATAAAATCCATCGAAAATTCAAGGCCTCAATGATTTTTCAGTCACAAATAACACGTATTTAGCCTACGCCGCCAACGAGATTTTTAGGCTTTCTTGGTAAAGTTGCCTAGAAAATTTATTTTGCCTTGGTCCCCCCTTACCTCGCCGGGCCTTTGGCCCGGCTCCAAGGGGAGTGCGCCGCACCCTGCGCACCCCCCCCCCCCCCTTAGCTACGCCACTGGGTCAGCCCGATGCTGAAGAAAAGGAACGTGAAATGGTTAAATTTTATTGCTGTGGAGAACTATAATCAGAAAGCGTCGCTAGCGAGTAATATCCAACACACGTGTCTAAGGAGCTCCGCTTGTCGTAGCGGTATGCGTCGTACCGGTCTGGCTTCCCTTCGCACTGCTCACGGTCGATGCCTGGTTCGAGCGACCGTCGCCGACGCCAAAGACGATGTCCATGAAGCTGCGGTTGAACTAAAATGCGTTAGTGCAAATCGTTCCGCTTCAGCCATCTGCACCCGCACCGGCCGGCGTCCAGGTTTCAAGACGTTACTGACTCCGAGCCCGGCATGGCCAACCCAAAAATAGGTTGTCGGGCCGTATGGAGGCCACACCCTTATGAGCCGTATGGGGCCATCCAGAAAATATGTAATCCTTACAGGGGGGAGGGGGGGGGGGGGTTACGGGCCGTCAGATTACATTTGATTACGAGGGGGGGTAGGGGGGGGTTCAAGGCCTTGATTACGTAATCAGCACTAGGTAAAATGGCCCGCCGCTAGGCGCNGTGCCGTATGGGGGGGGGGCAACTCGTTAAGTACCGGTATTAATTGATGATTATACTTTAATTAGGTATAATTAGCGCATTAAGGACGAATTAAAGTGCCGGTGGGGGGGGCAATTAAATAGTTTTGCCCTCCCCCACATAATTCCCCCCTATCCTGCCATACGGCACAAACAACCCAAATGGTTGCCCCCAATCGGTCAAAACTAAAAAAGCATAGTCGTATTCTGCGAACCTTGGTCAATTTTTTGTCCTCAGTCTCCAAGACAAAACAACTCACGGACTTTTCCCTCTCAACGAGCGAAGCAGTTGAACCATCCACTACCTTCCCCGGTTCCAACGTTGTACCTACCTCCTTGTTCATGATGATGTAGACGAGCGAGTTGGACGTGTTGTGCAGGATCAGCCCGCAGGTTAGCATCGCGTAGATCTCGGGGATTTCCGGCGGGATGAAGAGCGGGTAGATGCGAAAGCCGGTCCACGTGACTAAACGTCGGAAACACTAGCGGAAAGACCGGAATGCGGCGTACTTACACAGTAGGAACAGCGAGAGAACGCCGAACTGTATGGCGTACTTGACTTCTTTAGACTTGCGGGCCGCTGCTTGCTTGTCGGTGAGCCCTCCGCCGACGCTCCGATTCGAGCGGTAGATGAACACAAAGATCTAAACTGCCGAAGAGCTGCTGCGCTAGGAGCCAGCGTTTTTTAGTATTAAGCGTACTAAGTTCATGCAAAAGCTATTTAAGCACCTGTTTCTCGCCCGAACCTGGCCGTTTACGGCTTTCGGGATGGCTCTGAATTAAGAAAAAATACGGCTTAAAGTACGCTTACGGTAGTTACGGTGTCGACTGGTTATCCTTAAGCTTTTAGCATTGTTTTTATTCGCTGTGATAGAGAAACCATAGCCGCAAAACAGCTGGTCTAGACTGGCACAAAAGGCCGTGGACTTTTTGGTTATTTGAAGTGGACTGGCTTTCTGCAGGGCACATTTTCAAAGCACTGCTTCCAATACGGCTTTGGAATTTTGCAGAAGCCACTAGTAATCCTTTAGCTTTTTACAATGATTAAGCAGATCTGGATAGTACCTACATAACTAATTCAGCACACATTGAACTTTGATCCTACCTAGAAAAACTCGTATGAACCCATGTTTCGACCATTTTAAGCGTCACAGCCCGTAATTATCGCACGTGGACGCCTAAGAGAGTCCCTAGAGCGTACCATCGTGTAGCAGATGATCGAGATCGTCGAGGACATCGAGTTCAGCGGAAGGTCCACCGTGTGATCCGATATGTTCGTTCCATTGCCCAGGTAAGCAGCACCGTACGTTCCGTAGAACACGTATAGCCTGAAGGAAAAATATCCAAAATCATCGTGGGGCTTAACGAGTCGCCTACGTGCAGCAGGGCGACAGGAGCTGAGTCCACGTCGACAGGCACGCGGAGACGAGGACGACCACTATGCAATAGGCGATGACTTTGCTGCGCGTGAACAGGTCGGTATAGCTGGTGAACACGACGCACACCACTCTAAAGGAGAGAAACGTAGTAAAGGCAGCAATGGACTTTAGCGTATGCACGGATGCATATTTCATTCCCAGCCCGCAAGAAAAAAAGGAGGCTTGCTTTGGTTAGGGTGCTGGAATGTTCCTGCGAGAATCTTCCTAGCCAAGTGTATCGTTCAAGCATAGGTAGGTCTAAAAGACGCCGAATTCTTCCACCGTGAACGTATAGCCTAAGGTGCATAAAGACGTGCATTTTTCAACCTTGACTACTGGGTCTTTTTGATTTAGGTTTTAGTAGACTTCGTTTTTTTCCATTGTACACATGGCCGATATGCTTACCGATTGAGCGACATGAGAATCTGCATGATGACGCAGATGTACCAGAACCAGAGGAAGAGGAACGCCATGAACAGAACCCACGGACTCTGCATGCCGCCAGGAAAGAGCCAGTCCTAAAATCGGAAAACTAGGACTTACTTGCCGTAGCAAAATAAATTTTGGTTGCGCGCCGCAAAATTGGCGTAAAAAACTGTCCGACAGAGTTTTCTTAATTTTTAATATAGTATTTTGTTCTTTATTAATTTCTAATTTATTTTAAAATTTCGTAGTATTTTCAAATTAAAAAAAACCTTTGAACAGTTACATTTAGACAACAATAAAAATGCTGGAATTATGGGCGCTAAAGGGATTTCGCCTACTCCAAATCACCCGAGTGGCACCCTGTCAGACACTGACTGATGCATCTTTACCTGTGCGATTGACGACGGCATGCCGTAGCATAGGGTCAGCGCCATTTGCAAGCAGTCGTCGATGACGTTGACGAACGACAGCAGGTACACGCTGCTCTTGCTCTTTTTCAAGAATCCTCCTTTGGCGAATACGATGAGGCAAGCGATGTTTACCGCTAGCGAACAGCCGGCAAAGACCATCACACTGCCGGCGACGAGGGCGTTCTTGAGCTTCACCATTTGGCTGGTCTAAAAGCCTCTATGAATGCTAGCTTCTGCAAGCCAAAAAGCAGCCATCAAACGTTCTTAGCTAAGCTGCTTTCCAAAGACATTCTGAGAAATCGAGGAAAGCTTGAAACTCTGAGCAACTTCCAATGCTGAAGGCACCCGGCCTCGTTTCCCCATTCCCCAAAGCCCATGTTACTCGGGTTGTGGGAAGATCTTCAGGTTCTAGAGGAGTGCAAAGGTACAACGAAGCTCTGGCTTGGTTTTATGCGGAATTCAGAAGGCTTTTGGAACCACGCCGGCGGCCGTCCTGTCCTTCATTTCCGTGAGAACCCGTCAAACGGCTCGCTGTGAGAGTTCAAAAATTGCAGGCTTTTATCTATCAGGCTTGAGGGAATAAATCACCGAAAACCGACGAATTAGCGGTTTGTGGGCTGAAATCTTGCTAAAATTTCTGAAAAATCACGTCACGGATCATGGCCGTGATTTAGTCACGTAACGGATCCCGTCACGGGGGTTATTTGGCTACCCTTAGTCCCCACTCCATCTCGTGCGAAAACTGAACATTTCCACGGCCATTTGTTGCACATGTGAACTTCGCATATTTACTACGCTGCATTAGAGCCCTCGAAGCTTAAAGCCTAAGTGACTGCATGGGAATGTATCGATAAACCTAGGTCGTGAAGGACACGGGCAAAGGTCCACAATAATATGGCCCTTTAAACTAGAGCGTAGCACACAGGCGGTCAGCTCGTTTAAACTTTGCAGCAACCACATTCGGCTCAGCCGTTATTTATACACTCAGCAGTGTGCCAAACGGAAGCACGTGCCGGGTTCCAAACACTTGTCGCCCTGATGTAAAAGGTGTCGTTTTGTATTCGGTTCCCGCGCTGACTCCGGATAAACACTGGAGAGCGGGTCCAGGTTTAACAAGATCTTTTGTCTTTGTACCCTTGTTATTCTGTTTGAAGTATAGTGTAGTTGGCGAAAAGCTATCAACTTGCCAGGAAGGAAAGCGATTGCTTCGGAAGAGAGAAGTCAGGGCGCATGTAAAGTAACCATCGAATTTCGTGATTCCACGGCGCGAATGTTTGCCGTTTTGGCGTTAGACCAAAAAAGCTAGGAAATGTCGGGAGGCATTAAATGTATTAGGTTTTCAAACACGGGCGCTTTTGCTTCTAATTCATAACTGTCAAAAATGAAAAAAGCCGAATTTACCGGTCCCGAGCCAGGCGCAAGCATGTGCAACCGGGCCCCGATTTCGGCAGAACTAGCCGGGCCCCGGGCCGGTTTAGGGCTCAAAAATTTGCCACATTTTGGTCAAGGTTTCAATACATTTTTGATAAATTAGTCGAAAAGTCGCTCTGAGGTCTGTCTGTCCAGAAATTATGTTATGCTAACTAAGCACTTGTTGGACCCCCCCCCCCTCCCCCTTGTTAGCTAACTAAAAATTTTAGGTCATTTTACCTAATGTGAATTCCGGAATTTCAATGGACTGGGTTCGCCAGCATGGGTGCATGAAAATTGGGAGCATGGAAAGGTCAAAAAAATGGCCCGCCGCAGGCGATACCAACGAAATTTTAGTCTTAAAATTGCTCATAACAAGCGAAAATTTCGTTTGTCGGCGCCTGCGGCGGGCATTTTTTTCACCGCCTGCTGTTAACGTTAACACCCCCTTGACACCCCTCCCCCTTGTTAACAGTGGTTAACAAATCGCTGACCCCCCCCCCC
>JNEY01000047.1:170675-181678 GCA_020875895.1 Aphelenchus avenae
CCCCCCCCCCCTCCTAGGTACGCCCTTGGACGTGTTGACATTAGAATCATCCCTTGTTTTCATAATGCACTCCAAAGTATAACAGTTCTACAACCCAAAAATTCCCCGGCATGAACTGCTCCTTCCCTGACTTTCGGAATCAATAAATGTTCTGTCTTTGGCGTTCCTAAGACCAGACATAAACTCTAAGGACAGTCTAAACTTAAGGCATGCGTGCCGATTGCTATGACATCAGACTTTTGGCTATTAAGGGCTGTATAAGCAGGAGTCTCTAATTTTGCTACCGCAAAAGCGTTTAAGCTTAAGACGTAAATACACAGCCTTAAGGAAAATTTATAATCGTGAGTCGACGTCCGACTTTTGGGGAAATTCCAATGTCAAGTCGGTAACGAAAACTATGGGAAAACTCTTGACAGGGGGATTTGACAGTGGCAGACAACACTGATTCCTCACCGACTGTTCCTGGGACGTTATACTAACGCCACAGCCTTTGCGGTGTCGCGTAAATCATACAATCACAGCGTCTGAAATACCTTAACTGTGGCTGTTGCAGCAGCAGCCGAACTTGCGACGACAGTCGTTGACGTTCTGCGAGGGTCATCATATGCGCGAACTCGGTCATTGTCGATGAGCTGTGCTACGCGGCTAAATGAAGGAATATCATGTCACGCACTCGTCCGAGCACAAGCGTAAAGCTGCTGACTGACAACGAAAAATGCGGCGCTTTCGAACCATTCTGTTCGAATTGAGGAGAAACAACGTAGTGGATTTAGTAAACTCGTGCAAGGAACGAAATACAAACCGGGTTTTTGTCACTTTTGTCTGGGAAAAGCGAAACCAAGAGAATGCAGTATTCTCTGTGCAGTGAAACGACGCGGCGCCCGCATCAATACAAGCGTTTTTTTTCGCAAGAGGCACGACGCCCGCCGCCACCCGGCCGCCACGGGTCCTTGCTCTAAGCCGCGCGGCCACTGCGCGTCAGTTGTGCTCCGACCGGGAAAAAGTGCAATTTTACTCTCGCGGGCTTTGCATTTGCAGGATACACGCGTGTGGTCCGCGCCATTTGCTTAGCGTCTTCCTTATGCCAGCAATACTGCTAGCCTCATGACGTTATCGTGAACGACTGAACCAGCCTTAGTTCTCGCTTTTACGACTAAACGGTCAGACGGAATCCGTCGGTCTAGTGGCATTCTGGACGCTCTCAAGTAGTACTACGACGCGTGGTTGGGTTAGTGAAGCAGACCTGCTTGTTTCACACCGGTTACGTAAAGAAGCTGCGCACCGTAGTCGACGCCTGCGAACTTTTGGTCAAACATTGCCGTGTTCTGCAAACTCCGCTGCGGCGACGCCGACTTTTCAGACATTTAGACCTTGTATAAAAGGAGGACATAGAAATTCTAAGGAGGTCTTAGAATCCTAGAACTTATTCCGACGTTTTGACGCATTGACTAAAACAAATAAATTAGTCAAAAATCGAGCAGAACCTTTCAAAACTAGTGTTTGTAAAATATAATCAGAACGTCGAGATTCTGTACAAAATGATATTTATAAGAGATTCTTAAGAAATCCGAGATTCCCGGCGACTTTAGCAGATTCCAGGTTTCTTGTTCGGAATTCCGGAAACTTCCATTCAGTCTAAGATTAGCAAGTTTATTAAAGCAGTCGTTGCGACGCCGTGGCGCGCGAAGGTAATACGGACACAATAAATTCCCACGATTGGCCCAGAAAGCTCCGATAAATGCTTTATTTCACGCACAGTCTTTGATCACGCGGATAGTAAGGCCGTGGTAATTACATCCGACAGCGTACTTCACGGAAAACTTGAATCCTTGGCGTGCCGCTGACTGCCAGAATCGACGGAAGCTGTCTGGATACGTGCCCAGGTCGACGTCTTCTGGTACATTGTACGTGAGTCGCAGTCCGAGCTCCGCGGCGACGGATTCCACGTCGCGATCAAGCCCCTCGTGATCCCACACCGTGTACAGTTCGACTCCGGTCGGTTCCTCGGAGTACATGTATTCCTGAAAGTGTCGAATTACGTCGGTTATGACCCCTTCGCAAGTGAGAAAAGGCCACGAAACTAAGTCTGGTCTCAGTCATGGCTTGTCGGATCCCCGGAAACTTCATACGAGGGTCTGTCCAGAAATTATGTAATGCTAACAAAGCACTTTTTGGACCCCCCTCCCCCTTGTTAACACTGCGTAGTGTTAATTTTATAACGGTTGTTAACAACCAGCTGACCCCCCCCCTCCCCCATGTTATACTAACATAATTTCCGGACACTGCCTGACGGTGCCTGCGGCAAGCTATTTTAGGTGAAAATACTCGAATGATGTATTTTAAGCTCATTATCAGGGGCAACACCTTAGCCAAGGGAAAGTACCAAAGGGGGTGGGGGACCAAGGGGATTTTTTTTTGACGAGCCTAAGAAGTCAAGGCCGCTGGGCCTTTAGGACCGGCCCGGGCCCTAACTATTAGGCCCGCTGGCCGGGCCCGGGCCTGACTTGGAGGCCCGTTGCACATGGTTGACCAGGCGGCAACAGCGGAAATTTTAATTTTGTGCGTCAAATTTTAATTCTATAAATTCCTGCCTTTGCCTCGGCGGGCCGAAATCTTCCCACTGCGCGACTTAGTCTCCCGCTGAGCGCAACGACTTTAAGCACTTTTTCGTCTTTTGCCTGCACGATATCAGCAAAGGCTCTTTGCAATGTTTAAGCCTAAAAATGCGTAACTTCTTTGCGTGTAGCTATGCCCACAGTCCAAGGCCAGTTCCATAAAAAGCGACCACAAGGTCGCACACAAATGTTATTATTGCGATGAATTCAACTGGCGCAATTACGCGGGATTACGGGCACACGGTCCAGCAGGTTGATAACAGACAAAATCTTGATTAATCCCTTATCTACAAATGTTCAAAACGAGCTTGAACTTCTGGACGTCCCGGGCACGGCAAGGCGTCCAGAATAACAGCAATAAGCTAGAAGCCTGATCGTTGGTCAGTCAACAAGCGAGCACACTCTTGCGTGCTGGACCTACGTATCTGGGATCAGCGCTGGTCTAAACCTAGACCGAATCCGAGCCCAAAGGTCGAAAACGGACCTAAGCTAAATCTAAATTTGTGCCATTATTTACGGCTTGGATCCTTGTGGTTATCCGGGGTGGCGGAGGGAATTTTTTCCGAGGGAAGTTCACTGGAAATTTTTTCCGGCAGGGTAATTTCTTTTATCAGAAATTATGCAGCAAATCATCCCTAATGCTTAACGTCCCCCTTGGTCCTGGTGGGAAAAGTGAATTATGCCTTGCATCTTCTTTTGCCTCAAAAATGGCCTCATCGTGCACCCTTGGCGCATTTTCGTATTTAGTCGTTTACAGTATTTCTTTGAATATAGCCCCTAGGGCTATATTTTCGTAAGGTCTGTCCGAGGGGGGCTATATTCGAGGGGGGGGGGCTGTATTTAAGGGTGGGGCTATATTTTTAGATGCCTGCCGCAGGCGCCCGCCCAACAAAAAAAGCCTTTCAGTAGCAAAAATTCGGTCAAGAATTGGGTAAATGGGGTTGATTTGGGTGAAAACTGGTCTTATTTGAGCAGTCATCGTCTAACAGACAAGCTTGCATAGTTGTACTGCTAACTACCTATGTTCTGACTGCCTCTAAGGAACCTCATTGTAGGTATACCTCGAAAATTTTGGGGGTGGTGGGGCTCTATCCGAGGGGGGGGGGGCTCTATTTAAGGGCCCCCTGGGGCTATAGCCTTTAAGGCTATAATCAAAGAAATACGGTATTACCTATCCTAGTATAGCGGTTTCCCCGGACAAAGTTTTGGGGTTGTCGCCCAGGCCCCGGAAAAAATTCTTCCGCATTCCCATCCCCCCCCCACTCCCGGACAACCAAACAGATCCATAAGCTTGACATGGTTCCAAATTATCAAATTAGGTAGAGGCTTGTAGTAAAGATCAGCGTTCATACGGGTGGCACCGCCGTAGCGCACTCCATACTGTACGGTACGGTGGGGTTAGTATGGTACACAGTACGGTACGGCGGTTCAGCACGTCACGGCGGACGGTACGGCTACCGACTGCCGATCGTTAGCTGATAACTCGCCATGCTCAGCTTTCTCAAGAGCCAAAGTCTAAGCATTATGGTTTTGTAGCTTAACGCAGAATTCTCGGCTTAGCCATAGCTAGGATACTCAAGACCTGATAACCCTACGGGCTTAGCATTCTCAAAAGGCCCATTACTAAGCATTGTCGGCATCGGCGCTTAGCTATTAAATTTTTGGCTTACGTGAGCCCGAGGCTCGGTCCGATTGCTCAGCCGTACTTCATATGCTCAAGAATTCGTGCGTAAGCATGTTAGGCTTAGCACCTTAGCTTCTACTTAAGGCTTAACTGAACTCAACCAAAGCTAACGCTCGGGAAAGCTCGGTCGGAATCGGAATTTCAAAATCCGACTACGTGTCCGCCCACCCCTCTGCTGCATTCGATATGCAGGTATGCTTCTCGTACATGCTGATAGGTATTTATTCTTGCTTGCCGCTTACTAGTGGAACGTCTTTAAAATATAATAGCCAACAGGAGCAAAACGAGTCCGATAGCGACTAAGTACCAAGCCGTCCCGCTTGAAGCCTCTTCGACGCCAGGGTCGCGAGTACGTGTGCCCTTCTTCACGCGCTCGTCGGCACCAAGGATTGCCTCACGAGCTCCTCGCCAAGCATGTGGTCCGCGGAGGCGGTAAAAGTACGGCATAATGGGACTGAACATGAGATGGTACGCCAGCACAGGATCAGAGAGAGCGTAGTCGAAGGGGTTCGGCTCGCAGCCGAGCAGCCGGGCCATTTCGTCCATGTAGCCGACGTAGTCGATCTGAAGCTCAAGGTAGGGTTCAGTGTGGACGGAATAGAAATTCCGATTTTTCGCTAATTTTCTCTCTTTGTTTGTAGGAAAGATCGGCAACCCTAACTAACCCCCACCCCATCCGCCGGACCCCTTAAAAGATTGTAGCCTTCGTCAAACGCCCATTTGTACCTTTCTCCGTTCCGCAACGAACCTACGCATCGTTTTCCGCCCCGCAGTGTACGGCACGGAAACCGTGACGGCGAGAAAACGTACGGCCTTTTTTCGTGCCGTTCTCCGCTAAAACGGTGCGGTACGGCGGTAGCTTTCGTGTTGTTCCGTACTCGGCCTCGTACTAGTACGGAACGGGATAAGCCTCCGTTTTACCCTCTCTGTTCCGTACTCCGTTCCGTAAATAACAAAATGATAGCGGCACGGTACGGAACCGGTTGGGCACCGATGCCGAAGTCTAAAATACCTACCTGCGGCCACTATTAGCAGAAAACAGCCATTTTTGCGCAGAATTGTTGCTTACCTCAATGGTATGTCTTGGGCTGTCGACGAACCTAGCGGCGAGGTAGCGCTGTCGAGCTTCGCACTGAGCTTTCATCTGTTCCCCGCTAGGAAGCTTCACTCCACCTGTAGCCGCATGGAAGAAGACACGTGCCTGCATCTCGGTAGTCGGAAATGCGGAGCCGTTGATCTTAACAGTTTCGTGATTATGATGTGCGAAGTGGATAAAGCGGAGTAGGTCAAGTTATACCTGAAGAAGCCCGATGATAGCGAATGTGTTGTGCTTCGCGAGCTGCGGTGGGTACATGTTCTTCCAAAGCGTCGCGCGGTTATCGGACACCGGGATCAGCTTTCCGCCCTGAAAAGGTTATGCTTAGCAGAACAAGGGCCGTCTTCGATGTCAGATTGAAACATACTTTTCTGCACGGTTCTCATTTTGACCGCCAAAAATTCGTCAAATTAAAACATGTGAAAAAGTCAAAGGTACCGTGAATGGCTAAACTCTCGGCGTCCTGGCGGCAAAAACCAAAGAGTTATCCTACGATTCCCTTTGATTATGGTCTACCTATCAGTTAAGTAGCTATTTTCAGTGTGGCATTGGCGGTTGCAAAACTTTGTAGGTCAGTCAAATTGGCGTAAACTCGATGTTGATTTGAAAAAATGAGAAAATTTCCTCATTTCTCGCAAAAAAACAACATTTTATACTTGTCATTTTTTCCGTTCTGAATCGAAAACCGCCAGCCATAAAGTTCACGTTTCGGCCCCCGTCTTCACAAGTTATCGAGCATACTGAAATGGTACCACTTCTTAAGTTGTCCAGTGGCCGAGTACTGCGGCCTGGCAGCACCTCAGTGCATGGTGCTACATAAAACTCTGGAGGTATGCCTACGTCCCAAGGCTCGCTCACCTCGATCAACGGGAAGCTGAACTTGTAGCCCGTCGAGAAGACCACATTGTCCACCGGCTCCGTCACCGTGCCGTCCGCCCACTCGATGCCGGTCTTCGTAAACCGCTTGATGTCCGGCTTCACCACCACGCGTCCATGAAGGATTCTCGACGGCAGGTCGTCGCTCAGCGTCGGATGCTGCGCGAAGACGCTGTGCTTCGGCTGGAGCCCGAAGGCGTTGTGGTCGAAGAACTCATTGGAGATGCCGCGATACTTCCGCTCGAGTAACCCGGGGATCTTGAGGAGGTACGGAGTAACTATCTTGCTGAACCGAGTGTTAGCGGTCATGTCGATGGGCCGCCCGTGTGGTCCAAGCTTCGGGAAGACCCACGCGCCGCGACGAGTGGACAGGTAGACCTAAAAGACATGTTCGTCTTTGCAGTTGGAGGTGTCAAACTCGGAGGAGAGAGGTATCTTGCCCGTGAAAACCCAAAAAGAAGCCGTTTTGACTAATTTTTGGGGGCTAAAGAGCCGTAAAATAGGCGATTTTTGACAGCTCTGTTTTGAATATTTTTCCTTTTTAAAGTCATCATTTTCAATATTTTTTTAATTTTTAATAATTTAATTTTTGAAATTTAATGCGAACTTTCAGGCATTTATTAAGCCAGTTAAAGGCGTTTCTAACGGCTTTTTAAGCTGCTTTTGTTCTTAACCGGCCAAAATAGCGAGTCGTCATTCTTCTTAATGAAGGCTTTGTGGAGGGCCCTCGATTTGTGTCGAACACTGGGTCCGCTTCTTTCAGTAGGCTGGTTCATACCTGCTTCGAGACGGAGCTCAGGTCGCAGGCGACGTCCACGCCAGAATTCCCGATACCGACACCAACGTTGACCTTCTCCTCGAAGCCGCCGCTATGCTTGTACGAATGGGAATGGATGATGCGGCCCTGGAACTCCTCTTGTCCCGGCCACGGCTTGGGCCAGTTCGGGTCCGCATGGTGTCCGCCGCAGAAGAGAACGTAGTCGAATGTTTCTTCGTAGGACAGCCCGGAACTAAGGCGGTTGTTCGTTAGGCCTGGGGTTGTGCTTGCGGCGGTGCAATTTTGTTTAACTTTGTGTTTAGAAAATAATGCCACTAATTTACGAAGTACATTTTATGAAAAATTTCAGAACGTTATCAAACTCAAACATGTCGTCAACAGGGGTCTCAAACCCCCCCCCTGGTTCCAGGGGGTACCCCCTGGTTTTGGCTTTTTGCCCCTGGTTTTCATGGGCAAAACCAGGGGGCAAAAGTCTGTTTTCTTCAATGCAATTTTGGAAAGTCAAATTTTCATTTCAATTTTGACAAATAAGGCCCAAAAATCGCTCCGGCGGCGCCTGCGGCGGGCTATATTATGTCAAAGCATTCTGAAAGTCACTATTTAGACCTAGTAAACGGCCAACTGTTGGGGCCTATTGTAAAGTTGAGCCAACACTTGGCGCAAGTGGCGTCTGCGGCGTACCATTCACGTGTGAAATGACCTTCTGAAGCCCATAAAACGTCAAATTTTCAGTCTTATTTTGCCAGATAAGCCTAGAAATCGCTCTGGCGGGCAATTTTTACGTCAAGTAGTTCTGAATTTCACTTTTGCAGGACTGTTCCAGCCATTTATGCACATCATTTTCTGAGCAGACTGTGATTTGTTGAAAAGTGCACGTACGGTCGCGAAATACAGCGCCTAATTGTTAAACGGCATTGTTATGAACCGTTAATAAACCTTAAAATGTGTGGAAAAAGTCCAAAAAATAGCCCCTGGTTTACCCCCTGGATTTTACCTGACCCCCCTGGTTTACCCCCTGGTTTTTACCTCCAGGGCCCTGGTTCATGGTTTTCGAGTTGAGAGGCCTGGTCGTCAGTAGTGAAAATATAAACAAGTATCAGATATTTTTAGTGAAAACGCGACTTTTTCCCTCATTTTTAAATTTTTTTTCGTGGCGATTTTCTTATTTTTAGCAACGCGTAGAAAAAGAAATATAAAAGAAAAAAATGACTCTTAATTACGGAAATTTCATGGGTCTGAACTCCGGAGCCGGTGCTTCCCAGCCGTCGTACTGGAGCCATAACTAACATGCAAAACATCAGAGAGCCCATGAGCTGTATGAAGGGACAGGCTATAACTTACTTGTCCGTATACTTGCACGTCCACTTCCCGCTTGCGTCGTAGTCTGCTGCGCGGTCAATGCTCTCGACGGTGTGATTGAAGCGGACGTGGTCGATCAGACCGTAATGCTTGGCGTAGGACTGCATGTACTTGAGCATGTGTGAGTTATGCATAAAGGGGGCCGCCTCTGCGGGCGGGACAAAGTCGCTGAACGCGGTCATTTCCTTAGAGGTGTTGATCACAGTCGATCGCATGCAAGTGGACACTAAACAGGGGTACTCTAAGCGGACACCACAATAGGCTGTAGCGTATGACACATATCTTTTAAATTTTAATTGTTAATTTGAATAATTTTTTGCACTTTAATAAAAGTATAATTAAATAAACAAATAGTAGTTACGAAACAAATAAATTATTAGTACATACGTTTAAAAAATTTAAATTTAATTTTATTACTTTATTCTGTTTTTAATATTCCCTTTACTTTTTTGGCTTTTGGTACCTATGCTAATTGGAGTGCTAAAAGCGGACGAAATTATCACCCGCTGAAACGTACGCTTAGTCTCTTCCGGCTTGTAGACCCATAGGCCGCCGACCTTGTCGGTGCATTCGAAGACCACCGGTTCGATGCCGTAGAGAAGTGCCCATCTGGAACAAGGTTTTTAGCAAGGAAGCCTCGAAGCTCACAATGCTATTTACACTTTTATGGCCGTAGTGTTACTTTGTTGTTGCCTGCTTACCAGGACTAGTAACAATCCGAACCGGAGCCGGACAAGAACGCTTCGAACAGGCCAAAAAGGCCATAGCAAAAATAGGGTTTGGACAAAAATAGCCACGAAAGGGCACGTTTTTTCTATATATTAGTTTCGTTTCCAGTGAGCAGTTGACAGCTCTGCTGCTTACCTCGTGCTTACAAGCCCGCTAAGACCGGATCCGACAATAGCGCATCGCTTCTTTGCATGCCCGTTCTCCATATCTCGGAAACGAAAAGGCTGAAATGAGCAGAGGTAAGTTTTTACTATCTCAGTTAATGAGCGACAGAACAGCGATTTCCATGGGTGAACGAGGCTGGCAAGACGGATGCAACCTTCGAGCGCGCGGTTCAGAAATTTGATCCGCAAACAGACGCATTCGTGACGTGACAAGCGACGGTGAGGGCAACGATTTTCGTTCGGAAAAAAAGTGTCCGAGTGATCTTTGTAGCGTAAAATAAAAACTGACAGGTCGCTAATGAAGTAAATACCAGAAAGTCGAAGGCAAATCGTTCGAAGTTTCCCTTAATACCGCTGAAGCGTGAAATCGGTCCGATCGGACCTGTAATTCGCGAACGCCTTGCGCCTGTACCGCAGGCTCTGTCCATTACGCGTCGGTTCAACGAATGCACAATGGCGGCCATTTCCCCAACTTTTGCCGACCCATTGTTGCCTTTTATCCCGTGGCTGCTGGTACCGTCGATGTCTGTGGTTTGTAGCCGTCGACAACGTTGTAGCGACGACGCTAAAACAAACTACGCACAAACGAAGCGCGAGCTTGAACCTACGACAAGTTTTAGTCCGGTTTTATGAGGCGTTCCGCGCATTGTTTGACGTATCCTAGGATGATTTGCTTGGCTACGACGCGGAACGTGCCGTGAAAGTACAGAAAAGTGCGGAGGACATTGTACATAAGTAATACGCACTGCTTAAAACAGTTCTGGCGTAAGCCTAACTCTCTGCCAGGATTTTAAATTTCACAAAAAACCTCGGCTTCAACTTCGACCTCGACTTCCGCTTTGGTCTAGAAAACTTCGACCTCGACCTCGACTTCTACTTTTCCGGTAGAAAAGCTCGACTTCGACCACGAGTTTGACCAAGAATAAATTCTTTGTTTCAAGAAATTACTGCTAAAATATAGTCAAAAAGTAAGAAAAATTTCGTTATTGACCTTGACTTCGACCTTGGTTGAGGAAACCTTCGACCTCGACCTCAGTTTCGACGGCGAGGCCGAAGTTCGAAGTCGACGTTAAAGTCGAAGTTGAGGTCGAGGTTCAAGCCCGGCTATCTGCAAAAATTCGAACACTGCTAATACCATCTAGGTACTTCGGTAAGCGGCGCCCGTTAGGGATCTTGAGCCTTACAAAGAGGAGATTATAGGGGAACCGCTGACGACTTTATCGGGGCATTCCATGTTCGACAATTAGCATCAGAATAACGACCAGGAGCACTTCAAACGACCTTAGAATGGCTTATGAATGCAATAAAGAAAGCCCGAGTCAAAGAAACCGGAACGACAACTCACAAACTATGAGTATGCTCTTTGGTTTCGCTCAACCATTGCATTCATCACGATTCCTTGTCCACTTGGAAGTCCTTAGATGATTTGAAAGGCTTCTAGTGGTGAGGGAGCTCGAGGAAATAGGTCAACCTGACATGGGGTAGAGAACAGGGCCGTATGCAGGATTTCAGGATAGGGGGGGTGGAGGTCGGGGCACAGGGGGGTGGACCCTAAAATGGGCCAAAAGGGGGTCAAAATGGCCTCAGATCCCTAAAATAACGTTAAAAATAGCATATTTAGGCCATATTAGTTAATTTAGACCCATTTTACCTTAATTTTTTACTAACTTTCTGAAAATTTTTCTTCACCAAAGGGTCCCCC
>JNEY01000047.1:189329-225849 GCA_020875895.1 Aphelenchus avenae
GGGGGGGGGGGTGTTTATTAGAGAAAATACGGTATGTCATTTGTGGTGCGAGAGAAAATCCGGAAGCGGGGTCCTTTGCTAGCGGCGTCTGCACAACCCGGCAAGACCGTTGGGTAATTAATGCAAAAGAGGGTGTTTACATATTCGTTCATGACGATCTCCGGGCGTAACGGAAAAGGCCCTGGCCTCCTTTGGTACATGCCTATCGGATTTTTTACCCATTGTGAAGTGTATGAGTAAAACTTTTGTGCTCATACTTTGCAAAAGCTTTAGCTTTAGTCGTTGCCTGATCGTCGTCGTTCTCGCGCTAACTTACTCCGTATAGCATAGTTGGACGCATTGCTGTGAATTGACACCAATTCCCCGCCAAGCTGCTTGCACATTGCCCTGACTTTCAGCCAGTAGTCGGGCGAGGACGTGATCTGAAACGGAGTGTAGTCTAGGAAACGTCCAAAAAACGTGTGAGTCCAAGGGCTTGGCGAGGGGAAGGTGGGCCCGGAAGGCCTAAACCAACCTAACAAATCGAGCCATGGATTAGGCCCAGGTGTACTCAAAGTCTACGCCCAGCATCGAAACCCAAAACCATGGCCTGTGTCTAGAGTGTAGGACACAGGTCTTCAGCGTTCCTCCTCGAGTTTACTTTACCTGAAGCAGGGCCGTAGGCACGGTTTCAGTATAGGAGGGGGGTGGAGGTCGGGGACAGGGGGTGGACCCCTAAAATGGCCAAAAAGGGGGTCAAAATGGCCTCAAATCCCTAAAATAACGTTAAAAATGGCATATTTAGCCTTTATTAACTATTTGATACATGTTTCATCTTAATTTTTTACCAACTTTTTAAATTTTTTTCTTCACCAAAGGGTCCCTCCTTACCCTATAGGGCCCCCGCTAAATACGGCCCTGACCTGAAGACACTTCCCATCCGCCTGCGCAATGTACGTCCAGCCTGGAGGGCACGGATTGTAGGGGCATGTAGCGCTTGCTGCCGTTGAAATCGCGAGTGCCCAAAGTAAACGCACGATGGTCATAACCGTGAAGAATGCACATGCGGTCATTGTGTGCCTGGCGTTTTATTCGTGCTCCTGCGCACAAAAGAACCGTGATAAGGTCAATTGTTCATGCAATAATTGCATGTTATGCTGTTACCGTATTTTTTCGAATAGAGCCTCTGGGGCTCTGCTCTCCGGGGGGGGGGCTCTATTCGAGGGGGGGGGGGGCTCTGTTCGAGGGGGGGGGGCTCTATTCAAGGCTGGGGCTCTAATTTCAAAGGCCTTTTTATGTGAAAGTACACCTCATTTTTCCTTCACAAAAATGACTTTCGTCCATGATTTTTCTATTTTTTTCATGTATTTTCGTGTATTTTTTCATGTATTTTCGTCGCTTACATAGCCAACTCTTGCACGATCCTCCTTGTAGGCCTTGGCACTATCAATCACATTGTCGCCCCGGCAAAAAGGGGCGAAACAGCGGCCAGATCTCCCTCGACACACCTACTGGGTGCTGCCTTGCACCCAATTTGGTTCGAGGGTAGGGCTCTAATTTCTATAAGGTCTCTACGGGGGGGGGGGGGGGCTCTATTCACGGGGGGCTGTATTCGAAAAAATACGGTATCTTCTTGTTTTCCTTTGGCCTCGGCCTCTAGCAGCGATGAGCAGGAACAATGGTGCCAGCCCAGCAAAAGCGGGAAACAAGAACAAGCAAAAAGACGGACGACTTACGCGATGTTTGCAGAATTATCAAGCTTTTAGTCACACGTCACACGGTACGTGGGTCCGTTGCAAGTGAAATCTTAAATCTATGAAGATATTTTCTTGCAACCATGTTCAATGGCCTTCAATTCGAGGCCTGGACCGGTCCGCGGTCCTTCGAATCCAGGCCCGGCCCGCTAAATGGCGCGTCCCGGCAGATGTCCGAAAGTGCCTTTGGTCCCCCTTGGTATATTTGTACAGGCCGAATTTTAAACCTTTATGGCGACTTTAATGAATGAATCTTGACTTAATGCGCATAAAATAACAAGCCGCAAACGCCGCCATAGCCACTTGTTGGCTTTTTTTCAAAAAGAGGTAAAATTTTGGCGAAATTACTCATTTTTTCGGCCCCTAACCGGACGGGCCGGCGGGGCCCGGCTCGGTCTGTGAACTTGAGGGCCGGCCCGTGTGCGCATGGTTGGTTGCCTGCCGACTCTGCCAAGCAGCACTTGGAAGCCGTAGCCGTCATCAAAGCCCTAAGCTGCACGGGCGCGAGTGATTTAGACTTTCACGAATTCGTGGCCGTCCGAGGCCTAGCCGAATAGGGCCCGTCAACCGCCAAAAGGGCCAACCACCCTATGCAACGAATGGCCACGCGCGACTACGGCAGACTCTAATCGATAACCGGCGTATGCTTCTTAATACGGCTTCCACTCAAGCAAACGTGAAAATGTTAATTAGCGTATGTGGCTGTAGTTTTCGCATCATAACATGAAGGACGTCAGCGTTGTGCAGCGCAAATTTTTTAGCATCACTTGGCAGGCTGAGGCGCAGCGCGCTTCTCGCAGACCGAAAGACGCTGGTTGGAGCACTCCAGGTCGTTCCACTCGCCGTTGTCCAGCATCTCCACGCATCCCTCCTGGCCGTCGGGCACGTTCGGCTCTCCCTGCGCCCAGTTTTCGTAGCCGAGCGGAGTCCCATCGAACCAACTGTAGTGACTTCCGGGGAACGCGCTCTTGTGATAGCCGATGTAGATCTGACAGGCGGAAGGGATTCCGCTACTCGCGCAACCGGTAGCGTCGCGTTTCTCCAGCGCCAGTTCTGCAAGAGATCAAATAAAAAAGCAGACATTACTTGGTGTTGTATTTCCCGTGGCAAACTCATGTTTTTGCTTCAAGTATTGCCCTCAGTGACTAGGTATAAGCGGAAGGCCTGAGCCTGAGCGTAAGCCTAAGCTTGTCTAAGACACATGGACTAAGCTTGCTTATCTTATGGACTAAGCCTGCTGAATAGGCTATGTGTTTTAAGCTATGATAAGTATCTGACTCGCTGAATGAAAAGTATTTCCAGGTACCTCTATAATATAATTGGGTGAATTTCGTTTGCCTCGTTTTTTTTGCCTTGATTTAACACGAAAAAAGTCACGCCTCTGCCATAAAAATGGTAATAAAAGACGGAAAATAGGGTGAAAAATCTCATTTTACTTTGAAATAAACTTAATTTTGGTGCAATATTTGGTTCGGAAAATCTTGGGAAATGTGAGACGAGATTACCCCGAATTTCGTGCACAGAAAACATTTTGCTAAAGGTTATCCGGTAGGGGGTTCACCTAGTTACACACGCAGTAGTATCCTATCCCACGCCAAGAAGAGGCGATGCCGTTGCTTACGGTTAACAAAGTTGTTCTCGTCGACGTCCGAGATGGAGACCATATCCGTGTTCATCTGCAAGCACTTGTTCAGGTTGTTCAGGCCCGTGTCCCACGTGTCCGAGAGGCGATAGCAGTGTTGTCGGAAGAGTGTCCAGCCATCGTCACAGGTGAAGGTAGGAGTCGTAGTCGTTGTGGTAGTGGTCGTCGTGGTCGTAGTCGCAGAGCAAACACAGAGAGCGACCTGGAGACTGCCCAGGATCCGAATGCAGCTGCGGGCCAGGGCCCGCGCCTGACATCGCTGGTTGCAGTCTTCTTCGTTGGTGCAAAGCCCGATGATTTGCGTCGCTTAAGAGATTAAAAATAGAATAATAATAAATGAGTAAATTTTATTGAATCTTTATTATAGATTATAAATCAAATAATAAATACAGAGACATAATAACATAAAAAACCATAAAATATAAAGAGCCTAATTAAGACCCAAAGAAATTAAATAAAAATGAATAAACCTTATAAATTATAAATGAATATAAAATAAATAAACCATAATAATGTAATAAACACTAGCTAAAATATTAAAAAAAATTAAAAGAGGATAAAATAAATTCTTCTCTGCTTGTGCTAACACTTGAAGAGTTACTGCTGACCACTTACCAGCCACTTGCAGAATCGCAGCCAGAACGAGAACAAGTTTGATTGGCTAGAAGATGCAATTTCGTAAAGCCAAATTGAGTAATTCGGCCCATGCAGTTGTACAGTGTAGAGATCGACAGCCGTACCGTACGGTACCGTATTACGGGCCGTACCCGTACCCGTACCCGTATAATACGGGTACGGGGGTGGGTCCAGTACGGCACGGCATACGGTACGGGGGGTCCCGTATTACGGGCCGTATTTGAACCCGTATTTTTGGTAAGGGGGGACCCTTTGGCGACAAAAATCTGAAGGAAAATTCAATTTTTTTAAGAAAAAAGGGCNGGGGTCCAGTACGGCACGGCGTACGGTAGGGGGGGGGGTCCAGTACGGTACGGCATACGTACGGGGGGGGGGGGGGGTAAAATGTCGATCTCTAGTACAGTGACGTGTTACGTAGCTTCCGTGCCTACATGCTTAGGTGTTTGAACCCGTCGCCCCTTTTCACTGGCAATAATTCCACAAATATAGTGAAACTTTTACCTGCAGCGCGCAAATTTGCATCCTCATGTTCGCGTGAATATGCCCTTGAATCTATACTTCGACACGGCCCCTCCCCTCCCCTCCGTCCATCGTCCGTGGGTGCGGCACGGCCTATATAAAAGCCGTACTACGGCCCGAACTAGTGCGTTTTTCGCTAGAGAATGATGCCGTGCCGCACTCCGTGCTGCATTCGTACGGTAGGGTACGGAAGCCTTTACATGGCCCCGAGGACTCAAGCAAAACCGCATATCGTGGCCTACAGTTGCTTAGTTTCGGCTTCGATTTAGGCCTACAGCCTTACCTTGGCCATCGCGAAGACGTTCGGGAGAAAGGCTTAAAAAGACAAAACGGTTTTATTCCGGAGAACGTTTGCTCGAAGACAAACTGATGCGAAAACGGTGTTACTGCAGTTATATCCTTCTCGCTCTGAGTGAAAGCGGAAGACACGCATAATGATGTTTTGTTATGGAATCTGTATGACCTACACTTGTTGACACCCTTCAAAGGGCAGTTCTCAAAACAATCGCCGCTTCCGTTTACCATTGCCGGAATATGCTAATAAGCTCCGGCACGGAAAAGTGCATAGAATTTTCCGTCATAGCGAGTACGTACAAACATGTTTGTGCACTTTTACGTCTTTCTATTCAAGGGGCTTATCTACCGCCCTTCTTTGAGAAGTGAAAGAAGGAGGTGTGACAACCCTGGGTTGTCTAGAAAGTAACAGGGACTCGGCTTAGGGCCAGAGTAACCCATCACGCTACAGGTGTTCTTAGAAGCTGGTAAAAAGGGAATTGCCCAGAGGGGAGTCGAATCCTTCACCTCCATTGTTGGGAAATTGAACCGGCGGCGGCTGGATAGCCGCCGCATAAGGCAGTTTTAGGGGCTAGAGCCCTACATTTTAGGTCTATGGTACAGAAAATCGCGCGCGAGTCAAGTTTTTGCTTGAAGGCAATGCTCGCGCATACTTCAATGAGCTGCAAGAGGACCCTGCTTCGACCTGTAGGTAAGCGGGCTGCGCGACATTTACGTGCCAGGGACAACTCCGTCCCACGGACAACTTCGTCGCAACAAAGCTAAAAAGTAATGCTTCTTCTGGCGCCTAAGGGTAAGCCAAATCGGATCAGCCTAAACAAGGCACTAAGCTCTAGAGCTACAGGAGTAAGCTACTTTCCGCGAGAGAGAGTTGTCCCCTGGACGGAATTGCTGCGCACCGTGCCGTGAGCTGCGCCGAAAGCTCTCATCCAACTGGCTCTTCCGACAAACCCCGCCAGACTCGTCTTCGGCTACTGAACGCGCAGTGTTATCTTCGACTGTGGGGCCTATCAGGTGGTCTCATGCCGCAGTAAAACGGCCTTCTGTTCAACAACTTTTGCAACACATCTATCGTCTGATAAAAGGATTTGAGGGCTCAAAGACAAGAATGCAGCAAGTCGTATGCTTTCAAAGCGATTAACCGAGATAACAGCTGAGAACGCTCGGGAATTAGAAGAACCCGCCGCCGCCGCCCCATTCGCTTCGAATGAGCTCAGCAAGGAGTTTCTTTTCCTCTTCTTTCTTCTCGTCCTTCTTGCCATCTTCGGCTTGCTCTCCTGCGCCAGCGGTCGGCATGAACTTGACGAAGTCGAGCCTTGACGTTTCAGCTTCAAGCCGTGCTCGAAGCTTACGTTCTAAAACGAATGCCCGTCGAGAATCACTGTGGTCGGGACCTTTCTTATGGCCGGGTCCCATTCCTGGGGCTGCGCCTGGGGGCGACAGGTTCGTGTGGCTTTCCCATAAAAATTAGGAAAAAAACAGGTTTGCTCACAGTAAATTTAGAAGTTCGCACATATAGCTGGGATCGAGCGGAAATGACAATGTTTAGGGGGCGGTCGCGAAAGTCGAACTAAACTGAAGGCGTAACGGACCGGTTGGGCTCCAACGGAGACGTTCAAGCTGGTAAGGCTATATGATTTACAGTGACCTCCATAAAACAAAATGTGGTAACACTGCACTTTAGCCACCACAAAATTTTTTGCTAATAATTTACGGCTCTTAAAGATAAAAACGTTCAAAAAACGCGAGGATTCATTTCAACGAGATTTTCGAAACAAATTTCTCGTCTTAGTGGAGTTAAAAGTTTTAAAAAAAATGAGTATGGTGGCTAAAGTGCAGCAGAGACGTGGGTCTCTACTGCAGTTTAGCCACCATAGCCAACATTTTTACTTTTTTTGAGCTTAATTATAATGGGCAAAAAACGACTTATAAATGGCTAGAAATCAGTAAGAATACAATCTAAGAACATACCAACCATCTTACTTTGTGGTGGCTAAAGTGCAGTGTTACCCAAAATGTCACGTAATGTAAAATTTGCTCGAACCACTGGCTTTTTTCACCCTTTTTCATTTTTTTTTTATTTAATACTTAAAAATTCGTCGGGCAGCGGGCCATTTTACCTTGTGCTTAGCGCGACGTCACACACCCCAAGACCCCGCCCCTCCCCTGTTCGCTTGACGCATTTTCTGGACGCTCCCTTATCATCCCAGTAGAGGAGTAGTGTCGCCCACTTTTCCCACCGGGACACAGATTGCCTTGAAAAATAATATTCTTCGGTGTCTTCCTTTCCCAGCAATGCCAGACGGCCCCGGATGTCACAACCGAATGTGTATGCGTTGCAGCCGATGATGTTTTTTCAGCCGGAAACGTTTTCGGCTGAAATTTCAGCCGATATTGTTTTTCTTAAATGTTTGCCTCTTTCAAACGCGCTTTGCGGCGTTCTTAAGCCTAAGCCTGAACCAAATTCAAACAGCCTAACCGTTGGTGACGGTTGTTTTATAACAGTGCCTAAGCTGGCTCAGTAACAGGGACTAAGCCGATTAACACATCCTAGTCTAGAGAGCGTCACGATTTGGCACTAACGTTTTGGCACCGTTCATTTTGGCACCATTCATTTTGGCACTGCTACGTTTTGGCACTAATTCATTTTGGCACTACTACGTTTTGGCACTGTATCGTTTTGGCACCTTTAATAAAATAAGCAGTGGCCGCACAACAACAGTCAACAATTTTCAGATCCATTTATAGTCGAGCATTCCAGGACATGACGGCGTAGCAACAGCGCTGCGTCCATGACTGTGACCGACCGATGCGTAAGCCCTGGAGTGTAGGGAGCGGTTGGAAAACGTGAACCAGTCTTTTGGCAGCCCCGGCAAGCGGTGTGAGCTTCGCATTTACGGGAGAAAATGGCCCTCCCAATAGGCATTGTATCTTTCTAGCTTTCCAACCGGTGCCAAAACGTTACATACGTAAGTGCCAAAACGAATTAGTGCCAAAACGTAGCAGTGCCAAAACGTGTTTGGTCCTTAGTGCCAAAATGAATTAGTGCCAAAACGAGGCAGTGCCAAAAAGTTGGTGCCAAACAGAGCCATTACCCCTAGTCTATTCTATTCAGCCGGCTTAGGCCCTGTTACACACCCGTCATCGACGCTATGGCTTAGGCGGTTTGATTTGGCTTAGGCCGCAAAGCGCGATTGAATGAGGCAATAATTTAAGAAAAACAATATCGGCTGAACCGGATGAAAAACAAGATCGGCTACAACATATGCATTTAACGCGTATGTCATTTCATGCCTCATTGCGTGTCGTGAAAGAGCCACTTACTTTCGTCTTCCCTGCGCAGCTCGTTCTCCTCCTGAATACGGAGTGCTTCTAGGGCTCGGCACACGAATCGCTGGTCAAGCGGCGGTTGTGGCGGCGATGAAATTTGCAGGGATTTATGTCGTCCGCGCAAACAGTCGATGAAAAGAGGCATTTCTAAAGGAAGGGTTGTAGCGATAAAAGTTGATTCTGTACTGAATGATAAATCTGATAAGAATGAGTGGTAATCGCACGACAAGAACCGACAGCTGAAAACCAAGGCGCTGTCGGAAACAAACCGAGCCATTGTCCATTTGGGGGGGGGGGTACCATCGCAAGGTGGTTGCGTAGAAAACATTAGCTGAAAATAACATCGAAGTTCTTCATAGTGTTTCGCTGAAATAGCCAATGCCACTGACTTTCGGTTAACTGAACTGACTTAACCCTTCAGTTCAGTTTAGTTCAGTTCATTGCGAAAAATTCCAGCTCGCTGACTTCCAGGTGTCACTGAACCACTGACTTTTTGCCCGAAATTTTGGCGCTTTGAGTGGAAATTTCAACGGCGCCTAGCGGCAGGCCCTTGCCTAGGCTTTTGAACATCACACTGTCGCGGCTACGCTCATATTTGGGTATAGAACGTATTCTAGGCCTCTTTGGCTTTAAAAAAGTCTTACTTCCTAAAAGCATTTTTTCACCAACGGGTCCCCCTTACTCTCTTGGCAGGTTTCTCATTTTGCGATGAATTTCAAAAGCCAGTGACTTTCAGTGAACTAAATTGAACTGAAATGGACTGAACTTATCTTGACTTTGACCTTCAGTTCAGCTCAGTTCAAAATTCCGGTTCATGGGAAACACTAGTTCTTTCATCTAAAAATTCATGTATGACAACCGGGGGGTTACAGAGCTCGGAATACCGATGATGCCGATGTTAAAGAAGAAGAGGTTCAAATTGGAGAAGAACTTTTTGCAATTGCACGCGCGCATATTTAAGGCTTTGCGAATCAAACTGCAAAGGGAAACCGGATTCCTGAAGGTGCTGCGGAGCGGGTCGAGAGGTGGTGAACCCATCACATTTGCATAATGCGCGGCATTCCACCGCTTGCGCAAACGCAATAAATGTGTTCTTGCAGCCGGTACTGACGCGGCTTTTGCGCCACTCAAAGAGCACAGCGTCGGTCTTTTTATGTTGCCGCTCAGGCTTGCTCCAACGCACGTGAAATGATGTTGTTGAAACGGTATGTGGGCCAGGCGCACCTATTGAATTCCAAGATTCGACGACCTTCTTCTTCAGAATTCAGCCTAAAAACGGCGTCTTCAGTTCGGTCGTGTACACTAAGACATATGCCCATTCTGCTGACGCAAGCACTGAACAATATGAGCCCGCCGGTGGGCGCGGCCAAATGTTCACAAAGTTTGCGAACATTTCTGCTTATGTTGGCGGCTGGCCTACTATCAAGGCTGGAAAATGACTGAGATCAGGGGCGCCCCAGAATTCAGATCCCGATGTTTAGAATTCAGGCTGTTGCTTAGTCCTGAATTTAGAATCATAATAAAAATGACCCATTCAGAATTCAGAATAGACCACCTGAATTTTAGTTTTTAAGCACTTGGAAGACCGCTCACCAATAGGCGCCGCCAAGAGGAATTTTACTATATTTGGCGAATTTTCGGCTAAAATTTCGGTAGTGTTGCCTGCGACGGGCCTCTCGAAGTGATGCGAATAAAGTGTGCTCAATTCTTTGGAATGTGTCTGAATTTAGGCGACTCGTTCCTCATAACAAGGGCTGGCTCTTTCAGTATGCGGAATGAAATCGAAGCCATTCAGGGTCACCCCTGGTTCAGACTCACGGCCAGCTTAGAGCCTTAATTTAGCTGGCTAGTATACCTCCAGTACATTCAACATACTACAAAGCCAATAAACTGCCAAAATAAAGTCGTTTATAGGCGCATTTATTTACAAGTCTTTGCGTTAAGATACAAAATAATCGTGGTTAAAGTCTACAAAATTTGTTTACAAAACAACGTCAATAGCGTTAGTACAGGTGGTGATCACTGAGGTATGGAGACATAGGTAAGCATCCCGAATGAAGCCTTAGCATGACATAGTTCTGTCGTGGAGATAGGAAGTGCGGGTAATGTGCGGGAACTCCTCGACCAAATGTGCAAGCGACGCGGGGTAGACGGGATCCTCATACTCCTCGAGGAGGTCGCTGCTCGTCGAGGAGTCGCTTCTGGTCGACGAGGACCGCGCTAAGTCCCTCGCAGCGACGATCGACGCCTTCGTCGTTGGCATGGGCCCGCTGAGCGAGCTGACGCTGACTTTGTGGGCGCATACGCGGCAGAAGGGGCACTGGAAGGCCTTCGCGCGAAGCCAGATCTTGGTCGCACACTCGTGACACGTAGAGTGGCCACATGGGTAAACCATTGGCAGCGAGCTGGCGAGGTTGTAGGGCTAAAAACCGACAATCTTCCGTTGGCACAGTGATCAAACAGTGGCTGTCTCGTTGGCTAACTGGTCCCCATAGGATCCGCAGCTCAGCAGCCGTACCGTACGCCGTACCGTACTGACCCCCCCCCCCCTCAGTACCGTACTTCGTACCGTACTCACCCCCTCCGTACAGTACACCGTACCGTACAGTACGGTACGGAATCGTACGGTACGGCCCGTACTCGGTATAAGATGCCAGAAAATCGAAGCCGTACTGTACTGCCGTACTGCACCTCCACCCGTACGGTACTGACCCCCCCCCCGTACCGTACTCCGTACCGTACAGTACGGTACGGCCGTACTGTCTGTACGACTGCCGACCTTTAGTGGTTCATGCGCTTTATTCTCAGAGCTTTGGACCTGGGTGTAAAGCGGGCTCGGGCACGCTTTCTGGTACGCGATTTCCCATCAATCCCTATGCCATCAATCCAGAATCGCCCTCTCGACAGGAAACCCCGTTTTCAGCTGCTGCCCATGCCCATACTCTGGCCAATTGTGGCTCCAACGGTGTCGCTAGTAGTGCTTACCTTAGCACACGTTTTGCACTCCTGTTCCGAGACGGGAGCCACCGACGCGATTGAATTGCACTTGCGCTTAGGAGTGCTAGCCTCATTTTCCGATGTGCTAGTTGACTGACGATGAAGGCGGCGAAGAACAGAGCGCAGGAAGATAGTCATTGTCGTTCTAAATACTCGAATAAAATGTGAATTCCATCGGACTGTCATGGTACAGAAAGGGACACACTACACGTCACGACCTCGATGCGCTAAAGAACGATTCGGCATAGGATTCCCTCACGTTTTCCGTTCCGGACCGACTTTGTCTTGCCGTCTTCCGTTCCGTATCCTCAACAACCCGTACTGTTCCAAAGAAAACGGCACAGAACGGTACGGCTTAAACGGACAAAGGCTTTTCAAGGGTCGTTTCCGTTTTCCGTGTTTTTCGTTCCAACTCCTCAAAAAAGCCGTACCGTTCTCAATGAAAACGGCACGGAACGGTACGGCTTTACCGGGCAAAGCTTTTCGGGGGTCGTTCCGTTTTCCGTTCCGTAAAAGGTACAATCTAGCACGGCTCGGCAGAGCGCGACAGTGTCAAACGCTGCGTACCATTCGGCGTAAGGATCGCCTTACAAAGCACGGACCTACGAAATTAGAACAAGCATCTTTGCAGCTCTGATAAGGACTAAATGAAGGTGGACGCTGACGCGGCCTTTATTTTATAGCGCTTGCCAGGGCGAGGCGGCGCATCGCACGAATGAAGGGCTGCCTGTTTATTACAAACGACGACGACCTCTTCTCGACGTCGCCTACCGCCGAGAAAACAATGATGACTGAGAGCGGAACGAGGAAAGCTTTGTTTTCGGAGTCAGTCGAAAGGAAGGCGCATGACAAAGCGGAAATATTCTCGGAATCGGAAGGCATGTAATGAGGACGGTGGGCTCGCAGGACGTGCGTCAAAATCAATTCGATCCTACGCGTTGCTTGGTCTGATTTCGAATCGAATAGCCCGTCCCAAGTGGCTATCGCGAAGATGGACGTCGACACGACTTAAAATACGCTACATGAGAATCCGCGTGACTTTCTGCAGCAAAAAGCCAAAAAGAAGACAAAACATTTTTTTCTGAAAAATCGTCAAAAATATCTAGGCCAAAGCCAAGGGTCCCTTAACCTCGGCGCACTGTAACAGCAGTCAAGAATGTGTCGTCGATGACCTTAACGAGGAGGACAAATGGGAAAAACTGGACTGTTTTGTAGCGAGGTTGAAAACTACATCAAAAGTTTGAAGTTCATCAAAAAATTTTTTAAATTTCCTTAATGAAGATACAACGGCTTTAGCCCCCCCCCCCTTTTTGCTTTTTTTACGAGTTCTGCGACCAAAGTGTCATCAGTGATCCTGCTACTTTGGTGAACCGAGCCGAATGGGCGCTATCTTAGCGGTCCGATACGTCCAGTTATGCCTCAGAAAAACTAGGGAGATAGACCGACAGGCGTTAAATGAAAGCAAGCCGCATAGTCGATTGATAACAGCCGAAGTGTCAATTAAAAATGAAAAAAGGCGTTTTATGGCGCGGAAAAAGAAGTAGGCAGGCACAGACTTGAGAGATTCTCTGTTTGCTAGTCAGTGAAAGGAAAACGAATAGTTTTGCAGTTAATGCGTGTTTGGTAGGAGGCGTAAAGGGCAACAAAGCTGACTAGCTAATCATTGGAATGTCATGAGCCATCAACAATGTTGTCTGCTACTCGAAAAACGAAACGGACGATTCTTCTTAACTCGTTTGGATGCTAACCACGCATGAAAAGTACGCACGCGACGGTTCCTCTCAATATGCGAACAAAGCGGTATTCTAATTAGGTAGCCGTTTACGTCCCCCTTCTTCTAAGGCACGATCGCTCACACGCAGAGCTGAACGTCGGCTCTGCTTTGAAAGCATCCCGAACCGAGGTTACGTCAAGGCTACAGGGCCGCGGGTATGATTTTGTCCCATCGTCTACGCACACTCTGCTGTCCTTATCGTCTCGTCATCAGCGGTATTTGAGCGGACGCTTCAAACAGCAGAAAGTGAAAAATTCGCCTTGTACAAAACTACCAAAGGAGGTGCCAAAGCGTTCTTCGTTTTGTGCTTTTTTTTGCTTATTTGCCGGGCCTAAATACCTGCGGGCAGGGCTGGGCCTCGTTTGGAAGGCCCGTTTCCTAGGTCTTCGCTTCCAAACCAGTGTTAGTGCAGATGCTAAGGCTTTAATCCCCCTGTAAATCCAGCTGACGGTCAACATTAAAAATCAAAGACACGCAAAGAAAGTTATGCTCTATCGGCACTCATCGTCGCTACGTAATCAAGGGCCGACATAGGCCTTTGGCGAGCAATATGGCTTAATTGTATCGCTGAAATTCTTGCTTAGCAACGCGCATTTTTCTGCTCGCTAGAAGGCGATGGCCGTCTCCGGAACGTCTGAAGGCATTGCTCGGATTCCTCTCGTGGCGACGCTTCTCTGTTTACGACTCTGCGTCCGGTCTGTGCTCGCCTTGCTACGTATTTTGTGAAAATTGTGCTTATCTAAACTGCCGCGGAGAGGTCACGACGGTCATAAAACTACGGCAGCTAGAGCGGTATTGACAAAGGACCGGTAAAGCACTCAAAGAGTGCCACTCATTAACCTTTACGCATACCAAAGGGACTGCACTTCCTGGTGAAGTGTTTTCCTTCATAGAAAAAACAGACGGTGTCTCGTGGGATAGTGCATTCTAGAGGGCGTGCGCAGCATGTGGAACGAGGAAGTATCACGAAACGATAACAATCAGTCCAGGGAAAGCACAGTCATGCGTTGACGTAAGTACAGACACAGTCGAGGGTGCCCCCCCCCCCGGTTTTCTGCACCACTTCATGAAAATGATAAATTTTCGTTTTCTTCGTAAAAATGAAGAAACTTTGTGTTTGCGGAGCATCCACGGTTTAAACCTAAACCTAAGCCTAAGCCAAATCCGAACATCCTAAGCCTGAACTTAAGCCTAAGCGCGCCGGGTAGAGATAGGCTAGTCCTAATCCGGGGAAGGCCAGTCCTTAGCTGTGGTAGGCTAGTCCTTATCCGGGATAAGCTAGTCCTAAGCAGGGAATACATTTTCTTCACGAAGTGGTGCAAAAAACCACTTTCACGAAGTGGGATTTTACCCAGGCGAGAACTATCCGACGTTTTTTGTGCCAGGTTCATGTGTCAAGGTGAGACTTTCTGCTTACAAAAACCAAGGATTAAGTGCTCACTTTTCACGTCATGATTTCTGAAAAAGTACGTTTCCCTCAGGACCGTATTGAGGATTCCAGGATACGGGTGGAGGTCGTGAAGGATCGACGTAGGTTGGTGGTGGGCCGTAACCGGGGCACGTTACGTTACGCGGATTAGGGCCGTATTTAGCAGGGGGGTTGGTGGTGGGGGGACCCTTTAAAGCAGAATTTTTTTTAGAAAGTTGGTAAAAATTTAAGCTAAATTAGGGTCTAAAATAGTTAATAATTGCTAAATATGCTATTTTTAACGTTATTTAGTAATTTGACGCCATTTTGGCCCCTTTTGACCCATTTGAGGCGTCCATCCCTTGTCCCGGACCTCCACTCATTATCATGATGTCATAAATACGGCCGTGTTACCCGACACCTGCTAAATTCGGCACTGGCTTCTTTAGAATACAGGGTTCAGAATGGCTGGGTTTCACTTCCAGTGCAGCTTTGATCTAAAGAAGGATGGTATTCGAAGTCAATAACGTATCAATTGCCCTTTTACATGAAAGAAAACAAAGTCTTAAGATTTGATTAAGAGCCCGAGTGAATCAGGGTGCTCGCTGATTCAGCCGCTGTTTACCGAAGCAAGCGACAGTGATCGCTTGAATGCACAACACAGCTTGTAGTTTCTGCGCTGGCACGTGTTCGCACGACCACTACATGCCAACGCAAACATCGTTCGAGAACTTCCGAAGTGATATCTGTCGTTGGCGCGACAGCACGGCGCCCTTTGCAAAAGTTACTCGATCGTCGGCTCTCGGTGCACAAGGGCATAACTTTTTATGAGCAGCGCGATCATTTGGGGTTCTACGGTCACCGAATCTGGGCCCAGTCCACTACAGCAAATTCGGCGAGGGAAGGGACGGGGTAAGGTAAAGAGCATGAGTGAGGTTGAAGTCAAACCTGAGCGCTTGTTGAGTTCGGTCAGTCTCGAACGGATCAACGCTTGCGACCGACCTGTGCGGGAAACTCCGCTTCCCCCCTGTCGCTAACCTATTGTTATTCCTGTTGCCTAAACTAGTACTGCATAAACTTACCTGGTTGGCTTCGAGTCTCTTTAGCCTAGCGTGGCTCGTACTGGACTATCTAAACCTGATCATAGCTGCTACGCTAGCTAGCAGCACTTACCAGACTGAGTCTCGTAAGGATAGGTGGGTAGAGTTCGGTTCAGTGGGTAGAAACTTTGTCATTAAAAACCCCCCCGATTGTATGGGTATGTAATGCCAATGCAATCTATGGGTAAAAATGCATGTGTGTACCTCTGCTGTGGCCGTTTTAAACGTGAAATTGACCGGACCAAAGCTACAAACCGGGTGGACATTTTTGGAGCTAAGCCCAAGCCGTGGCTAAGCCGAAAGTTTTGGGAAATTTTTTCTTTACTGCCGTCATCGCGTTGTTTACGACGATGAGCTTACTCACTTGTTGGTGAACTCTTCCTCTTTTACGGCCGTCAAAGGGCTATGTTTTGACTATAATATCGGTTTGTTTTGACGTACTCTCAGCTGATTAGAAGCAACCAAATGACGATTAGAAGGCGCCCCACGATTTGCAGAGCTTGTGACTTGCAATACAAAGCCTGCAAACTCCTGCTCGATTCCCGGGGTACGTGCACAAATTATGGATACCGTAGGTATTTTCACGAATTATTCCCCGGGGAATTATTTTCCAGATACCCCCCCCCCCCGAGACGGTATATTATTCGTGGGGGAACTACTCGGAAGGGGAATTTTTTTCCGGGTGGACATTTTTGGAGCTAAGCCCAAGCCGTGGCTAAGCCGAAAGTTTTGGGAAATTTTTTGCCAAAATCGGTTAAAATTCAATAAAATTTGACCAGCGTATGTCATTTTTATAGGGTATTTCGGTATATCGACACAAAGATGCATAAGGAGAAGGAACAAAGGGCTGAAAATCCTTGAAAATTTCCCCAAACTTTCGGCTTAGGCTTAAGGGGGGGGGGGGGAATTATTCGACGGGGGGGGGGGGGGGTATTCGGTGGTTTATTTTCCATACGCCCCCTTATTTCCTTATTTCCAATTTAAGTAGGTCCCCGGCGGTAAAAAGCGTAAGATTTACATTCTATGGTCGGATCGCAAGCGAAAGAAATGTATCGAAATTTTTGAATCCGGCTTTAAATATTGGGTACTAGTACGTTTTGGGGAGAAAACACAAGAAATGCTTCAACAAACCCCGAGTCATGCCATTGTCTTCCGGCTTTTGTGAACGACGAGCAAGAGCACATGCTTGGTCTCTAGCTTACGCGTTTCGACGGGATCAGTCTGCAGCAAGGACGTTGCGAGACCGGCCTGGGAGGGGAGTGGGGGGGGGAGATGGTAAGGGGGGACCCTTACCATTTTTTCGGCGCAAGTCAAATTTTTGCCCGTTAATGGTGTTAAACACCG
Source organism: Aphelenchus avenae (assembly GCA_020875895.1). Classification (NCBI taxonomy): domain Eukaryota; kingdom Metazoa; phylum Nematoda; class Chromadorea; order Rhabditida; family Aphelenchidae; genus Aphelenchus; species Aphelenchus avenae. Next base: position 206,107 of record JNEY01000047.1, read on the forward strand.
TTTTTAAGCGTATTTGAACATAAAAAAGCCCGCCGCAGGCGCCGCCAACGCAATGTTTACTAATTAAACGGAGATTTCAACAAAAAGTGACAAAATATCACAATTTTCTGAAACAGAAAAATTTGCCTTGGTCCCCCCTTAACCCTCGTAACGCCCTTGGTCTGCAGCCTCTCGTGCTGTGTCGCGCCGCTCGAAATGGAGCGGCGCGACAGCGACAGTCAATACAACAGCGACTTTGTCGCTTTACTTGATCAGGACACTAACTTGCAGTTTCGTAATGCGCCCGAAAGGTACCAATAAATTGTGACTCAGCTCTTGTTTACCGAAGAAAGCGATCTAGTCGTGCTCACTGCACTTGCACGTGCTTGTAGTTTCTGCGCTGACACGTGTCCGCACGACCGGTACATGCCAATGCACACATCGTTCGAGAACTTCCCGAGTGATATCTGTCGCTGGCGCGCCACTACGGCGCCATTTGCAAAATTTACTCCACCGTCAGCTCTCGGTGCACAAGAGCATAATTTTTTATGAGCAGTGCGGCCTTTCGTGGTTCGGTGGTCACAATGCTGGGCCAGCGGGCGCTGAAAAAGTCGTGTAGACTTGGCGGGCCGTGCCGAGCCGTGCTCCATTCCGTCCCGTTCTCCGCTTTTTTCACGGCACGGAATACGGCACGGCGAAGGGTCAGCACGCGTCCCTGTCCCGTTCCGGGCTAACATGGAACGGAGAACGGAACGGCATAAACTGAAAACATCGCCGTTTTCCGTGCCGTGCTCGGCGGCAAAGCTGCCTCATTTTAAGCAAAATTCAAGCAAATTTTAACACTTAACAAAAATACTAAAATTGCTTCAAGTGTAACGGGTGACCTCTTGTATTCTACACTCTTTAAAACAAGTAACACCGACGGCATTGTTATTTGTTTTGCTAATTGTAGATTTTCCTTCTGCAGCGCCGTGCCGGGCCCGGGACGGCAAATTTTCGTCCTGTGCTGAATCACTAACCGGATCGGCACGGTGGGGTCAGCACGGAACGGAAGTCGGCACGCGGGTGTATCCGCCAAGTCTGTCCTGTTGAAGCCTCATAGAGAGCGTGTAGAGCATGCTATCCCTGGTCATGTCTTCTACGCTGCAAATGTGACTGTAGTACGTAAGGATGCTCGGCATACTTTGTTACAAAATAGTTCACCTTGCCCACAGCCCACAGAAAGAGTGCGAACCGTCCCCCTGAAAGTGATCGAATTCCTTCGGAGTATTGGCCGCATCGGCGGTCTTCGTCAACGCCTCTGACAGCAATGACGATCAGAACGACAAAAAAAGTACGAACCGTCCTTAAACTACAGAATTCTTCGAAGTTCGCCATGCGATAAAAACGGCTGCCGCAGCATTGCCGCCTTCGGGGCTACATGACATCTAGGCGGCGTCTTACGGAGATCGTCCTTGACCCCACTTTGAAGGCGTGCAGAATAGTACCGGAGAGTACATGCCTGCGCGTATTCATAGTCTAGTCTTCAGTATACAAAGCAATGTGACAGGCACTGTGGGATAAATCTGTTCTTCGTGTGCGAGTATATTCCTGCATCACTTGCCCCTTTTGGCCCGTGATTAGGAGTTGCCAGGAAGGGCGTTTTGTGCAAAGAATTTGAAAGGTCACTGACAAGGAAAGCTAGCTGTGTATTGTCGACATTCGGTTGTCCGTTTTGTTGAGCAAGACGGAAACTACAAGCCGGGCTACGTCCCGTCGTCACCACTTTGTTCACGACGATGAGCTTACCTACTCATTTGTCGATGAACTCTTCCGCATTTATGACCGTCAAAGGACGATGTTTTGACTAGAATTCGGTTTGTTTTGGCGTGCTCTCAGCTGATTAGAGGCAAACAAATAAATGCTAGAATGCATTCAGGATTTCAGGGCTTGTGACTTGCAAAGAAGAAGCTGCAAATTTCTGCAGGACTTTAGGAGTACTTTCAAACAATTTAAGGAAAGGGAAACTGGAGTATGTGCTTATTGATTCGACACATTAGCGCACCAGATAAAGGACGAGTGGTCGCTGCCCTGCTAAAGGACTGCCCACACAATCGCACAAAGATGGAGGTAAACCTAAACATCGCCAAACCTCTTTGGATGTTCAAAATAGGTAGGTCGGAACTCTTCGAGCAGTGACATTCAATCTCCTTTAAAGGGCCTCCTTAAGAAATTTTTCGCCCGTAATACGACGCCGTGATCCGGATTGGCAAAATCCCGTTTCCTACTGGTTCGGAACGAAGTACGGCACTATTAGGGTCAGTACGGAACGGCGTACGGCACGGTGATGGTCAGGACGAAACGGCGTACGGTAGGGAAGGAGTGCTCAGTGCGGAACGGGGTACCGCACGGTCGAACTTAAGAATTTTGGGTTTGGAGAACGGGCACGGGTAACGGACCGTTATTTTGGCAGGGGCACGGGGGGGCGGCACGCGGGGGGGGGGGGGATCAGCACGGGAACGGTGCGAGGGGGGGGGCCTTACCAAACAATAGTTCAGCATGCCATCCCGGATACGCTACCCGGTGTACGACGATATTATGCTAGGATTACGAAAGTTGTCGAAACGATTACGAAAAGTTGTCGAAACTATTACGATACGGGGCGTTACATAAATTGTGCGGGCTCCACAAGGGGCGTGTCCGACAACCAACCCACCAATATTCCGCTTACGAGGAGGGGGGTCTTGAAGTGTACCCAGGTGATCTTGGGGTATTTGGGTTCCACGAGGGGTCCGTCACCAACCCCACAAATAACCGCGTGGGGGGGGGGGAGAATGGGAGCGGCGGGTAAAAAAGGCAAAAGATGGAACCACATAATTTCTGGACATGCCTGCAACACCTGCTATGTGCGCTTTTTAATGTTAAATTTGCCATCCACCGCTTTTTAGTTATTGCCGAAGTTGACCCGAATAAATCGCCACGCCAGTCCCACGCGTCAAACGCTGACTTTTCCAAAGAGTTTCCTGCAAGACTGTAGTCTTGCGTAGGAGTATTGGTCCTCTTCTCGTGCAGAACAGCCCTTTAGCACGCATTCCTCGCGTGCAACGGTCTGTCTTTGTTGACACACCGAGGGCCGCTCCTCCGCTTAGTGGTGTTGCTCGAGGTCGCGTAGCCACGTAGCGTCTTAAAAATGTGCGATGGTCTTTCCTTCAGCTTACAACTCCACTCTTTTTGCTTTGAATGATGCGATGTCAAGGGCGAGAATTTGACGATCGCGTCATGGGTCGGGTCTTTCTCGTTGCTTTTTGATCGTACTTATCTCGCCTGGGCGTGCCGCATTCCATGGGTGGGAGCGATGTAGGGATTCCGAATCCGAACAACGGATATTCGGTGCATTTGTGACTTCGGCAATCTGTGTGGTTAACTGGAGAAGGACTTTAGTTGGGTGTATATCTTGGCGAAAGCGACGAGAAAAGATTTCGGATACGCCTCGCACTAAACCTAGCCATGCGAAAATCTAACGCCCTAAGAATGCCTTCAAAGTGCACAAGGAATCATGTTGATTCCGAAAAGGGCGAAGGTTAATTTTCGACTTTTGACCGAAACCAAAGGTGGGACCCCGGTATGAAAAATCTTGAAATTTTTCGTGAACTTTTTTCTGGCAGGCAATTGATTCTTGAGCTCTTAAAACGGTTTTTTAGTTTTAAGGCTTCTAAGATCTAAGGCTTCTGGTGGTTAGTAAAACTAATTAGCGAATTCAAGTCCCCCAACTAAAGTTGGCGACTTGGTTCCCCCTATTAACCACACGGATCCGACTTCAGTAAGTCGGATTCGGATTTGGTAAAGCAACAGAATTTTCCCCGAAGCTTGCAAGGGATAAAATAGCCCATCGCTAGACGCCCATCGACGGAATTTTACAACGTTTCTGGGTAAAATTCGACTCGCAATGTGCCGGTATCGCCCACGTAATCCGTAAGCCCATTGTGATTCGCATACGTGCGGATGCGAAATTCTTCGCCCCTATCGCTAGAGTCATAGTGTTTCTTTCGGGAATATCAAAACAAACAATGCCTCAGTGAAGACGCAGTCGTGCCATTGTCTTTCGAGTTCAGTGATCGACGAGCGAGCACATATTTGTTCTCTTGCTCACGCGTTCCGACGGGAATCATTCTGCAGCCATTCGTGACGTGTCGCGTCGCATCGCCGCCAGCAGCTAGCTATAAAGATGACGGTCGCGTCTGCATTCCCCCATTTGCATTCCGGTCCTTATCAGTGTCGGATAGCCATACGCATTTCGGTTGTCCCAATTTACCGACTTGCTTGCTTGCTTCTAGTACCGAGAGCCGTATCGTATTTGTATCGCCCGTACCGTACGCTGTGCCGTAATGGCACGGTACGCCGGTACGGAACGGCGGTATGTCCGGCGCGGAGTACGGTACAGCTTTGATTTCACATTGTCTCTATACTTACACGGCCGTACCATGACATGGTTTGTAACGTACTGCGTACCGTATTCTACGGTACAGAGTTACAGAGTACGGCACGGAGGTCAAGTCCAGCACGAGTACGGTGGCGTAATACGGTACGGTACGGCCGTAGTACGGCCCGTACTCGTTATAAAATGCCAGCAGATCGAAGCCTTATCGTGCTGCCGCACTGGACCTCCACCCAGTACCGTTCCAACCCCCCCCCCCGTACCGTACTCCGTACCGTACAGTACGGAGTACGGTACAGTACGGCCGTACTATCTGGACGACTGCCAACCTTGATTCTGAAGTCGTGCGAGCAATTCTGTTCCTGCCATTTTGCAAGGCACAGGCACTTAACATTTGTACCGGTATTCCCCGCCCGAGTTGCATGGACAAAACGTTTCTTTCTGCATGAGTCACCCTCCCAGAGAGTCCCATCGCAACGGATGCTTTAAGCGACCATCCGCATTCAGCGGTCGTCCAGTGTTGACATGAAGGGTGTGCCCCCAGTCGGTCACCGACATTCGCGCTCATGCTAATGTAGCCGCATCGGCCACAGAAAAATGTTTGCCCGTTCGACGACATGATGTGGTCGGTACACGCCGTGGTAGTATTCATTTCCTAGTTACAAAACGCTTCGGGTCATTCAATGGCCCTTGATACCCCTCCCATTATCGATTTTTTTCAATCTCAACGGGACATTCTTTTTTAGGTAAGCTAAAGGGAAAGGACCATTTCAAGGTACATAGAGCCTTATGCCTAATACCTTGCGATGACAAAAAAAAACCTCCATGTTATCATTTATGTTTACGGCGACGAATGTCTGAAAAGCTAGAAGAAATTGACTTAGAAGCACAGTTAATTCCAAGGAAAGGTTCAAGACATACGTCTGCCTGATTTTGGCACTTTTTGGATCATCTCCCTTGCCAGCATTCGTCTGCATTGGCCTGACCCCCCCCCCCCCCGACTTGTGAGCATGACAAAAAAACGCCTAGAAAACAGAAAACTTCAAGTTCAATAGGCGCCTTTAGAGGCATTTTTCAGTAATATTCTCAAAATTTTCCCAAAAATTGCTTGGTTTCACCTGTGGCAACTTTAGCAAACTTTGATGTTTTGACGTCAGCCCCCTAATCCCCTTCGCCCTTGACCGCTCCCTTGTCAGCCTTCCGCCCCTTCGTCAAGCTGACGTATGTTCTGGACGCTTCCCAGCGAATTCGTGCCGGATAGAGCCGATCGATAGCTTGGTTTACTTGGCTTTTGTGGCTCATTTCACTTTGTTCTATAGCCTCACGAACAGAAAAGTACCTAGCATGAATAACGTTAGATTTTTTCGGTGCAGTTTACCATTGATCACGTCGTTTTGCCTTTGGTTTGTCACTACGCTCCTTTAAATAGAAAAAGAACGTTTTATGACGAGAAGCTGAATCACCTCCTGTTGTGTTCTTTGGAGAAGGCGCCAATTACTCATTGCCTCGGGTGAAGCATATTTCCATGTTCCCAGTAACGTCACTTTGCTATATAATAAGACAATGAATGCGTCCCTTGTTTCTTCTTTCTATTTCGATCAGCGGTGGAAATACTTTATTTTCAGGTCTTTGATTAAACAGTAGTATAAAACGAGCTAGGCAATAGGCCTAATTTTTTAACATTCTAAAATAAAAAAAATAAATAATATAAATTAAATTTTTGGTTTAAAAATATATTCGTTCTTTCGGGTATATATGCAAGACGAGTCGGGGAAAAATATATTTCAGGTGTTTTTCGGGTAGATAACTGCTTCAGCCCCATACCGCAGCCCCTCCGAGAGTGCCCATTACGTTCCAGTTTCATCATTATCAAACACGTTGATTTGGCGCGTCAAAACAACGCGAATGTCTCGTTATTGCCAAGGAGGGGAGCGTTGTTGTGAATCATCAGCAGCTATTTCGTCACTCCCCTCTGAGAAAAGTACACAACTGGTAAGAAACACTCAACCTTCCATGTCGTGACCCCATTCCATTCAGAGGCAAGAGGGCTATAAAACTGATGGACGACAATAAGCGCTTCCCATTCGGCCCTTATCGCGACACAAAGCGTTGTGTCCGTCATTTCGTAGCCGTGCTTCGCGTTTTCGGTTCTGCTCAGTCGTGTCGACAGAGCCTTCGAATACGAACAGTTAAGCTAAACTTTAATGTTTAGCAGAATGACTGTATTCTTTCGCTCTATTCTCCGCCGCCTGCATCGTCAGTCCGCGACGACGTCCCAAGAAGATGTAGCTGTGCGGAAGAGCACCTCAGTCGCAATGGCGTCCACTGCGTCCGAGAGGGAGTGCAAGATGTGCGCGAAGGTGAGCAATACTGGCTGACGTCTACGAGCGTTAAAGTGAAAAAGTTAAAATTAAATTTTGAATAGAAGATGTAAAAGTAGAAGAAATTGCTGGACTATAGTGCCTATTTTTGCACCTTAAACGCATTCTTTTATTTTGAACGAAACATTTTTAAAAATATTTTTATTAAATTAGTTTAAACCGTGTATTTTTAAAGCTAGTTCCAGAATTCAGATAAAAATATGATTTATATTTAAAATTTAATTTTAAATGAGACTAATAATAAGAGTTCCCTCGCAAGCACCGTACGAACAGACCACACAATTATCATTAATTTACGACGTTTAGTCCTACAACGGCGTCAACTCGCTGCCGATGGTATTCCCATGCGGGCATAGCACCTGCCACGAGTGTGCGACGAAGATCTGGCTCCGAGCGAAGGCCTTCCAGTGCCCGTTCTGCCGCGTATGCGCCCACAAAATCAGCGTCACCTCCTTCGGAGCGCCAACGTCGCCGAAAGCGACGACGCCAATGAGGGACCTGACGCGATCGTCGTCGACAAGCAGCGACTCTTCGACGGACAGTGACCTCCTGGAGGAGTACGGCGAGCCGAACATTCCAGCGTCCCTGGTACAGCTCGTAGCAGAGTTCCCGAAGATCACGAGGACCTCGTACCTGCATAGTCGGACGGGATCCGCGTGATTTAGATCTTCGTATACCTCATTGACTTCCCCACAACATGCTTGCCTTGACATCATTTCCATGTATTTGGTAGCTTATACTAAGCGGAATAAAAAGCACATGCGTTCGGTCGAACAATCGAACAATGACGTGGACTTCTTCTCGAACAGAACCCGAAAGTGGTCGGATTCGCGTAGCAAATATTTTTCGCTAAGCTCCATTAAACGGCCGTCGGAAACTGATAACAGACCACTTTACGGGAACACCTTCTTCGTGGGCTTAGCGGAGCATTGAGCGCGGATCGCATGGTTGGAGCAAGTGATCGACTAGCACGCAGGTTATGGGTTCCAAAGCGTTTGAATAGGCGTAGGCAACATCCTAACAAAATAGTGAATGACGCTGCAATATGCGAACCCAAATTCATTGCACATTCTCTAGAAGAAATGGCAAATGGGTGGGACGAGCTTACGACCCAGACACTTCCTGGGTGGTTTGCAGGGAGGTCGGCGTTTTTCTTCTCATTTTTACAAACAAAGACAAACAAACGAAACGACTTTTGACCAGAAGCTTTTTTAGACGACAGAGAAAGCCGGACGTCTGACCCAAATTCTTAACGGTAAATGTAAATCAACGTTTTGTATAGCCAAAGGCTAATCACTCGGACCGTTATTTGGGTCAAACTTCTTCAATGAGGGTTTGGCTTCGCGGCTACGTCACTCTTATGAACCTTTGATCTTTTACGACGCCTTTCATTTTATTTATTCGATTACAACTGTATATTGCACGGTGGTTCCCGGGTAATACAACGACGCAGGATTACGCTCGCGAAGAAGCTTCCGGAAGCGGCGTAGCGTATGCGAGCATGAACCTAAAATGGCTAGGATGAACCAGATATAAGTTTACTCGATTGGCGAAGGCACGTTCAGGGATACGAAAGGTTCCAGGAACTCCTGAAACCGAGTCAAGCCGTCAGTGTTTCACACAGAAATGCAAGCTTCAAAAAATGGTCTATACAGACACCGCTTTCAAAGCAGTTTTTTGATTCTACTTTCTTTCTTTGAGCTTTCTCTATCAGAATCATCCGCTCTGGTTGCTCGGGCAATTGTTTTGCCTAATTCTTGCAGCTGTTTTTTCGCTACTTTTTCTAATAGGCTGGCCCACAAAAGAAGACAAGAACGACTTCCGCCAGTTTGAGCCGTCAAGTCTCTGCGCTTGCATAGGGCTTGGAAGCTTTACGACAGCTGGATCTTACGCGCTGTCTCGCTTGATCTTGCAGACCAGGTCCGAGCTGAAGTTGATCTTCGCCGAGAAGTCGCCCGCTCCCGAGACGGCCTCAAAATCCACGTCAAAGCGGTCTTTCGCTGCTCGCTGGACGGCTACCGCTACCTAAAGCATGCTGCGTTCGTACCGTACGCATACAAGTAGACACGCATGGTACCTTACGCGATTCGTTAAAAGTCAGGGATGCGGTTCCGGTAATTTACTAGCGATATATCAAACCAGAATTGGGCTTTTTCCACGGTAAATCCGATGGGAAAATATAAACGGAATTTTTTCGGTAAAAATCCCTACCACCTCGAGCTTAAAGGACAAAAGGCCCATTATGTTCGTGGGCTGTCTGTTCACCATTGAATTTTACGGTAGTCTGCGGTTGTACAAGCTGAATGAAGCGGTAAACTTGGGTGTACCTGATGAATGTTGCACTTCTTCCATTTTCCATTCCGTGAGTTTGCCAGCGTGTTGTAGACCTTGTCCATAAGCTCTTCCAGGTCCTTGTTGCAGCACATGAAGCCGTCCTTGTTCACGTAGCAGCTCTCCAGTGGAAAGCGTCGGTTCTTCGCGCCTAGGCACGATGTAGAGCTAGGTGGCTAGGCGTACAGGGAAAGCTTCCCAGCCTGATGGCCCAGGATAGGGGACGACTTCGCTATGCTCATGTAAGAAAGTTTGTGCGCATGCGACAGACCTATGCGCATGTGACAGATCTATGAGCATGCCATGGAACCATATGCATGCATGAAGATACGCGCACGACATGGATTTATGCGCATGATGCAATAAAGCTACTCACATGACCATGGAGCTGTTCGCATGCGAGCGATATGGGTATGTGCATGAAGTAAAGCTATGCGCATGCGATCGACCTGGAGCTCTGTGCACGGGACAGTGATATGCGCATGCGATTGCATAAATCTGTGCGTCTACCATAGAGCTATGCGCATGGCTACGAGGCCAGTGTTAGCAGTATCCTCCTGCGTTGGAGAAATGTGTATGCGATAGAGCTATACGCACGGTCATGGAGCGGTTCGAATGTTAGAGATAGCGGTCTGCACGTGAAGGATATGCGCATGGGATAGAGCTGCACGCATGAGACGCATGTATGCGCATGGGATTGAGCTATGCATGTCCATGCGTAGGCACCGTTCGAAAGCCCGTGTCTTCAAACAACATACCATGGACACGATTCTTGTCCTCTGGCTCTGCGACGACCGGTTGTTCGTAGGGATTAGCCTCTGGTGGCGGAGGTGGTGGCGTAGTCGTGGGCTCGGCTGGGTAAGCTTCCGCCGGAACGGCAACCGTCGTGGCGTCTGTAGGATACGCCTCGGACACTGATGCTGCCGTTGTCTTAGCCTCAGCGGCTGCCACCGGGCCCTTTGTGACGTCGCCGTCGACAGCAGGTGCTGCTTGAGGCGCCTTTGTGGCTTCGGTGGGGTAGGCATCAACGGACGCTGCCTTCGTAGTGGACTCCGTCGGCTTCGGGCCTTCATAGCCGGCGGCCGCTAGCGATTCCTCCGTGTTGCCGGGGACAGCTGAAGTATAACACTACTGAAAAAGGTCTTCAAAGCAGGGAGGCTTTTTCCTGTAAAAAATCTGGTCGGAAGAAAACGCCAAATGTTGCTTTACAAAAAACTCAATCCTATAGCCAAAATACAAATCGTCCCACTTGTGTTTTGTGTTTTAACACGTAGACGAATTGTCATGTTTTTATGCACATCTGAAGCGTTTAGAAGCGTCATGAATGGATTTATAGGTAACGGCAGGTGTAGATTCTTCGAAAACTGGCAAATAATGCTCGACTTTTGCTAACCATTTTGAATTTTGACAGCCTATTTCATTTTTGACCTTAAAAATCACCGGGTTCAGGGAACACCTTCGGTGGTAAAACGGTATTTCGTTCAAAAATGAAAAAGATTAAAATCTTCTGTAGATCAGTAACGAGTACTTATCCGTCAACCCTGGGTCAACGCCTTACCTTCCTGAGCATATGTCAACGAAATTAGAGTCGTAAGTGCAAAAAGTGCGCCGAACATGCTGAGCATTGTAAGATTAGCGCGAATCGGAGCCAATTGGCTTTAGCACTCTTAGCGGCTCCTCGGGCGACTTACGCGAACGAGTTTGACGCAGAAAGACGTCATGCGCAACGCTTGACGGCTAGCTGTTTTTCTCCCGTATCCTCTGTCTCATCGAGAACCGCTTTGAGGCTTGCGCGGAGGCGACGAGTACGCAGATAAGCAACTCGGAGGATCTCGCTGCGTAATCGGTTATGACGGATCTGTTGTTTGGCCCAGTTTTCAAGCCCTCAGGGCTGTATTTACGGCCCTGACGTGGTACTTAATGCCACTGAAAATGGCATCCTCAACGTTATTCTAGAGTGAGCCGATTTTGACCCATTTCAGACCACCTCCCGCTCATCCGCCTCGCCCTCCTCCTCCCGACCTTCATCTGTCCTGAAACCGTGGATACCTGAAACCTGTATGCCATGAAGCATTGACAAGCTCATTGTTGTGGACCTGCTTGATGCAGCTTAATTCGGAACGACACGGTTAAAAAGGTAACTTTCTATAAGCCGGAACCTCGCAGATGTAGCCGTTGTGGGTCACGCAAGGCAAGTTCACCCATGGCAGTACTGGGTTGCGGTCCGGGTCGTACTGCCACTGATTGGCGACCATGAAGACGCATCGCTGTCCGTCCTTCAGTTCCTGGTACCACACGACGTACGACGCACGGCTTCCGTCGGTCCACATCCAGTTCTGCGAAGCGCCGTCTTGGGATTGCGTCTGCGTGGGAAGGTACATCCCGATGGCGTAGCTGAAGTCGGCGCTGAGTTTGTGCACATCGAAGAGGCCTGAATGAGGCAAAATGCAAAATGCGACGAAACATCAGCATCTACAAAAGAGCACAGCAGAGAAATTACGCAGTTATGCGGCTTTGCTGAGTCGTTCGATTTTACCATTAAGAGGCATTCGTCGGCGAGGGGAACACCCGAATATCAGCGAGATTCTTATAAGCATTTTCGGTTCGTTTTCGGGCGGATCCCTACGGAACAGTGTTTCCGTTTCTCAGTTGTTCTTATTTTGTTCTGTTCTTGTTCTTGTTCCATAGAACTGGAAGAGAACAACGGTATTTTGGCCTCAAGGGAACATAACAAGAACAGATAAGGACCGGCACGCTCCAAAATAGCGTCTGCTCTTGTCCAAGCCAAGTCGCAGTGACGCAGGCTCACCTGAAACGTCCTTTTCGACAGTTGCGTTCGGTATGTTAGCAAGATCGCCGCCCAAGCTGCGACATCTCGATAGCGAGTCGAACCAGGCGAGCGGTTCGTCAAATGCCTGTAAGCATCCGTCAGGGCTTGTACCTAACTTCATAGAATCCTGGATTAGACAGGCCCGACGGTTTCGGTCTGAGCTTCGGCTGAAACTATAGTTGCCCAGACAGCAGAGTTCGAAATGGGTCAGACTTTGGTGGGCCCGGCTCGTGCCGACTCGGGCCTGGTTTTTCATGGGCCCGACCCGGGACCTCGTCTTTTTGGTCCCGGGCCTGGGTCAATCCGGGCCGGCTCTGAATGTAGATTTTTCCCAAAGAATGTTTATTTGATTCTTTTAAACAAAAAGAGACTAGTTACTTACTTACACGCTTACTCAGAGAATATATTTTCCAAAAGGAGTGCGAATTGGTTGAAAAATTTAACCTTCAGACAACAAAAACTACTCTAAATATAACATTTTAACCTCGAGAGCGTTCAAAAATAAGATTCAAAGACGAGGTTTATGAACACGTTTTTCCGGTATTTTGATTATGTTTTTTCCGGCAGATGTAGCCGTTGTGGGTCACGCAAGGCAAGTTCACCCATGGCAGTACTGGGTTGCGGTCCGGGTCGTACTGCCACTGATTGGCGACCATGAAGACGCATCGCTGTCCGTCCTTCAGTTCCTGGTACCACACGACTTTGGTGGATCCCTTCAACCCCCACCCGTCCTGAAATCGCGGATACCTGAAACCTGTATGCCATGAAGAATTAACAAGCTCATTGTTGTGGACCTGCTTGATGCAGCTTAATTCGGAACGACACGGTTAAAAAGGTAACTTTCTATAAGCCGGTTTATGAACACGTTTTTCCGGTATTTTGATTATGTTCCAATCCTGTAAGTTGGGCCTGCCGGCCCGGTCCGCGTGGGCTTTCGGCCGGGCCTTAGGCCCGACTGACTGGGCTTGGGCCGGCCAAAAAGCACAAGGGGTAACAATTGCCACGGTTTTTGCGTACAAAGTTGCTATGTTCGCCGACTGGACCGATACCGGTTTCGAAACCGCTAAGAGCCCCGGTGGCAGTTTACGCAGATCGAAGACAAAAAAAAGTGCTCGTTACTTTTGCACAACGACACGTTGATTTCAGGTAGGTCCAGCCGTCCTGGCACTGCAGCGAACTGTTGGTAGTCGCGTTCGAAATTGGCGGAAACTCGAAGAGCGGCGAGACTTTGCAAAAGTAGGCTTTCTCCAGCGTGTCGTCCTCGATGTCGACGGTATCCGTTGTCCACTGCCCGTTTGGCTGAAGAACAAAGTTGCCGTAGCGGTAGATTGGTTGGTCTAAATCGTCTTTGAAACGTGGGAACACCTAAATCACGAAGTAACGACCTCCTGGACGCCCCCAGATAAGCCGTATTCGGTCCAGGGCCGTAGCCAGGATTTCAGGATAGGCGGGAGTGGAGGTCGGGGACAGGAGGTGGATCCCTAAAATGGGCCATAAGGGGGCTCAAAATAGCCTCAAACCACTAAAATAACGTTAAAATTGGCATATTAAGGCTATATTAACTAATACCGTATTGGCTCGAATAGTGGGCGATCGCCCACTATTTTTCGATGGTCAAATTTGCGAGGCTTTCGTGAAAGTAGTAAAGGGTCCCCCCTATGGATTTAGCAAAATTTTTCGAAATTTTCGTGACAAAAAGTTCTCGTCTAGGATAAATAGTTGTGGCCTAAAATGTGTTTTAAACATGTCTTTGTGACAAGTCAACTTTGAAATTTTTGGTTATCGCCCACTATTAGGGGTCGCCCACTATTAAGGGTCGCCTTCTATTCGAGCCAATACGGTATAGAGCCTTTCTACCATAAGGTTCTAGTAACTTTCTTAAAAAAATTTATTCACCAAAAGGTCCCCCTTACTCTTTCCCCATCCCCTCCCCCCTAAATACGGCCCTGCTTTGGTCCCTTTTCGACCGCGCAAAAATAAGTCGAATATTTGCAAAAAAATAATTCGAATATTTTTGTATGGAATCTACTTGTGTCCAGCACGCTTGAGTACAGACGAATACACATTTGAAGCGTTTGTTTTTTAAATTTTAAAATTGCTTTACTTTTAAACATCCTATGACGCACTTCAACATCAAAATGGACGTGTTAGCTGAAATGACCTTTGGCCCAGTTCATATAGACGAACGCAGTGCCGTCCTCCCAGTAGAACCCTCTAGAACTCTCGTAGCCGTCGGTGTAAGCGGCTCCGAGCCAAACGCCTCCACTCGGCGTCTTACTCGCCAATAGCGCGTTCACGAAAGCGTTCGGTATCGAGGCGAGCATGCCGTTTTGTCGAATGCAGTCCTCGTCAGCGTCGTCGCGAGTCGCCTCGGTTGCGCGAAGAAGGTAGCAGTCGTTCTCGCCGAGCCCTTTTAAATTCCCGTCGGGACATTCGCCTGAATCGGAGAACGTAACAACAGCGGAGAGGACTACGAGGCCAAGTAAAGACCTCATTTGCGTTCGTCGACTGAGCAAGAGGGAAGTATTTCGAATCCGCAAAAGGAGATAAGAAATTGTCATCGTGGCGGTTATTTACGTCTCTTGGCCTACAGTCCATGAAGCAATGCAAGCGCTCAGACGTTCGTAGGCTCACTCGTAGCTTGGAGCAAGCAGCTGGCTATTGTACAATGTGTCTATGCCCAGTAGTTGTGACAACCTGGAAAAGGCACCTTCGGTTTTGTTCTTCTTCGTCCTGGACCTGACCATGGTCCTGTCCATTTGGACCTGGGGGTCTACGTCCTGGCCCTGGTACGCGGGAACAATTGCCTATCCCTGACGTACTTGTACCTCGACAATTCCGACGTAATTCAACCTACTCTTGCTCTCTGTTTCACGAAGCCTTACAAGCGTTAACATTCGTTGCTCACTTCTCGTATGCGCGTTTCTGCGTCACGCGTCAAACACACAGTGTTTGCGAAGCTGTCCCAAAGCGCTCTTTAGACCATCAGTGACGGAAACATCTCCCTGCGCGCACGATGTACCAGATGACTGCAGGCCACAAATCGCTTCAGCTGGCGGCGCGCTTCCGTCATTAGGCCGCGTCGGAAACATTGGTCGACCGTCGTAGCGGCTCCTGAAGGACGCGCGGGTCACTTTTCCCGCCGGCGGGCCACATGTGCGAAACCGACGGGTACCGAAGGCTATGCAAATTTCGGCTATGTCCGCTGCTTGTAGTGGCATCTATATTCGTGTTTGCGTGTGCGGTAGCAGCCGAAGAGGAGAACTCCAATGAGGTGAGATCTTGTAAGGAAGCCTGTAGAAAAAGGTTCCCGAGCCTTACCAAAAAATGGGTGAACTTGCATCATGCGTGCGACTAAAGCGCACGCAGCGACGCTAGCGAGGTTCTCAGGCACTTTTATCGGGCTGTACGCGACATGCTTGCAGTTGATCAGGATCGTTATATCCAGCACTTCGTGCTTCGCATATAGCATTTAGCATGCGCAGTGCTCGTATGATGCGCAAGGCATGCCTATCAAGCATGGGCAGGTGGAAAGCGTCCGAGCACGTATCGTAATTCATGAACACCATGGTATCCTGAATGTAGACTAGTTCTTCAGCAATTATATTCCTGTTAATTTATCAACTATATGGTTATCACTGCTGTAACACATCGTGATTCCGCATGCATGCGGTTTAGCTTGCGAGCTGTGTGCTGCATGCAGATTTTCTCAAAATTTCTTTGACACCCGCCACACATTTCGAGAACCTTTATAGAGGCTCTACAATGTTGCATCAACCCACAAACCCCCGTCGCTTGCTGATTGACAAAACCCTGCCTTTGTTGAGCGAAAGTTAGGGACCTTTGGCACCGTACTCAAGCGCTTCAGGAGGGGATGTCTAATGCTTACCCTCCCCCCTCCGACGATCAGATCATAGGGTGTTCTTACCAGTACTACCGGTCATGCTTTAGCTCCGGCAAAAGTTCCTCGCCGAGACGCTCGGCCAGCCGAGGTTCTCCTACATGAAGAAGAAGATGGAGGTGGTCGCGAGGCACGCAGCAGCTGCGAGGAAGCTCTCTAAAATGTCGACGCAACTGATGAAGCAAGCAAAGGTAATGCCGCAGACCAACCATGCTCACGGGTCTCAAAAGGGGAACCCCCGGACCCGCGGGTCCGGACTAAAGTCGGCACCCGTACCGTATTACGGCCCGTACCCGTACCCGTACATCCGTAATACGGTACGGCTGTACGGTACGGCCGGGGTTTGCCGACCTTTAGTCCGGACCCATTTGAGCATGGTTGCCGCAGACGCAAGAACCAAGGAGCAAGTCGATAACTGTCGTTATTTCAGAGGATGCAGAACACGGCCTTGCTGGAGAAGAATGTTGCGGAGGTACCGATGATCGAGAAGATCAACAAGCCCATTGCCGACCTGATGTATCAAGTAAGTCTTCGGGAAAGACATAAGACGGAAAAGCTTCGCTGAACTAGACGCGCTAGGGTGCCAAGGAAAATTTTTTCCTGAACTGTTTCCCTTCTACCTCGGAGCCTTGTATTTTCGTATCCCTCGTCAAAGACTTGGTGCAGGTCGTTTTCCCCAGCACTAAAATTGCTTATCGTATTTAGTCGGCTTTGCACCGCCTAAGATGTCGTATTTTCTCAAAATTTTAATGAATGATCGAAAACCTTAAAACCGCATTTGACGAGCTGCTCGAGGCCAAAATTTCCTTCGATCACGCGTAAATTTTCCATTTTTTTGTCAGTCACACACTGATTTTTGCCTGTGCAGCGCAAGAGGAAGCGTAACGTAAAATAAAAAGGGTTGTTTCCTTTTGGAGTCGTCACATATGGCTCGCAAAAAGCAATCAAAGAAGGACCAACGCCAAAATTTCAGGTCCCATGACCGAGCCCGAAGAATAAGTACGGTTGTCCGTCTAGCCATCCCTCAGTCCAAACGAACCCTAGCTCTAGCTGCGTCCTTGTCCTCCATAACCCTTTTCGGTTACACTCGTCTTGAGGGTCCATCCTCTTAATACTTGCCGACCCCGAGCCAACCCTGTAAGTTGGGCCATGCTTGGGCCGGACCATGGGCCTGTCCAGCTGTTTTGCGTGGGCCTTGGACCCTGGTGACCGCCCCTAGGCCGGTCCAAAAGCCCAAGCGGTCACAAATTGGCGTTATACCATGTGTGAACGTCTTGCAAAAAATGATGGCGGAAAGCGAATTTAGACTTCGATCTTTATTATTAAACGTTCCACTCAGGACTCGAAATTCGACAATGTATCCAAACGTCTGCTTCACCAAAGGATCCTTATACACTAACTGCGTGTATGCGGTATGTATGTGGAAGCCCTTCCCCTCCCGCCCGCCTCCGCCCTTGCTACTGGTCCTAGTCACGTCCGTGTCGTGAATAATGTTGTTCGGCTAAACTCAGCTTATGCTGCTAACCGTCGACGTTTAGGGAGACATGCTTCTCACGGGGGTTCAGGCCGCTATGTTGATCAAGGAGGACGAGAAGGCCGCTTCCAACCGTACCAAAAGGTCGGCTCAAACGGGCCCGCTCTCCATTCTCAACAAGTGGACGCCAGGCCAGCCAATCGGCTACTTCTTCGACAGCTCCATTGGTAGATTTTATGCTTCCCTTTATTTTATTATTTTAAATTAAGTACGTTTTCTTGCAGTTATGCACTTTTTGTTAAATAATAGTTCATCGATTTAATTTTAAATTATTTCTTAATTTTAAGTTTTGTTTTAATTACGATATTTATTCAGTACTGATTGCTGCATTTTTAATCCATTCGATTCTCTTTCTAAATGATGCAGCATGCCATTATATTTAAATTTTTCACAATTTATTGTTTAAGCAAAATTAAAATTAGTTGTTTTAAACTCATTAATTTGGGGGATTTTCTTCGTAGACGGCAAAAATTTTTTTTTTTAAATTTGCTTTATCCCGTCACAAATCGCTTGTAGACGAAGAGACGCGCGAGCTCATCCGCCATTCGGTCAAGTACTGGGAGGAGAACACGTGCCTCTCCTTCCAAGAGAACGCATTCACGCGGCCGCGCGTACGCTTCTTCAAAGGACAAGGCTGCTTCAGCCAAGTCGGCAAGGACTGGAAGGACGCCGTGCAGAGCATCTCCATCGGGAACGGCTGCGAAATGGTGAGTGCCTGGTGGAAAAGGGCACCTGTAATTCGGGAAATAGCTTGTCTGTTGCCTGGGTGTTTCCTGTAAGTTCCGTTTGACTGTCTCAGTTTTTAATGGTGCCTGACGACTTAGCAGTTTCCCAGTGCCGTATTTCCCGTTTGCCATCGGCACCATCCTAGCTTCCCATTGCCTTCGTTGTTTCCCAGTGCCGTTTTTCCCGTTTGCCATCGGCACCATTCTAGCTTTCCACTGCTTTCATCTTTCCCAGTGCTGTATTTCCCGTTTGCCATCGGCACCAGCCTAGCTTCCCACTGCCTTCATTGTTTCCCGGTGCATCTTTCCCTACTTCCCATTCGCAGCAACTTGGGAAACACGATAAAGAACCGGGAATTTACATGGACCTCGACCTGACGAACAACCTAAGAACGTTTTGCGTAGCATTTCCCGGTAGATTCAGGGATTGCCAGGATTTTTTTCCTGAAGCTGCTCGCGGGTTCCCCTGAACTGCCGGGAGGCCAGTGCATCAACAAAAATCTGGTGAATAACGTGGAAGAATTGAGTATGAGCGGGTCCTGGAAGTGATAAAAAAGGATTAGGTTCCACCGAGATTTGAACTCGGGTCGCAGGATTCAGAGTCCTGAGTGCTAACCGCTACACCATGGAACCGCGTGACCTGCGACCCGCGGAGCGATCCCGTTAGCCACACGAAATGAGCGGGCTTTAAGAGAGGTCGCTGGCGAAAAGTGCCATTTTTATTTTTCAAGAAAGCTTTAAAGTAAAATTTTTCAAAATAATCTTAAGAATAAAATGAAATAATAATTTAATTGAATTAGCCAAAGTAAAATAATTACCTAATAAAATAAATAATTGTTATTAATTGCTTTAATAAAAACGGAAAGTTTAAAAATCAGCCTTAAATATTTTTCCTCCATTCGGGCAAATAACAGGCCCTCACGAACACGTGACCTATTCTCGTCGAATTTTAGCTCTTCAAGAGGGTTTTTGACGAGATGAGATTGGAGAAATAGATACCGTATTTTCTCTAATAGAGGCGCAGTTTTTGACAGTGTGAGAAAATAGAGGCGCACTCTCTAATAGAGGCGCACTTCTAATAGACGGTATTTTTTCTGTCTCCGACGAATTTTTGTAGCGTGGACCCATGGACAGACTAAGAATAAGAATTAATGGG
Organism: Aphelenchus avenae; assembly: GCA_020875895.1. Taxonomy (NCBI): domain Eukaryota; kingdom Metazoa; phylum Nematoda; class Chromadorea; order Rhabditida; family Aphelenchidae; genus Aphelenchus; species Aphelenchus avenae. Next base: position 225,358 of record JNEY01000047.1, read on the forward strand.
TGAGAAATGACTAGTCTTTTAGAATGGTGTATGTTTTGCTGAAAATACAAGCAAGAAAAACCCAAAATATGCAGAAGAATCATAGAAAATGATCGTTTTTGTCCAGATTTTGACGATTTATGGCCAATTCTGGGCGGACTTTGCTCAGTATTTTTGTTTTTCGTTGGTGTGAGAAAATAGTGGCGCACTCTCCAATAGAGGCGCAGTTTTTGACAGTGTGAGAAAATAGAGGCGCTGCGCCTCTGTTAGAGAAAATACGGTAACAGTCACTTTAGTTCGGCACGACGACGCACGAAATAGCGCACACGCTGGGGCTCTTCCATGAGCAGTCGCGCACCGACCGGGACTCGTACATCTCGTTGATTCAGGTAGCGCCAGCAGTCAGAAAAAATTCAACTTTTCCTTTCGAATTTCCTGCATTTCTCTGAAAATAATGTCTCATTCAAGTAAAATATGCGCGCACTTTAAATTAAATTTTAAGATTCTTTCATA
>JNEY01000047.1:226069-262149 GCA_020875895.1 Aphelenchus avenae
TCTAATAGAGGCGCAGTTTTTGACAGTGTGAGAAAATAGAGGCGCACTCTCTAATAGAGGCGCACTTCTAATAGACGGTATTTTTTCTGTCTCCGACGAATTTTTGTAGCGTGGACCCATGGACAGACTAAGAATAAGAATTAATGGGTGAGAAATGACTAGTCTTTTAGAATGGTGTATGTTTTGCTGAAAATACAAGCAAGAAAAACCCAAAATATGCAGAAGAATCATAGAAAATGATCGTTTTTGTCCAGATTTTGACGATTTATGGCCAATTCTGGGCGGACTTTGCTCAGTATTTTTGTTTTTCGTTGGTGTGAGAAAATAGTGGCGCACTCTCCAATAGAGGCGCAGTTTTTGACAGTGTGAGAAAATAGAGGCGCTGCGCCTCTGTTAGAGAAAATACGGTAACAGTCACTTTAGTTCGGCACGACGACGCACGAAATAGCGCACACGCTGGGGCTCTTCCATGAGCAGTCGCGCACCGACCGGGACTCGTACATCTCGTTGATTCAGGTAGCGCCAGCAGTCAGAAAAAATTCAACTTTTCCTTTCGAATTTCCTGCATTTCTCTGAAAATAATGTCTCATTCAAGTAAAATATGCGCGCACTTTAAATTAAATTTTAAGATTCTTTCATATTATTAGCTAACTAAAAATTTATTGAATTATTCAATTAATTCAATAAATAAATAGTTTTACGTATTTATTTATTTTTATAAATTAGTTTATAATTAAAAATTAATCAGTTATTTTTAAGTTCTTCTTAAATTTAATGTTTCAAATTTACTTGTATTTGGTAAATTTTTTAAATTTAATATGTCATTAAATTTTTACATTTTCTCCGTAATTATTCCACGTCCAACCCAACGTCCAGGCGAACGTCGGGAAGGGCTGGGCGTCGCAGTACGCGAAGGAGCCCGCGAGCCACCAGACCAGTCTCAACGTGCCCTACGACTACGGCAGCGTGATGCACTACTCCGCCTACGACCCGAGCACGGAGGTGGTCATCATTCTGGCGAAGAAGAAGCCCTACCAGCACAGCATGGGAAATAACTACGGTCCGATCTTCAACGACCTCCTCCTCATGAACAAGTACTACAAGTGCAGTGGTAAGTCCACGTCAAAGGCATGCGGGAAGGGGCTATGGGAAACAAGCGCTTCTTCTGGGAAAGTGGGAGCGTAGCAAAAGCTGGCAAATCTGTTCGAAAAAGTTAGAAGGTGCAGAGGGAAACTGGGAAACTGCTAGGGTTCCGTTAGGAAAGGATGGAAGTCGCAGTGGGAAGCAAGGTTGGTGCCGATGCGAACGGGAAGTCTTCACTGGAATTGGGAAGGCACCGCTAAAAATTGAGAAAGTGCTGTGAGAAACTGGGAAGAGGGCAGGCGGACATGGGAAGCTTCAGCGCGTAGTGCTTCCGAAAAGTGGGAATGCTTGCTACTTTTTTTCTCACCGTTGTACTTAAGACCACTGCACCGGCGGCACATGCAAGAACAACGGGTTCTCGCACCCACGCGACTGCAGCAAGTGCATCTGTCCTAACGGGTTTGGAGGAGACGACTGCAGCGAGCGGCAACCAGGCGAAAATGGTGCTCCTCCGGAATGCGGCGAAACTGTGCTTGTAGATTCTTTGTAAATTCCAGACATATTTCAGGCTAATATTTTAGGCTAAGGCCGACTTCCAGGAACTCAGTGGAAGCGTGGATCCGGGGCCGGGAAGTGGAAAGTTCAAGATCACCGAGAAGCAGGCTGGATGTCACTTCCATATCAAGGTCTGTGCAAGCACGCTTGCATCGATTTTTTTGCGGCGCCGCTTTCCAAATTTGCACAATCGCATTCGCAAATGCAAACCTGTATCCATAGCTTGCATTTGCATCTTAGGCACCGCCCGGTCTTCACGTTGAGGTCCGAGTCAAGTCCCTCTCCGGCGCGTGCACTCCGGAGTGCTACTTCGGTAGCACGGAGATCAAGTACGAAGACTTCACAAGCGGCGGAGTCCGGATGTGTTGTCCATCGCACATCAACGACGTCGGAGCGGTGGTGTCCAACGGAGAGCTGGCGATAGTGAGCGTGTACAGTCAGAAGGGAGCGCAGACGTTTACGTTGGAGTATCGCGCAAGTAAGCTCATTTCCCCTCTTCCTCTTACCGTATAATTAATGTGACCCACATTGAGTCTTTAGCTGCCGCCGTATCGTCCGGTCCGGGCGGCAAGTGCGAGGATTCCTCCGATACTTGCGAAAAGTCCAAGTTCATCTGCGACCACGACACCTACCGTAGCATCATGGCTAACCAGTGCAAGCGCACGTGTGGATATTGTACATCGCCGCCGAATGCAGAGCCGCCTAGCAGTAGCAGCTCGGGTGGAGGTGGCACGCCTGCCACCGCTTGCAAAGACGACAGTCGGTATGTGGCTGCCCACCAACTGATGATTTTGTGCAAGTGTTTTAATTCTCCGCATTCAGGTGCAAATCCTGGGTCAAAAGCGGGTTTTGCAAGCAGTCCTTCTACACAGGTAGGTGGACGTTTGATTTGTGGAGTGTCGTTTCGCATGCCCTTGTTGGCTACTTTGTGGCTCAATGATAGATGCCACTGATCGATCCCATTGTAGATGCTATGAAGAAGCAATACTGTCCAAAGTCATGCGGACTGTGCTGAAAGTGGACTCCTCTCGTACGGGCGTAAAAACCTCTCGTCAGATAATAACTAGAATAAAGAGAGCAAGCGCTATTTGTACTAGAGAAACCTACTGTAACTAAAGATTTGCAGGTAGGAAGCTTTACCGAGGAACAGTACCTATGCTAAAAGAATGTACAGTAATTCTAAAAGACCTGCGGGTAATACCGTATTGGCTCTCGATGTCTTCTATTTTTTGAAGGTCCAATTTGCTCGTCTTCAATTAGAGCCTCGTCTTCTATTAGAGCCTCGTCTTCTATTTGTCAATGCTATTTTTTGCGCGTAAAACGGACCAAATTTACTCAAATTACTCGAGGAGACCAGACATTAAACAAGTAAATCAACCAGCAGATGTAGCAGGTAAACAGCAAATTAGAAGACATCGTCGCAAAGTTCTCATTGGCTGTCGGGCGTGTACGTGCATCCAGCGCCACAACGCGACGTGATTGCGTGCTGGGCACGAGTCTGCGAAGTGACGTCTTCCGACGACGAATCGGACTCAATGGAAGCGTCGCTGTCGGAATCTTCACCGCCTTCCGAGTCGGATACGTCCAAGAGCAAAGCATCCTCGTCGTCCAGCACCACAGAGAAGGAGTCCCACACGAGCAGGCGCTTTCCTTGCACGAAGCCGGGAGCCTTGAAGGTCGCTCGCAGGTAGAGTTCGATGAGCTTGTTGTTCATCCAGTTGGTTCCCTCCCAGCAGAGGTTAAGCGAACGGCGGAACTTGTCCTCGAGTTTCTTGATCGGTCGCTTGAGCTTGAGAAGGACGAATGGCTTCAACGGCGTGCCGTCCGAAGTAGCGGTCAGCATGACTGTTACGTTGGTCTTCTCATGGCCCGTGGAGAGGATCGGAACCTAAATGTGTTTAATTTCGGGGTAAAACGATAGACCTCGCACTTCTTTGGCTCCCTTCCCCTCGATTGTGAGGCCTCCGTTGCCATCCATAGCAATGGCCGTTTCGTCGCAAGCGTAGATGAAAGCAAAGTTCTGGCGTATCGAATGAAAACAAACAGCTTATGTTTTCATTAAATTAGTGATTCTCTACCAGTGTCTGGATTAGATATGCATGTTTCGTCTTATATTAGAGCCTCGTCTTCTATTTTTTAATGGTTCAGTTTGCTCGTCTTCTATTAGGGCTCGTCTTATATTAGAGCCAATACGGTAATTGTAAGTGCATGGCTCGGTCGATACTGTAAGCGCACGGCTCCATGCGGGTATTGCCTTCATTACAGTAACTAGCAGGGCGAGCCCGCACAAGTCATGCGCGTTGTGCAATCTTTTCATCTGCATCTTACTGCAATTGTAAAAAATACTGTAAATTAGCGTGAAGATGGACACCGCTCGGAAGACAAATTTTGCCACTTGAATGCGGTCCCCTAGCCACCATTAGATGGAAGCGTTTCTCTGTTTACCATCCCACCTTCCGGCCTCCATACGAAATATCGGGCCTCGCCTGAACAGGGCTTGGAATTGTGGTAGCCTGCCCAGGTGAGTAAAGTGCACCATATGCACTTTAGTGCTTTAGTGCAATGTACTGGAGTGCATTAACTGCAACGAAACAGTCGAAAAGTTGCCATAGTTCAAACTTTCACTGTATGAATGAACATGCAAATAAGGTACGTAATTAACACGTTGCTATTTGTCTCCTTCTTCAACTGCATCGATCGGAAGCATTTCCACCGTTTCCCCTTCTTCCCACTCAAGATCCTTGCGTCGCGGCTCCACTCGACGAGCGTAGGTGGAATAGTCCTCCAACGCCTGGAAGCGCTTGTAGATGACAACGGCAATAATAAAGGTGGAAATTGCGCCGCAAATGCAAATGCTTCCACGAATGTCGTGCAACGTCACCGGCTCCTTGACGGTCTGGTTGGCTGGCGCCCCTTCGCCGAAACCTTCCTCGATTTCTACCTCCGGATGCATGGATATAACCTAAAAGTTTAAAGCATTCTTTTAGGTATAAATGATCGCCATACGCTTAAATGCACGTTTGCGCACTTGCATGACATGGCTGCGCACGCATACAATTTTCGAGAAGAACAACCAGACTACCTGCGCAAGCATCTGCAAGTATGCTTGCGGATGCTTTGTATTCTGCGTCTGAGCATAAACTAGCGCAAAGCGTCCGGATATTTAATATTTTTCATCCACACAACTTTGCGTTTCTTGAATGCATTCTTGCATGCGGCCTTGCGCATACGCCTGCGCAAAACGACGACGCCAATGCCTGCGCAAATTGAGCATACTGGCTTGCGCTCTTGCTCACTACCGGTAAGCTATTTATTAAATGCATGCAACAAGCCTCGAATGCGTTTGCGCAAGAAACCTCTTGGGCTGACCTTGTAAACGTTGAGGACCTTCAAGACGCTTTGAGCCATGAGGAACTTATTCGTCAGGAAGATGTTGATATGCATCGGTTGGAGGTCGGCAGAAGTGAAGTTCGTGTCTTTCGCCGGGTTGCGCAGGAAGGCGACGAATACGCGCAGCTTGTCATCCGCTAGGCATTCTTTCCGTATAATGAGGAGGTAACGCTAAACGACTTGCGCGGACGCATTAGCTTTCTCCGAGCATTTGGCTTACCCGAGCGATACCAGCGAACTGCTCGAAAATGTCGGCAAGGAGGTCGTCGAAGACTTGCTCAATTCGCGGGTAGATTGGAATCAATACGGTAACGGCCATTATGAAGCTGCCGGTTTCCCGTGTCGGCATGACGCAGTCCGGGAACGCACCTTTCTGCAAACTTTAGCGTGTTAACGATCAACAAACAAAAGATATCAGGAAGACTCTTAAAATTTCCTGGACATAAGCAGGCAGTTATTGTCAGTCAGGCTAGACAAAATTACATATATTGCGAATGTGGCCTGGCTGCGTAATTGCGAATGCCCGCCATCATCCTCCGTATTGTCTTTAGTTAGCCCCATGGGTGATAATCTTCGGATGACCACTGGGTGGTGGGCAATTAGCGGGCCGAGGGAAGTAGAGAGAATAATCGGGCGGTCCACGCATGCTAATGGGGTCAACCACGACCGATACCAATGCGGTCCGGTACCGTGCATGCCAAAGCGGTCCAATACCACCCATGGCAGTGCGTCACAATCGGTCCATGACAGCACATAAAATGAAGCATGCCCGGGAAGCATACATGCCGATGCGGTCCGTGAGCACACGTGTCAATGCCTTCCTGACCGCACAGACCAATGCGGACAAGGACCGCACACTGCATTGCGGTCCGTGACCACCCATGGCAATGCGGTCGGAGACCATCCATGGAAATGCGGTCCGGGACCGCCTAAGGCAATACAATCTGGCCACCAATGGCGAGCGGTCCTTGACCACTCATGGCAATGGGGTCCGGGACCACCCAATGGCAGCGCGTCCCCGCGACCCCACAGACCAATGCGGTATGGGACCACCCATTGAAATGCGGCGCGTGACCACCCATGGCAATGCGGTCCATGACCGCCCAATGGCAGTGCGGTCCGGGACCACCCATGGCAATGCGGGCCACCCAATGGCAGTGCGGTCCGGGGCCACCCAATGGCAGTAGGTCCGGGACCTCCACATGGCTTTGCGGTCTGGGGCCACCAATGGCAGTGCGGTCCTTGACCACTCATGGCAGTGGGGTCCGGGACCACCCAATGGCAGTGCGTCCCCGCGACCCCACAGACCAATGCGGTACGGGACCACCCATTGAAATGCGGCACGTGACGACCCAATGGCAGCGCGGTCCGGGACCACCCATGGCAATGCGGGCCACCCAATGGCAGTGCAGTCCGGGGCCACCCAATGGCAGTGCGGTCCCGGACCTCCACATGGCTTTGCGGTCTGAGGCCACCCAATGGCAGTGCGCTCCGTGACCTCCGCATGGCTTTGCGGTCCGGGACCACGCATGGCCAGTGCACTACGGGATCGCACATTGGAATGCGGTCAGGGACCACCTATGGCAATGCGGTCCGGGGCCACCCAATGACAGTGAGGTCCGGGGCCACCCAATAGCAGTGCGGTCCGGGACCTCCGCATGGCTTTGCGGTCCGGGACCACGCATGGCAGTGCAGTCCGGTACCACACATTGGAATACAGTCTATAACAACGCGTGCCAATTTAGTCCGTTAGCATGAGCATCCATGCGCATCTGTGACTGTATGTTTGCAAGAGTATGTTCAGCTTCACCGCACATTTATGATTAGAATCTTGCGCAATGAATCCATTGCGCAAGCGTAACTGCTGTTTTTCGCAAAGACGTTCCGTTCAGAGGCGGACGCGAATCTATGACTATGTGTATTTTCGAGCGCAAGTAAAAATTGGCGCGCTAGTATTTTTCAGATCACAAGGGTCCTGCTTAGCGCAACGATTGCTGTCACCTCCTCTTACCGTTTCTTGGATCTTGACGCAGACGCAAGTGCGACTAAGCACATGGCGGTTGCACAGCATATTCGTAGAGCGCGGGCAAACGCGTGTGCCAGGCCATTTATGCCAGGCTGGCGCCGGCGAAGTGGTTTCCGAATCGGTGGAATTTTGCTCCTCGGTATCGGCTGCTACTGCGACGTACAAGGAGCGAAGGAAGGCAATGGCGAACCACAGACGAAGCACGCACATCGTTCGCCAGAGTGCGCAACCGGAAGCGCGAATACGGTTGCGCCCAGCGCAAACTTTCGTTTGCGCAACTCAATTATGGAATCACTTGCGCGCCTCGGATTCGCGCCAATCAGGCAATTAGCGCGACCTTGGCGCTAACAGTGCACTTTTACTCAGGACTGAAAATATCGGAGCGGATGTGCATTCAGCGGGTGTCCCAAGAAGGTCCGTGGACAAGCATGGGCTGCCTGAAGGCCTAAATACGTTGTGCCCACAGCTTTCAGTTTGCATAGGTAATTTATTTTTGCTATTTTCGCAATACGTATGGGCATTTACGGAAATTATGGACACAGTATGGAAATACTTAGATCTCCTTGTGGTGGGCCTTGGCGAATCCGATGCGCTTCTCTCCGATATCGTAGATGTTACAGTATGCTCGGATAAAGGTGTCGCCGAGGATGATAGTCGGAGTGTTCGGATCCGTGCCGCCGAGGCTGAACGAGAAGGCGCCGACGGCGCACTGGTTCGAGCCGAGGTTTAGCTAAATGGGAAAACGTGTACATTGGAATGTGGTGGTGGATAGGACTAGAATCGGAAAGCATAATTTTTAGTAGGTCGGATCGAAGTAGGACTTAGAAGCACAAAATACCTGTTATTAAGCCAGACCGGAAACGAGATTTCCGAGCTTCACTCTCCTCAGCGAAAACGGATAGGAAATCGGAAAACAAAAGATGACGGAAAAAGAAGGACCCCAAAAATACGTCGTCCCATCATTTTTCATAAAATCGGAGGTGGAAGACAAAAAAAACCGGACACAGCGTCGGAAAGCCATAAGAGGTGGCGAGTTACCACTTACATCGAGCACATACTCCTTTGACGACACGCTGTACTTCTTGCCACCAATGGTGAAGACCAGGTCCGGTAGGCCCTTTGCGTCGCAGTCGACGGTGTAGATGTCTTGCCAGAAGTTGTACTGGGCGCCTGTCTCGGTGACGAGGGCGTTGAACTGGTCGGCGGGAAGCGCCAGCCACGAAGTGCCGGTGTCGGAGATCACCTGCTGCGACTGCGGGAAGCTCGACTTTCCGACGGAGAAGCTAAAAGTACAGTAATTAGTCGATGATTTACAGTAACTCTTGGCGTCCTATCCCCCACTTCAAGACCCACTAAGTACAGTAAATGCACCACTATACAATGGCGTTTACAGTAGCTCCATAGCCGCTGTTTGCCGCTGCTCACCAGCCGGCACTTACAGTAGCATCGTCAGTTACAGTAAACTAGCGCTTACAGTAAAGCGGCGTTGGGCCGCGCCTTATGGCGCTAGTGTTAACAGACAGTAAGCATGTGGTGAATTACAGTTAAATTTGCCGGTGAACAGTGACTACCTACAGCGGCTGTGCTAGATGCTGTATCTCCGATGCACCTACCTGTCGATCGCGAACTGCCAGTAGGTCTCAGCCGTGAGCTTAACGTAGTCGATCTGTGCGTCGCAGTTCACATTGTCGGTGGCTCCATACGTGATCAGACCACCGATCACGTCGGCTTGGGGCTTGACATGGCTGAAATGGTGGAAAGGTCGTAACAAAATCACTGTAAATTTGAGTTGTTGTATTTTTAAATTTTTGTATTTATATTATTTATATACGTCTTTTGCCTTGAAAGCAAAATTGCACAGATAATCAGGTAATTAAAATTTAATATTTTAAGAATTAATTTATTTCCGATAACAGAAAAAGACCTCTTGGAATTAAGTTAATTTCAGTCAATTGGATTTATTATTTAAATTAGAAAATAACTGAATTCTTAATTATGTCCAATTACCGGTCCATCCAGACGGTGAAGATCTGCTGGTCGAGCTGGTTGAGGATCTGGAAAACAGGCGGATCCACTCCGGCCTGCGAAATGGAGGGCCATCCGAGCCCGAAGATGCCGTCGACCGGCTGGTAGCCGAACGCGTCCGCGATGGAGGTCGCGATGGCGAAGGTCTGGTTCACGTCGATGAGGTCACCGCCGAAGTCGACCACATCAGCGCCAAGGTATCCCTGGGTCCAGCCGCTTCCGTACTGGATGGAGAATGTCTGGCCTGAATTTGATAAGTGGTTAATATGAACCATAAAGGTATTTTATTTAAACAATTCTGGTCCATAATAACTTAAGCTTTTTTAATATAGTGCTGTCACAAAAAAACAAGCGTGGTAAAATAAATAACAAAATTTTAACTGATTAAAACAAGAATAAATTTCCAGGATCATCGAAAAATACAAATAAAAAATTTAATCTTTTAAAATTTATTTTTTATAAACACAAATAAAAATGAAGTGGCAAAATTAAATCACGCAAATTTAAACTTGTTAAAAAATAAGTGCATGTCTTTACCATTCGGTGCGTAGGTAGACGAAGCCTTAGGGCTATAGCAGTGTTTGCTGTAGCCGGAGTCGGGCTGGCCTTTGCAGTTGTCATCCTGGCATGCGCAGTCGATGACCCAGAGGTCGGAGCTGCCGGTGTCGAGGACCACCGTGAACGGGCCCTGGTCTGAAAATGACGGTTTCACTGAGTTGCTTGCGTCATATTTTACCTTGGAAGAACTAATTTAACTAACGTGTAGAAACATTTTTTATTCTCATGGAAGCGATAAAAAAGCTTAGCCTTAGACGAATCATGTGGTCTCGTGTTGTCTACAAGATTGCTTCCATGCGATGGAATGGAAAATTTTCCATACTTCCGCGAAAGCTCGTGGAAGGCTATGGAAGTCGCGTTACCTCGCATGCTTTCCATTAACCTGTTCCGAACAGGAAGTAATTCCATCGGGTCCATACTCTATTGTGGAAATTATGGAAGAACTGTTAACTTACTCGGGGTTCCGATGGTGATGTTTCCGAGGTAAAAGTCGTCGTAGTAGTCGATGAACGGCTGAGAGCCGGTCTTGGTCATGAAGCGCTGGGCCTTATGACGGCGAACGGACGACCACTGCGGCCGGATCAGACCGCGCACGCTGGTCGCGGGAAGGCGCGTCACGCGCTTTATGGGTTGGCTGATGGAGTCGGCATAGATGACGGCGAGGAGAGCCGCAAGGGCTAGGAGTCTGAAAATGGCGCCGATGACGTCTCGGATAGTTAGCGGCGTATGGGTGGCTATAAGTCGGAGTCGGAGAACCAGATGTATTTTGGACTGGAGATTACCTATCTTTGGATGTGTAGTAAAATCCATTTAAAAAAGTAAAAATTAATGCATTTGCAAAGAAGGCGTCATGAAGGAGATTCGGACGCGTTCTACACCCAAGGCTATGTAATTGATTTCTTTTATTTTGTTAATTATTTATTTGATTATTTGCTTCTGCATGTTTGTATGTACTTACTAAAGTGCTTATTAAAAATAAAATACATTCAAATTTTATTTATGATGTACCGTTTTCCAGAAATAGTGAACAAACACTTACTTGATCATGACGACGCTCGGGTTCCTTCAGCACTCAAGTCGCATTACTCTTTGCCACGCTTTTATGCACCCAATAATAACCGAGCACTCAACGCTTCTTATCAGCTCGTGTGACGCACCTACTACCTTCTGTTAATGGCAATTAGCTGCCGACGTGTTTTTTCGTTTCCGTTGCCCAGCAGTCATCATGGAAGTGACGAGGTGTGCTAGTCCCTAATGGAATTGGTGGATGATTTTTCGAAGCGAATGCGTCAATGCCGCTTACAGACGCAAATGGCGCGCCCAGTTTGACCCATGTCTTCGTCATGGAGCTGTGTCTCCTACGCTGGCTCGACCAACACAAACTGTTGTATGTAAACAACGCAAATAATGCATTGAGCGTCCACTACCAGGGAAAGTCAAATCCGAGCGATACCCACCGTCGGGTGAATCGCAGTGCGATGATCTTCTACAAAATGTTCATAATTACTGCCTTCAGGTGTTTTTGGCGGTTTGAAGGCGACAAATTCCGAAACTTTTAGGGAGGGGGAAGATTATTTTTGGAATTCCGACTGTATGATCGGATTCGGAAATGATGTTGCATGGAGTAAATTCTTACCTGTAACCGCACCAGCGCCTATCGGTGCTGTTGCGACTTCGTATGGCCTAGCTATATTGCTCATGTGCGCATGCAATTTTACGCTCTATAGCGCATGCATCGTAACACAGTTGCACTGTGTCGGTTTTGCACTCGTACTCGTACACACGCTTGCAAAAACTAATTACGCTCCTAACGGCATCGTCCGGAAAAGGTCACTTCAGATACGATTTCACAATGAGTCTTTCGCAAAGAATCAGCTACTTCCGCGGATTGTCGTCTAAGAGCGAGTCATCCGTCGGGTCCGCGCAACTTCATCGTCACGCGACCGATTTTAATTGGCAAGAACAAGAGAGTGCCTCATCGTTGTCGTTGATGCGCTTGCAATCACTTTTTGCCTTGCATACCTTTGTTCCCGCCGGATTTTCCGAGGGTTTTATGGGGTTGGAGGGGGATGTGGATACTTCTTCCCGGGGATTTTTCCTCTGCGGGGAGGCAACCCTGTGCAGGCGGGATCGAACCCGCGGGTCGGCGGACTTGGGGCCCGAAAAGATCCGCCAGGCGCGGATAGACCCGGAAAGACCCGGTGGGTGAAATATTTTGGTCAAGATGGCCCAAAATTGACCAAAATTCGTCAGGATTTGGCTAAGTTTCCTCAATTCCCTTCACCAGTGAGTTTCCCTTGCCCTATTGGATTGCAGATAGGGGTGCAGACCCGCCGAGACCCGGATTGTTGAGTGGGCTGGTCAGAATACCGAATAAAAAGAGCAACTTCAAATTGCAAATCTTTAATAAACAGGGCTCATTCTGAATTCATAATAAAAACGAGACCATGCAGGGACATCCATTCAAGGACCTGATTCTTCCAACAGTCATCCACGTCAGCATAGGACAAGACTTCCCTCAAAGTTGCGCAAAGGCATCGACAAAGGACAAGGTGAAACGGGCAAGGTCAAGCGAAACACCACAAGCGATGTTCTTGTCCCTGCAGTAGCCTGCCTCCGTTCGCTGACCATTTCAACGACTAGTCGTTACTTCTTTATGACGACGTTGCCGAAGGTGTGATTCGCAGCGATCACCGACGGGACCAACCTGGTGAGCTACGCTTCGGAAGGAGGAGAAGGAAGGGACGAAACCTGCTCTCCCATGTTCATAGCAGCTCCGATTCATATCCGCTTTCGTTTTCATTAAAAAATGAAACCCTCAGAGATAGTTTGGCCAGATTTTATAATGGTTTGTTTCCCACCGGCAGAGAAGGAGGACTCCTGGCATAGGTCTCTACTCACTGTATTACAGCTGCTCCTCCTGCATGCCATCGTCTCGCTGGGAATGTTTGTTCGCTTTTGCAAGCGCTCGAGGCACGTGCCAGCGTCGTTGCAATCAAGTGAGGCCCCGAGGTCGATGTGTTTTCGAGCTACTCAGGCGACAGCTTGGATGATGACAACTCAATCCATTCCACGGAGCTTCCATGACAAGCGTCCACAAGATTTAGGATCACAGTTTGAAACTCCATGATAACTGATGCGACTATATTTGTCGATTCCGCCGAATCAGGCAGGCTAGAATTACAGTGAAATACAAGCAAAATACAAGAAACGCGCACTTTTGTTTGTATTCAGCTTACGAAAAACTGTTGTTTTCCTCAGAAGTCTTACGCTGTCTCATCCTGATAATTTCATTATCGTCTCCGCACTACATCCATTGTCCCTTTCAAAAATCGTTGTTGGAATCCGTTAGCGCAACGGAGAACCGCCACAACGATGCGTACGTAAGCTGACGACACAGAAGACAACAGAATGCGCTGTATCACCCACAGCATAATAGGCGAATGTTTGCGAAGCTGCAGTGCGTGGATGAAGAAAATGCGAGTCTCGCTCCGGAATTTCCGAACGCCCGGTTCCGTCTGTTGGTTTTCGGAGAATCGACACATCCATCCGAGCAGACCGACTTCAACTTCCACCGTCCGTTAACCTGCTTCCAAACTGATTCTGCCTGGGCCACATACCTATTTTACTGTAGTGCAGGCAACCAGCTCACTGTTACTGTAAACGGTGCCGAATCATGACACTTGGTTCGTCCGGTTACAGTAAAAGCGTCGATATACTTACTGTAATCAACGCATTTACTATAACTGCGCTCGTCTGCGCCTCTCTGATTCCGATATCGGAAGCCGGTCCCAGCCATGGCAAATTGTCACACCATGACCTACGGCAGGTCAAACCGAGCAGCACCATTGATGGCAAGGAGCACGCAAACGTAATTCCTGTCTACAGGCCACCGGCTAACCCTGACGTAGTAAGTTTTGTCATGCTCGAGTATTTATGTATTTATTGCCGGTGAATCAGCATTTAAAAAACACAAACTTGTGTTGTGTCTTGCAAAATACTTACCTAAGTGCGAACCTAGATTCGCCACCACTTCCTTGCGAAGATGCGTGGCAAGAAGCAGTATGCGTGGCTCGAGAAGTATGCGGAGCAGCAGCAAAAGAAGAAACCAAACGTGCCCAAAACGCCAGAGAAGCTCAAGAAGGAAGCTAAGGTAGGCAAGACAAACGATAAAGGAGTACTAATGGGGGTTTGCAGGAGCTGGAATCGCATGGCGCCAACAACACAGCAAAAATCCGGACTCCTGTGCCAACGATTCCTAACGTCAACAAACCGATCGCTGACCTCCTCTTTGAGGTAACATCCATACTGCTTCTCGAATATTCCCGAAATAAATGGAAATTTTTTGGAATCTCTAGTTCCAAGCCCAGCTTGCAGGAACATATGAATCATTTTATTTCCGATCATTGAAGGAGTCCTCTTTTAGGGCGACATACTGCTCACCGAACGAGATGCTAAGGAGCTCGGGCTAGTCGGCAACAGCACGAGGAGAAGGAGGAGCGCGGAAAGTGACCCGGAACGGAAGTGGCCGACAGATAAGCCAATTCCGTACTACTTCGATGCCTCTCTCGGTAAGCTAGCCACTACGGTTATTGAATCGATAGACACTTGTCCATGGTCATTAGTTCATCCGTCCTGACACATTTATGCAGACGAGCAAACCCGCGAGCTCATCCGATACTCGCTGAACTGGTGGAAGGAGCACAGCTGTCTGGAATGGAAGGAGAACGCGGAGGGCACTCCTAAGGTAAACAATAAGCGTCACTTTTTTGGGACTTCCCGTTATAAATATCGGCAAATTTAGGTCAAATTCTTTTCCGAAGACGGATGCTATTCCCTTCCCGGGCGAATCTACTGGGAAGATGAGCAAGAAATATCGATTGCGCACGGATGCGAATACGTAAGTTTTGACCGTGGTGGCGTATCGTGCTCAGCTGGCAGTGAGCGGGAAGGAATTAGCTTTGAACACCTTAATTTTTTTTTGTTTGCAACTGTGACTTGAAACTCTTTACATTGCTCTGAGGTCACTTTGAGCCACAAAAATGGAACTTCATGTACTGATCCAAAAATGATCGGAGACGGGTTAGCATGCTGAGCAGGGATGAACTTACTTGCATCCGCTAGTTCTGTGAGGAGCAAGGAAAATGAGCGGGATACAATTAGCTTTAACAACTACACTAAATTTTTAGTTTGCAACTGTAACTCACGAAGCAGCTCATGCAATGGGTAAGTATCGTGCTTACACTTATGGTATCGGCCGAAACTACCGTTTCTTCTTGGTCTGCCTTACCTTGCCATTAAAAAGCAACACCCATTTAGGTCTTTATCACGAGATGGCACGTCCCGACCGGGACAAGTTCATTCAGCTCGTTACGGAGAACATTGGACCCGGATGGGATACGCAGTACAAGGTAAGGAAGTTCCATATGGAAGGTGTGCTTGGTTCGTTGGAAGTAAGCCCCGAACTTTGCACATTCCAGGTCGAATCGGAATCGCTGATCTACGACACGTCGTATGACTATGGAAGCAACATGCAGTACTCTGGATGTACGTTTTGTCTTTCGCAAAAAAACACATTGCGTTAACGCAAATGAGGACATAGCTCCTTCAGACGAAGGAGAAAAGATCGTCATGATGGCGAAGGAGAAAGCCTACCAGCACACCATGGGCAACGAGGTCGGACCGCTGTTCCAGGACATTCGTTTGCTCAACGAGCATTACAAGTGTTTCGGTTTGTTTTTTTTTTGCCCATTTCAGGTTATTACATGATATTCTTAGACAAGTGCACGAGTTCGAAGTGCCAGAACGGCGGCTTTCCGAACCCACGAGACTGCAACAAGTGCATCTGTCCAGACGGATTCGCCGGCGATGACTGCAGCGAGCGAGCTAAGGGAGTAAATGGTGCGCCAGAAACATGCGGTCAAACGGTTGAGGTAACTTGTTGAGCATTAAAGCACGTAATAACGGTCTGGTTTGCGGGCCACTAGCCAGTGGCAAACACTAAGTGGCTCGGTTCTGGCGGGCCCGGAACAGGGAAAGTGGAAGCTGGCGCTGCGACATGCATGCTGCTACTTTCATATTAAGGTGAGCAATGATGTATCGTGCAACTTTTTTGCAACTGCAACTTTAGGCTCCGCCTGGTAAGAAAGTGCAAATCAAGATGGACAAAATCATTGGCAAGTGCCACAATAACTGCTACTTCGGCGCCACTGAGGTTAAGTACGGAAACCTCGTCCGCGGAGGAGTGAGGTAAGCACATTCTTGCAGTTTTCCAGATACCGTTTGTCAACTGGCTGCGCATGCGCGTTAGCTAAACATTGCAGGGTTTGCTGCCCTGAACATGCGCAAGAGCTCGGAACAGTCACGAGCAACCAAGAGTTAGCCATCGTAAGCGTATGCGCACAAGCGAGTGCGCAGGGTTTCGTCCTTCAGTACAGGATAGGTCTGTTGCGCTCAGCATTGTCGTTAACGAGAAGTGAATTGTGGCTCCGTTTTAGCCGACGCAGAAGGCGAGAAGGCGCAGTGTGAGGACAAACACGCGAATTGCCCGAAGATTACGGCGTACTGTGAGAATACCATCTACAGTACCGTCATGAAGCTCAATTGTCGGAAGACGTGCAAAGTGTGCTAGAGAGCCACCGAGAGCCTTTACATGTGTTTGACGGAATAGCTGAGAGCAAATAAATATTCTACTGCGCACATTTGTTTGCAGGGATGATGCTCGTCGACGGCAGTTGCAAGTAGTCCTGCTTCAGCAAAAAATACAGTATCTAGGTACAGTAAAAGCAGCACTACTACAGTAGTTCAGCAGCCGGCTGCTTGCAGTTGCTTAGCATCCGCCACTTACAGTATCTCAGCGCCAGGCAGTCACATTAGCTCAGCAGCCGGCGCTTACAATAGATACAGTAAACTAGCAACTGTCCGAGCCAAGAATTCAGTCAGACTGAGCTCTGATCCCACCAGACCGTCATTACGACCGCTGTCCGAGCACTCCTTGAGTAGAGCTCCATTGACGAGGGATTGGAAACTTCCGGATTTCGGGAATATCCTCTGATTCCGTGTTTTTGTCCTTTAAATTCACTGGTGAATCCAGGCGACCAACGTCATGTTTGCGCTGGTTTTAGTCAAATTTTTGGGAAACGGCGTACCCGTTTTGAAATAAGTTGTAGGCGAGCTGCAAGATGTTTACCGTCAGAAATCGCAATTGCTTAGCATGACGAGTGCTTCGGCGCTTAACTTTCCAACTAATCTTTAGAATAGATGTCTCGGTCTGTTTTGTAAAAAACCGTTTCTTCATATAGTAGTGGAACTCTTAAGGGCGACTTCGAATCTTTTCGCTCAATTCATTGAATTTGCCTGCGACGAGCTAGAAAGGTTGCTCTGCAAGCATTCTCGATGCCCACCGACAATGCCAATTGTCTTGACCTGGTGCGCAATGGTGCGCAAGTCTGGCTCCTCCTGTTTCGGGGACTCTCAAGGCATATGTGCCGTATTTACTCGAATAATTCCCATGCGAATTATTTTTATAGCCTCTTAAAAATTTCAAAATTAAATTTTAAGAATAAAAAATCTGTTTCTCATCCTCTTGGTCAGGTATTCTTGCGTGTTTCGTTATCTGTGAAATATGTGCCAGTTTTGCACGCACACGATGCGGCTACTGAAAATTTGCGAGGGGAATTATTCGGGAGAGCGAAGCTAAGCGGGGGGGGGGGGGAGTTATTTGAGGTTCCGATTGAACGCAACCGCGTCAAATTTCTCACGTTGCTTTGGCGACGATCCTCTCGATCAAATGGGACGTTTCAGCTGCTAGCCATGGAATGCGAAACGCAGAAACAAACGACGTTCACAAGAGCAGGTAGCAGCAGAGGTGCAAAGCAGTTAGGATCAGTATTTATGCATATGCAGTATTTAAGCGCATGTCGACTTCCACAGGCGTTAATCCGAGGCCCATTTTTGGTTACCTCGAAGAGGTAAGAGCAGCAAAGAGGTAACCTCTTCCACGCCTTACTGTAATCGGATCCGCCCATGCCGCTCAGTCCGGCTAAGTACAGTAATGGCTTCCATTTATTCGCCGTAATCAGTACATTTACTGTAACTGCTCTTGTCTGTATTTCGCTGTTACCGGCATCCGACGCCAGCACGAGCAATGCCTACGCACCGCCCCACTCACTAAGCCAGGCCAAGGCAGGTAGCACCGCTGGCGCCAGGAAACACGCAACTGCAATTCGGTACTACAAAGCAGCGGCGAATCCTGATGTGGTAAGCACGTAGCTTTTTATTGCTTCCGAGCGCAGACTAATGCGTTGCTGGTTGGTTTTAATAGTACTCCGTGATATAACCGCCGTGTTATTTCCACAAACACGTAATCGCAAATTTAGATCCGCCACCGCTTCCTTGCGACGATGCGTGGCAAGAAGCAGTACGCATGGCTTGTGAAGTATGATGTCGAGCAGCAAAGGAAGAAACCTAACGTGCCAAGAATTCCGGAGAAGCTCAAAAAGGCGGCAAAGGTATTCCAAGAGAAGCGAAATACATGTAACTTTTGGGCTTTTGCAGAAGATGGAAGAGAGCGGCGCCAACAACACCGCAAAAATCCGGGGGACTTTGCCGACGATTGCCACCGTCAACAAGCCGATCGCTAACCTCCTCTTTCAGGTAGTGGCCACTCTGCTGCTCAAGTTAGAGCATTTTAGTACAGTAATTTACTGTAGGGTGACATTCTGCTCTCCGAACGAAGTGCTAACGAGCTCGGTCTTATCGGCAACGGTACGAGGAGAAGGAGGAGTACGGCATACGATCCGGAGCACAAGTGGCCGCTGGACGAGCCGATTCCGTACTACTTCGATGCGTCGATTGGTAGAGGTCACTGCGCCTGCACCGAAAAACTGTATTGTTCAGACGAGCAAACCCGTGAGCTCATACGATACTCACTTAACTGGTGGAAGGAGCACAGCTGCCTGGAATGGAAGGAGAACGGCGAGGGCGCTCCGAAAGTAAGCGAGTCTAGTGTGACATTCCCCATTCAGCTGGGAAACGTTCAGGTGAAATTCTTCGCCGAGGAAGGATGCTACTCCGATCTCGGAAGAACTTACTGGGCAGATGAGCAAGACATATCGATTGCGCACGGGTGTGAATCCGTAAGTTTCCGAAGAAAAGGATGATGCGCAGAAAACATTGCGCATTGTGTTCCCGGTGGGCTAATTTTAACGAGCTCGTCATAGGTCTTTGTTTGGAATTAGCAACCCAGCATTTAAAATTACTTTTAGTTTGCTACTGTTACGCACGAAGTCGCTCACGCGATGGGTACGTTTTACTGTAGGTCACTGACGTACCTAACCACTATTATTACTGTACGTTCGGCACAAGCCGAAAATATACGTAGCAATTTGCGCAGCTCCTTGCGGCTCCTGTTTGACAGTAATGCTTAGGCCTATATCACGAAATGGCGCGCCCCGACAGAGATGGTTTTATCCAGCTTGTTGCGGAAAACATTGGGTCTGGATGGGAAGGTCAGTACAAGGTAAGTGAAGATCCATGGGGAAATTGTGTCTAGAGCACCAGGAGTACCTAACTCGCATCTTCCAGATCGCATCGGACTCGCTGACATACGAAACGTCGTATGACTATGGAAGCAACATGCAGTACACTGGGTGTATGTTTTGTCGTTCAGAATGTGAACAGGTTTCCTAACCGCACACTAAGACAGTGCTCCTTTAGACGAAGGAGAAAAGATCGTCTTGATGGCGAAGGAAAAAGGCTACCAGCACACGATGGGTAGCGAGGTCGGACCGCTGTTTCAGGATATCCGATTGCTCAACGAGCACTACAAGTGCTTTGGTGTGTCTTTCTTCCTTCCGCTGACGTTGTTGTGCCTACCCGTTGCAACTCACGTCAATGCACTATTTTCTTTAGACAAGTGCACGAGTTCGAAGTGCCAGAACAGTGGCTTTCCGAACCCCCGTGACTGCAACAAATGTATCTGTCCAGAGGGTTTCGGCGGCGACGACTGCAGCGAGCGAGCAAAAGGAGAAAATGGTGCACCAGAAACCTGCGGCCAATCGGTTGAGGTAATGCATTTCGCGTTAAAGTATGTAACAACCACCTGATTCGCAGGCCACAAGCGACTGGCAAACGCTAAATGGCTCGGTTCTGGCGGGCCCGGAACAGGGGAAGTGGAAGCTGGCGCTGCGACATGCATGCTGCTACTTCCATATCAAGGTAATCATGGTCGCGCTTTGCAAATTCTTGCAATACCAAGTTTAAGGCTCCGCCTGGTAAGAAAGTGCAAATCAAGATGGACAAGATTGTCGGCAAGTGCCACAATAATTGCTACTTTGGCGCCACTGAGGTCAAGTATGGAAACTTGGTTCGCGGTGGAGTGAGGTAAGCTCAGTTTTGCAATTCGATGGTGACCATTGCAAATAACGGCGCGCTCACGCCTGAGCTTTTCTTTGCAGAATGTGCTGCCCGGAGCATGCGCAGGAGCTCGGGCCGGTCACGAGCAAGCAAGAGCTGGCCATCGTGAGCGTATGCGCACAATCAAGTGCACAGGGTTTCGTCCTTCAGCATAGAATCGGTCTGTTTGCCATCAGCATTCTTGTCGAGCGAAAAGTGAACTGTGGCCCGTTTTAGCCGACGCAGAAGGCGAGAAGGCTCAATGCGAGGACAAGCATTCCAACTGCCCGAAGATCGCGGCTTACTGTCAGAACAGCGCCCACAGTACCGTCATGAAGCTGAACTGTCGAAAGACGTGCAAAGTTTGCTAGAGAGCCACTGAAAGACATTGCTTGTGTTTAACGACATAGAAAAGAGCAAATAAACATTCTACTGGGCAACACAGTGCCCACTGATTTTGCGCGAACGATAGTTTTCTACTGAGCGCGAAATCTACGCCATTATCTGGAGGAAAATTTTTAATTCGTCGCCGTAAGATCCCCCATTTGAAGGCGGGACGTGTGTGTTGGCACACTAGGTAAGTACAGTAAATGCGGCACTACTACAGTATCAGTTACTGTACCCCAACAGCCGGCACCCAGTCGGCACACGGCTGGCAATTACAGTAGTACCGTCAGTTACAGTAAGCTGGCACTTACAGTAAAGCGGCGCTGGGCCGCGACTTTCTATGCTAGTGAAGTCTTTAACATCGTTCCGTCCATGGGTCCGATGTACAACGCATGAATAATATTCTTTTTATTTGTACAGTGGAGACAGCAGGCGTACATGTCCATTGGTCGTGCAGCAATCTCTGCGCCACCTAGCCTTCCATGAACACAGTCATCCCGATCAAAAGATAGATGGATTAGCGTCGAAATGCGAAACGCGTTAGCCACCGCTGGCCAAACATAGAAATACGAAACGCGGAAACAAGAGACGAACGAGGCATTAGACAGCAGTGTATTTTTTGCAGTGTCTTAACGCTCGCGTTGCAGCAAATGAGGTCCGAGAATAGTTGCTGACATAATTTCTGCAAAATTAATAATCCGAGTGCACTTATCCGAGCGAGTAACTTAGTATTTATTTGAGCCAAGCAACATACATCATTTTGCCACGGCCAAATGCACAACTTCCGTTCCAATCACTTTCTTCGAGCATCCATTAAAATACACTGAACCGGATTGAAGTAGCAGTTGCGATACTGGTCGACTCGCGAGCGAGTATGCCGCTCGGGTACAAGTGTTCGCTTCAGCGACGAGCGTCGAAGACCACCAGCTCGGACGGACGACGGCAGCATGAACCGCATGGGGACAAAGGTCCGAGCGCCGGACATTCCGACGTCGTCGAATCCACTCGAGCGTTTGACCAGACTGTATGACGCGTACCTGAAAAATACATGTTAAAACACGTAATATATGTGTTTACGAAGAAACTGCATATGGGTGCAGAGCATGTGTTTACGCCGCAACTGTCCACGACTTTTGGTTTTACGGAGTATTACGCAATGATACGGTTGAATGTAATGAAACTGGGTATTTGCTCATGTGTTTTTAGCCTCCTACTTTTTTCTCATAGAATTCGTCTCAAAAATACGCTGTTTCGGTGTAAAACACTTGATGCCAGCCAAGTCATTCGCGGTCTTTCACACTCATACTCTGCTCGCACATTGTGACTGCGCAGAACGAAGTCCTTCGCATTTTTCTCAGATGCGTCTGCGCATTCGCTTAATGCGGTAATTCCGGGAGACACCTGCGTGTGCGCCTTATACTATGATCGTTACTCTTCTACGGTACAAACGCCCAATTTGGTCAGGTCACGAGACGTGGGCAGTATTTGCGTCTGTATTTCCTCGATGCACTAACAATTTTCCGCATTAGCGAACGTGGTTTTGCGTAGGGTTTGCGCAACCAGGTGCCGCAAAATGCGCGTGGGAAAAGTCACGGTCGGGAAAGGGCATCGAGACCTGCAACTTAAATCAAATGTAAAACTTGTAAAAAAGACTAAATAAAAATATATTTAAAAATATAAATTAAACATAAAAATAAATTGAAAATATATGGCTAACAAATATAAATATAATATAATATAATTGCTGATGAAAAAATACCTATGCAAAAAGGCGACAAAAGTATTCTCCCTTTTAATGCCAAAAGTATTTTCCCTTTTAATGCGCATTCCCCCGACGAGTTGATTAGTTCAGCTTCGAATAAGCTCTTCTCATTTCCCGGTAAGTGGGTCATGCACTCAAATCGGCGAACTTCCTCGACGCGTCAAGTGGGTCAAAAACACTTGAGAGAAAGCCGCTATAAGGGCAGTGACATTTGGAGTGACTGGTACGAGTCAACGGGTTACTAGAGGACCCATCAGCGAATGAGAATGCGCGATAAAAAACACAAATGACGCTTTATGGGTTTGCAGAAAGTTGTTGTGGTGCTTCGGGCGATTGAAGCTAAGAGGGAGCTTTGCGAATGGACAGAAACACGATTCTTTTTATTTTACTAATTCTTTACAGATTATTTTTTAAATTTTTTTCGTTTTTATTCTATTTATTTATTTCTTTTTATTTTTACAGCTATTTTTAATTTTTTTGTTTTAATTTCCCCGTACGCCAGGTTACCCAGGAATACGATAGTTACCAGGTAGATATGGCGGCCGTGCCGGGGAGGGAGGGGGTCATCACGGCGGCACAGCACGGCCGCATAAAACGCTTGTTTTATGCCGTGCCGTGCCGTTCGTTTTCCGTGTTTCACGGCACGGCACTGAGGGGTGGGGCCAGTACAGCACGGCGGCGCGGACGACCGCATAAAATGCTTGTTTTATAGTCGTGCCGTGCCGTTTTCCGTGTTTCACCGCACGGCACGGAGGGGATCAGAACAGCACGGCGCACGGCACGGGGGTGGTCCGCGCCGTCTCTATTACCAAACTCCCTCAATATCCCCTCAACGTGTACCAGTCTACCGACTAACGTACTGTACCGTACCGTACTCCGTACTGCTCGGTACAGAGTACGGTACGGGGGGGGGGGGTCAGTACGGTACGGCGTACGGTACGGCTGCCAACTGCCGATCGCTACTGCACACTGAAGCAGTAAATAGTGCTTACCTTGCTCGGACCGCCGTGGACGCTATGCAGGTCAGGCAGAGCAATCGCAGAAGGATCGACGCTGTGGACGATGATCCGTTCATGACCATAGCTGGCTGTAGATGACAGAGACTAACGACGCTCGACCGCTGCAGGGACACGAATCGGCCGTAGAACAGTGCAGCTCGAGGAGCTTCGAGGAGGATGCGATGACTTTTGCCGGCGATTGTAGCTCGGGTTCTCGGGACGACTACGAATGCGACGCTGGTTTACCTTCGCGTTAATGAGGCGTAGTGCATGCAGCGGCGACGATGGCGGAGGGGCCAACGATGAGCTTCGACTGGAACAGAAATAGTCGTGTGACTAAGCGGATCACATACTGGGAACTGTACCCGCGAAAGGCAATACATAAGCGCGATCGCGAAGTGTAAAATACAGCTCGCGTACTCGAAAAGAGGCACATTCGTGACGATACTAGCTCGCAGCAGGGAGGGACCTTGCACCAGAAACAAACGGTGGAAAGAAGTGTGAGATAGCGCAGTCTAATTTTTGGATGAATATAAACTTTAGCTAATTTAATTTATAAAATTAAAAAAGAAATTTAAGTAAAAAATAAATCATCAAAAACCAATTTTTTCAATACGTACCCGTTTAAGGTAAGTTTGGCTGGCTTAGTTTGAAGACTCGACTCATTCTCCTCTCATTGTCCTGTCGTAGGGTGAAACTAAATATCCTGGCAGTGGTGAGAATTGGGGAGACAAATCAAATCCAAGGTACTTAGGTCCACTCTACGCTGGAAAGGCAGCCACGGAAGCATCAGAGGGCACTGGGAGCTCAATTCCGAGCCAGATCTCGCTCTCCGAGAACCTTGGAAGGCGTGCGAATGTGAAGAGCAAACAGGAAAATTGGCGTCACTGAATGTGTTAAAGTCGAGCAAGATGAAAAATGATCCCTCTGGAAGGTGAACGTTGGCAACAAATGTATGCACGTGGGCCATCCAACCATCCATGTTGACATTTGGCCCGCTTGAGCCCGAGTGTCTTTTCGTATGCGTGCAGTGAAGCTACGTGCACCAGGTCAAGGATGCCGCAAAACGTCCTGTTAGTTATCGGACGAATCCGCTTGCTTCAGCCTGGTGCACTTGTGGATATCGTATCATAATTTGGCGCGACATACGAATCAGTCCTGGACAAAGGCAAAAAAATCCAAAACCCGAGTACGGCATTAGATGACCATAGAATCCGGATTTCATGGACCAAAATGCTCGGATATCCGCACCGGAAGTTCGATCTCCAGTCCGGTGCAGACTGACATCAGACAAACCAAGTTAGTGGATGTTAACTGGACAATCCCGCCGACACAGCCTCAGGTTGTGACAAGGTCGCTCAAGTGGTACGCCTCCGCTCCGCCCTGCGTGTCGCAAATTGTTCTGAGGACCTCTAATGGAGAGAGGCGGCGCCGCCGCAAGAATTCATCACTAGGAATAGATCCACATAATGTACCTGAAAAATTTCGGAGGTATGGCCTCCTTCCCGCTTTTTGCTGCAAGATGGTCTGAACCATCGTCGGTACCTATCATGTATAGTACGCTCCAGAAGTTTTCGCTAGCTCGGAGCAAAACACAGTCGCTAGAAGCCCAGCCAGAGAATGTTCAACGAAAAGAACGCTAAAGAAAGTGCCAGCATGCTGGAACCCCTCCCCCCTCCTGGCGTTTCCAGGTAGACTAGGTAGTCGGAGGGCTGCGCTCCATTCAGAAGGTGTCCGTCGCCTTTCCCCGTCTAGATCCCTGGAAAGGCGTCGCGAAAATGTTCAAAATTTTATGGGTTAATTCAATTAGTGCTTCATACTCTTAGTCGTAGTGTCATGCGAGCCGGGTACGTTGCCTTTAGACGATCAGAAACCCATAGACCTTCATAATACTTCACCGAACAGCGTCGCTTAGTAGCCCGGCAAAAGTCTATCGAATCGTAGTGCATTCACGCGAGGGATGGCCAGCGAGGGCGCAGTTCCGGGGAAGTGCCGTCTTAATTGATTTTGTTGACTAAACGTGTTTATGACGCCCCGGCGCTGGGTTGAACTGCTAAGAACCGCGTCGCCTGGGGCTAATAAAATTTCCAACGCTCGGCCCGACGTAGCGAGAAGGCCTACGCCTTCTGCTTGATCTTTCGTACACCAAAGACTGCGCTTGACTTACAGTCAAGCAATGAAGAACTGTCCAAGGATTTCATGAAAGCCGCCGAACCGTTTTTCGACGTTTATGTGGATTAAAAAAAACGTGGTAAACAGCAAATTCGGCTTCGTTATGTGGCCAAATAACCTAACTACTTTATCGAAAGGAAAAACAACAATATTATGTACTATCCAAGCTTTCCACAAG
Source organism: Aphelenchus avenae (assembly GCA_020875895.1). Taxonomy (NCBI): domain Eukaryota; kingdom Metazoa; phylum Nematoda; class Chromadorea; order Rhabditida; family Aphelenchidae; genus Aphelenchus; species Aphelenchus avenae. Next base: position 251,599 of record JNEY01000047.1, read on the forward strand.
TCGGTCCGCGTCCTTCCGACGCCCACGTGAAAACGGTCACGGAATAAATGGACACGATACTAAGGCTAAGAAGAAAGAATTGAATTGTTCGGAAGGGCAGGCACGAAACCGGAGGTATGCTCCTAAACACAAGCAGTCTGAGGCGAGGCCTAAACCGCTCAGTCTACTGGCAAGCAGGCAGGCTCTTCACGGCTATCGTCGTTAGCGATAACGCGGCTTAGGCCAGCGTCTAAGCCAGCGTTCAGCCGAACTGCCAAGTTCACTGAACTTTTTAGTGAACTGAACTGAACCGAACTCGAGATCCAGTTCAGTTCAGTAAATCGCGAAAAATCCCGGTTCTTGGAGAGCTAAGACATATAATACGGCCGCGTAGGCCGCAAACAATTACCGGCATTTACTCCATTGGCAAAAGGGCACTTCGCGTTACGTGCTCTTTCGAAAGCCTCCTGCTACGTGTATAGTTCCGTTACAACGAGGTTTAGAGCGCTATTTCCTGCATACATTCTAGAACCATAACATCACGTTCGATTACAGGAAAGGGCACGACAAACTTTGCATAGTGTGTAGCGTGCTACAAAAACATCCGTTTGTGCGTGAGCATTCCTAGGAAGGGACGCTTATGCCGACAATTCCTGACGACATTGACAGAGAACATAAATTGTGCGAAGCTAGTCACTTGCTAACAAGCTGCTCCGCATGCGTAGACGGATAGTGAAATCATCCATCAAAGACATCTAGAATCGCTACCCCCCCCCCCGAAGTCGCCATGGCCATTTATCACAAACGCGAGAAGAAGGAAACTCCATCCATCCTTATCTATTAGAGTTCGGCGCCCGTACCAAGGTACGGGCCAAACCCGTATCCGTACCCGCATTATACGGCACGACAACACGGCACGGGAGGGTCCACCACGGGTACGGGTACGGGTGCCAAAAAGAAGCCGTGTTTTGCCAAGCCGTGCCAACGCAAGCCGTGTTTTATGCCGTGTTAGTGTACACGGCTCGGCATTTTTGGGACCACCAGGCACGGCTACATGGCTTACGAGGGGGCACCACGGGTACGGGTACGGCACGAGGCACCAGCGCCGATCTCTAACAAAATCCGTACATGCCATTTCGGAAAGAGTTACATCGAGGCCCACCGACTTTTCTTGTGCTGTTTTACCCTCTTAAAAAGGACGCTGGAATTAAATGGTTTAGGCTTAGGTATAAGCTCTTATGTGCATGTCAACGCTTAGGAAGCATAGTGTTCAAGACGAACACGCAGACACACTCCGACATAGGGCCAGAGCGTCTGCGTCTTTGCACCAAAGGTAGTCGCATAATTTCATTGCCCTTGGTCTAGCGCCAAATTTCCGCTGCCTCGGGGTATTTGTCGTGCTACGCGGGCACAAGAGAACGAACACAAAAACATGTTTTTTCTATAGAGCACGGCGTGCTATCAGTATTTGCGCCTTCTTGCGGAACCGGAAGCCATTTATAATGGCGTATCGGATCCAGCGAGAGTTAGTGTTAGCGCTACAATATGCATTAATGTCGGCACGCATAATGGCGTCGCACACGGAAGCGAAAACAGCGAACATGTACGCAGCGCCTACTGAGCAAGCTAGAGATGCTCGAGGCGTTCGTCACACTGCAATGTTCTACGGAAACCACGGCCAGTTATGTAGCAGGCTCTACTGAAAGCTAGAAGTTTTAGTGTTTTTTTTGTGGCGTCGAAAGCTTCAAATCAAAAGACAAAACGAAGATCCTTTACGGAGTAGGTGTGCCGCATGAAAACGTGCTTCTTCGCAACTCTCTGCCATATGTGAGTCTAATCATAAGACAAAAACATTGTTGGGAGCAAGGGGGCTCTCTTGAGCGACGAAATCAGCGAATGTACTTTGCCGGTGCCTATTTGCAAAGCGATTGGGCTCAGTATGGAGTGCAGTCATGCAATAGGACACTATCTTCGCATTGCGACGATCATGGTCGTCCAACCACTCTGAGCTTCGCATTCCCAGTTTTAGTTCTCCAGTGTCCTAACCGCCCCAGCCCGAAAATGAATCCCTCTACAAAAGACTGTTCCGACCTACGTTTCGTTCTATTCGAACGCCAAAGGCAAACATTCGGATAGCACCGTGTCCCACCAAGCTGTTAAACTCGCGTGGGGTGGCTAATTTTTCCAACTTCCTGTCACGCTATAATGTGGTCCGGTCGTGATGTTATTATGCAAACTTTCGCAGCTCACATGTCACGGATCGCATGTCAAACGTTTGCATAAAATTCATGTTCGACTGAGGCACGAGGCCAAAGCCGTGCATGCGATGTTGTAACGAAAGCGAGCCGCGTTCCCGGTACAAATAGATCAGTGAAGGGATCTGTGCTGTTAATTGGGGGAGTGACCGAAAATTTAAAAGGCGGAAAAATATTTTTGTCAGAATAACCACTAGAATCATCAGACACCCATTAAATTCTCTCAGAATGCCTTCTTAGTGCTTAACGATCCGGGAGCCACCAAAAATTCCCACCGTCAAAATTGGATTTTTTACCGAAACCAAAGAGGGACCCTATTTTGTGGCTTAATTTTGATTCTTGTTGACTCGTAAGACATCCTTGGGGCACTTGAAGGGCTTTGGAGGTTTTACTAACGCTAACCCTCCATTATACGTCCCCGTTCCAATACCCCCCCCCCCCCCCCATCAACTAAGAGCACCCAGCGAAGTTGAGGAGAGGGGATTGTGATTGGAGGGGATATTTTATACCCCTCACCGCTTTGACGACAAAGGTGCACATGTCGGAAAAGCATGTTCCCCCCCCCCTTTTAGTGATAAAGATCCGACGTCGGCAGAGGAAGACCAAGAATGGTCTTTCCCTCGATTCCACCCTAATGTCACACCCCCTTTCAAACTACGCAGGTTGTGCGTAAGCAACGCGCAAGCGGCCGTATCCGACAAAAAGTGGCTATTTTGTGCGAAAGGTTCCGGTGAACGCCGGATTCGACGTATGCGTTCGGTTAGCAGTGGGTAGCCAGCGCATGCGACACAAACTGACTATTAGCTTTTTGCAGGAAACGTTCCGGTAAATGCGCGTTCTACGTATGAGTTTGGATCACGGCGTCCGTGCGTAGTGGAACGGTGGAGAAAAAACAGGGGAAGGATCTACCGATGAAGCTCAGCCAAAACCGCGAATTAGCCTGGTGTTTTGTCGACCAACAGTAGAGAGATACGCGGATAGGTTGGGACATTTTGCGTAACACCTTGGTTAGGCAATTGGCTCTCAAATAACAACGTTTACCGGGCGGAACTAATTGCTACTGCGTAAGCCGTGCATGACCCTTGACGTCCACCGTAACCTTCTGTAATGACAAACAACCAACAGGTACCTATATTTTGCGGCATTCAGAGCGTCGAGCAGTATTAGCGATCATGAGGGAGAAGGACCAGAAAGACCCAACAAAGATGTGATCCCTATTGGTAAACATAAGTTGGAGCCCGGGGAAAAGTCAAAGGAACGGGCAAAACAAAACCCTGCATAAGAGCATAAGATAAGCGCATCACAGACGGTTCCGGGGGATCGTTCCGTGAGAAGTTCTTTGACGGGAGGGCGGGGGGGGGGGGGGTAGAGACGAGTCAAGCCCCTGGTTAACTTTAATCAAATTAGTTTTTGGAACGTCCATTGATTGCTTCGGAATTGTAGGTCACATGACAAAATTCTTATTTTTCCACCCTCCCCCCCTAGATCATCAGAGAACAGATAAGGTTTCCCTGCCCATTACTGACACACTAACACACATTTTCGAAAATAACGGCCAGTGCGCCGGGAACACGAAACATAGCGCGACCTTTTGCTTTGACCGACAGCGGGAACGTCAAGAAGAACGTGATTAAATGGACATAAATCCCAACCAGAAAACCTTCTGCGAAATGCCCGGTAACATGTACGGCGCATTAATACTCATGATTCTTTGTTCCATAACAATGGCGCACAATGGCGCGACGCAGACGTTTCATAAAAGTTCATTTGATGAATTCTTCACGAGGAGGACGAAGTCGACTACTACGTCGAGGCCTCGAGGAAATGTTTCAGGAGAGCCAAAAATGGTACGAAACATACGCGCGAACGCAAATACGCTTCGCATACGTCGGCGCTTGCGTCACCGCCGGAAACGAGAAAAACGAATGAGGTTGTTTGCATAAATCGACGGAATTTTGAAATATTTCCTGGACTCAGTGCCGAACGTCGAGCTTAGGCTTGTGACTAGAGGGGCAGATACCGTAAAAGCTCTAATAGAAGACGTGTTCTAATATAAGACGGCACCTAATAGAAGACGTGCACAAAAAATTTCAAATTTGACTTGTCACAGAGACATGTTTAGAATACGCTTTAGGCCATAACTATTCATTCTAGACGAGAACTTTCTGTCACCAAATTTTCGAAAAATTTTGTTAAATCCATAGGGGGGACCCTTTACGACTTTTACGAAACCCTCGAAAATTTGACCATCGAAAATTAGAAGTCGGGCGTCTATATTAGAGCTTTTACGGTAAGTACAAATCAAGAGTCTTAAACAACTTTTTTTCCTTTGGCTATCCGAAGGAGATCCTTCGATTGCGCCCTCCCTCTGGCTACCCTTAAGTCTGAGCATAAGGTCCTTGAACAGTTCAAGTTGAACTCACGCTAAATCTAGGTCCAATTCCAGTTAAGCTAGGCTTAAGGTCGAAGGCTCAGACCAATGCCACTGACCTAAGCTAGCGGGGTTAGTCTACAACTTCTTCATAAACCTAAGCTTAGCCAGAGGCCTTAAGATTGGGGCGAGTCCTAAAAGTGGGTATGAAACAAACGACACGAGCGCAAATACATCCGTACACGTCGGCGCGATTGCGTCAGCAACGGAAGGAAGCTGGGATATCTGCGAAGCGAACGGTAATTTCAACACTTTTATTTTGATGCCTAACCAGGACTCGTTAAGTATTGGCTCGTAGAAGAGTAATGAGCGGCGTCTGCGTAACGCCGGCGGAAACAACGCGAAACCAGGAAGCTTACTCGTAGGGGGTCTGCTCTCTTTGAATCAGTCGTACGTTCGCTGCGGCGGAAGTCCGATGACGGAGCAGAAAAAAAGCAATGAAATCACGTGATCGGAGCCTTGATTACCTAGACCGGAAGTAAAGTACTAAGCGTTTGATGTGTGCGGTAAGCAGCTTGGGAAACTGTGAGTCTTAAGCCTTCGAACTTCTTCTTCTGCTCGTTCCTCCTCTCAATTCGGGCGCTCGCATCAACCCTCTCGTTGCAGGGCATGACGAGTGAAGACCAACAGTATCCCCGCTCCCGGGAAGAAGAGACACTCGAAAGCAGACGTAAAACATTATAAGCAACTGATTTTCCATTAATGCTTCCACAATAATGTGCCGAACTTGGGAGCTCCGGGTCCCCGGGGGAGGGGAAGGGGGGGGGGGGTCCGCGGTAAACGGGGCCCGTAGCCCGACCCTTCGGCGCCCGCCCAGGGTTGACGACGACCTGCCCGGATCAGTCACGCATGCAAAGACGGTTCAGAACTTCAAGGACTGGACAACGTCGGGGAGGCGGAAGATCAGCGGGTCCTCCCTCCATCGAGAATGCCGTGCCCTCCTACCGTATTGGTTCTGATATAAGCCGATCGGCTTATAATTTTCGATGGTCAAATTTTCGAGGCATTCGTAAAAGTCGTAAAGAGGTCCCCCCTATGGATTTAGCAAAATTTTTCGAAATTTTAGTGGCAAAAAGTTCTCGTCTAGAATGAATAGTTATGGTCTAAAACGTGTCCTAAACATGTCCCTGTGACAAGTCAACTTTGAAATTTTTATCGATCGGCTTATATTAGGGGTCGGCTTATATTAGAACTCGGCTTATATTAGAACCAATACGGTAATACAGGGCATTTGCTGGTCGAAAGGCCGGCGCAACTAAGACTGAACGTCGTGAAGATCTTCATTTTCTCCTCCCAGCTACGTCTAATTGCAATCCAAAAATACCCAGTGCTTTGCGCGGCAAAGAAGCTGTGCCCTTAGGGAAACTTCCTCAGACTGGCCGCGATGCGCACTGAAGCGCATCGCGTGGGTCTGCGAGGAGGGCGCGGCGCGGCGCCGGAGGCGTTTGCTGCCAGCGCGTGTCGGGAAAACACTTTTACGCAAAAGAGTCCACTTGGACCCTGCAGCGCGTCGTCATCGCCCTGTCGAGGGCGAGCCGACGAGGAGGCGCCTTTCTTAGCCCGATTAGCTGCTCACTGCAGCTGAACGAATAGGTCGCCTTCTGAGGAGGAGGAGGAGAAAAGGCGACGACCGCACGCAGAAAGACGTAAGTTCTGCAATGACGGATGCCGTACTTTGAAGTCAAGTGCAATGAGCGCATTTTGCAAGGATCGGACGGGCGGAGGTTGATCTGAGGGCCCTTTTCGGTCAGTCTACAAATAACGGCAGCTACCTATATGAACGTATGTTGCTTTCAGATGTATGCCTTCAGGAGCCTTCAGAGTTTTATCGTCACCCGAAGGGCCCGCATGACCGTCCATGAGCCGTTGAACAATTCGTTCTATGCGCTTAACGTCCTACGAGTTTCAAAACTGCGATTGCATGCGGAGATTAGAGGCGAGACGCTGCATTCAAGGCCTTCTCCCAGTGCGGAGGGGGCTAGGCGCTCCATACCGGAGAAGCACGTTGTGTTGACTACTAGAGGCCTTCGTGAACGAGGCCACGAAACGCTACTCAACGTCGATTGACACCACCGCACATTCCGGTATAAGCACATTCGGAGCACTTATGAAGGCCCAAATTGCGTCATTAATCGAAATGCTAACGACCGTGGGCAGAAGATCACGACCCTATTTGGCGTGACAAATGGCCTCAAAGCAAGCCCACTTGTTGAATCGAAAAACAGAGCAGAATTAACAGAAATGAGCGGGATTCAGGCGTCTTGCAAGAAGTGTACCTAAGTACGTTTATCGCAACATTTTCGCACCTTGGGGCAGAGCTAAAATTCTCTGAATGTTGTTGCTTAGTGCACTCATTGAGTGCAAGCCTACTGGGACGCGCCCACCTAGGGGACCGGAAGCGAGCCCAAAAGGGTACCTTGAAATACCTATCTGCGCAATGCGCAATAATCTGCGCAATGCGCAATAAGGTCTGCGCAATTGGGTGACCGCTTTGAGCAGACATGATGGCGTGGCACTTTTCTTCCGTCTTCCGCATGCAAGGTCTCTACCCCATGCCAACAGAGTTGCTCTTTGGGATTAGCTTCCGCCTTGGGGACGACATCAAACAACCGAAGGCATCGTTCTTTTCGGCCGTACCCTGAAGTAGCGATAGACACCGTCGAGGGACCAAGTGCATTCCTAAAGAGCTCGAGGTGTCGCAACACGTGCCGGACGTGCCAAATCCGTTCAAGTTCGAGGTGTGTTCGAGGTAAGAATGGACCCCTGGTGAAGAATTTTTTTATACCGTCTGTAGATTTTCTAGCCAAAATTAGTCTACATAGCTATATATACGCAAAATATGCTATTTTAACGATGTTTTATGCCTTTTCGCTCATGTCAGGCCCCACAGCTATCTGAATTCCTAAATACGGCCTTCACCGAAAAATGCGGGCTAAGGCGCGAAATGAAGCCGTAAATCACGGTCCACTTTTCGGTCCGTGAGGGGGTCGATTGCGGTGGGTATTACGGGAGTTAAAAATCCACAAAGACCATGTACATCTTTCAGTGAATTTGCCGTAAATAAGACCGTTTACGGCTTGTGCACGGTAAACTTTCAACGTTGACGTCAACGTCATGAGGTGGCGGCAATTCCATCCGTTTTCTACACTATTTTTTTCGAAGATAACTTAAGATATGACTAACAATTAGGGATGTCAGTGGAAAATTTTCCCGAATATTTCCATTTTTTCCGACCCCGAAAAAAATGGAAAAAATGGAAAACGGGTTAAAAACAGCGGAACTGACTATACTTCACGAGGAAACACGCTTCATTTCATTTCATTTATTTACGCCAAGAGACGAGACGTTTCGACAAGCAAGGGCGCTCATTTCGTTTTTTTGGTCTTATATACCCTCCTAGTGCAATCATATCGCAATAACATCTATTTTTGGCTACGCCTGACCAACACCCTGTTTTGATCAAAAAATTTCCTGAATTTTTCACTTTCTACAAAGTTCACGTACTTGCTTCCGTCGTGTTTATTTATTTACTTAAATGCTTTTTGGATGTATTCGGGTGCTTTCAGAAAGATTTCCGGTAAGTCGCGGGGTGAATCCCGCCCGGAGCGGTGAGCTGGTCAAAAGTTGTAGGCTTTACGGCCGGGTTTGAGCATTATTCTCATTTAAATTGGCTCGTTGGCTGCGCGGCACTTGCCAGTGTTACTGCGATTGCCTTTAGGCAATGTTAAGCCACCTTGGAACATGTAAATCCCTCTAGCCGTTGGGCATTTTTTCCATTTTCTTCTGCTTTTTCGGAAAATTTTCCAGGAAATTTTCCGCGTCATTTTTTCCGGAAAAATTTACATCCCTACTAACAATATACAACGTAGTCTATCATATAGCCTAAAAAGTCGAAGGAGGGCTCGTTTATAGGTCACTTTAGGTGTTTTTACGACCTCCAGTGTGGACCCATGTCCAAACTACGGCTTAAAGCATGGGCCGTAATAACGGGTGAACTGTAAGATAGGCTCGCTCACTGTGGCTTTACGGTTTGTAGGCAGGCTGGAGGGTATTACGGCACCTAACGCTGCGTACGGAACTGATTCGTAGCGAATCTGGACTACGACTGGTACGGTGATTAAGTTATCCGTCCCCTTTCGGGGACTAAGCGACTTGACTGGTTAGCCAAGTTGATTGCTCATACGAAGGCCTAGGTAAGTGGAGCTGATTGTTTTGAAAGGGCTCGGCTGATTTCCCCAAACGAGATGCCTCAACATTATCGGCGCAATACGAAATTAAATTTGCAAGGACAATAGATCGAGCTCTATGTGTGACAAATAACAAGCGCCACCTGGCTGTTATGACATTTAATTTTGTTTGCTAGCCGGTAATGCGAATAGAAAGACACTGGATGTGACCCGGTATTTGCTCACCCTCTTGTCGTGTTCATTGGCGAGGGAAAAACGGTGGGGTTACCCATCGAACGAGGCTGCGATTTCGTAGAATTTTGCCACCGTGAGGTGCTCACATAGACCAGGGTACGTTAGATGGTTTGCGCAGCGTCTCATCAATATCTTGTTTTAGCACAGGTATGTTCTGACTAGGGCTAGGCTCGGGTCGGGAACCGAAGCCGAAGCGATTTAGAAATTTAAAACCCAATGCAAATACCGAGGCCAAGGAAACACCAGAGATCGAAGCCGAAGCCTAAGCCGAAGCTCTCAAAACGTTTATAGGGAGCGTCCAGCAAATTTTTGGTGCTCGCATGACGCGAGCACAAACTGATTCTTCGAGGGCGAGATCTTGGCGGGGTTCAGCATCCTCAGGCACACCAGCGTGCACTGTTTCGGTGAAGTGCAAAGCTCAGTGAAGAAAAGTGAACTGAAGTGAAGTGAAGTAACGGCGACCTTACTTCATTTTCACTTCACTTCATTCACCCAAAAACCCACTTCATCGGAAACAGTGCCAGCGTGAGCTTCTTCTCGACGACGCTCATTCCAGCGGCCGACGGTACCTCCCGTACAGTGAGGGTTAGGAAAGGCAATAGGACTGAGCGGGTGAGGTTGCCGACGCCTATGGCGCCGCGTAGTCAATGTCTAAGGCTCAGCCAGTTCCGGTTTAGCTAGTGACTATCACGGCTTTTCTCGTTTGTTTGTTGCTTCACGCATGCCGCCGGCGACACCAACGAAATTTAAAATAAAAGTCGGCATTTTGCGAAAGTTTTTCTCTGGCTGCGCCTATTAACCATGGCACAGATCCTAAACATCGGACCCGGACCCGCCCGCGGGCCCCGGATAGCGGACCCGGGCCCGGCTCCGCCTGGGTACGTGTCCGGGCGGGTCCAGATCTGGACCCGTTGACCCATGGGACCCGTAATTTCATAAATATCATGGTAATCAGGGATGTCCCATTTCCACTTTTTTCTGCCATTTCCATTTCCATTTCCATTTCCAAAATCCCCGCCATTTCCATTTCCATTTCCCACTAGCCGAATTTGCCGCCATTTCCATTTCCAAGCCATTCATTTCCAGATGTAAGTTCACTGAGCGAAATCTTACTGTAAGCATGTAATGTAAGTGTGAACCGGATACTCTTCGCGCGACTTATTTAGCTACCTCTACTTTACTGGCTCCCAAGAAAACTTCTACTCTTCTGTCTTGGTGTCAAGTAAGGCCGTTTTTTCGACGCGGTTTTTTCCCGCCGCTAGGCGCCACCACAACGAATTCTCAGCATAAATGTAAAATTTTCGACTTAAATTAAATTTAAATTATTTTTTAGCGCCGCAACCGGGATTAGTTTAATTTTGAAACCGGGACGGAAACGCTCGGATTGCAGGACAGGGACCGGGACCGGACCAGCATTCAGAAAATCGTTACGGTAACAATGGAGGGCTAATTTAGAGCTTCGCCG